>BCLU01000010.1:633852-729302 GCA_039545375.1 Trichosporon faecale
AGGGAGGGAACGAGGCAGGAGGGAGGGAACGAGGCAGGAGGGAGGGAACGAGGCAGAGGGAGTGAACGAGGCAGAAGGGAGGGAACAAGGCGGGAGGGAGGGAACGGGGAAGGAGGGAAGAAGTGTGGGGCCGAAGGAGGATATACTCACCTGCGTCTCGGAGTCATCCAGCTCAACGCCTTCGTCGGCGGCGGTCGAGTTGGGGAGCGCGGCGGAGGCCTGGTTGCGCTCGAGCAGCCGGGCTTCTGCGTACAGACGGTCGACCAACCTCAAGATCGACGCAACGGTGCCCGGGGGGGGGTTGTCGTTCTTGGGGGGCTTCGGCTGTGCGTGTCAGCAGGAAGAATTAAGCAGTGTGTCTGGGGATGACGAGAGACTCACAAGGGAGAGTGGGACGCTAGACGCCCGTCTCGCAATGCGGGTAGAGCGCTCTTCGGGGCTTCGACGGGCGGGAGCCATGGCCGCGCCGGATGTGGAGGAGGTAAAAGAATGAAAGGAGAAGGGACGGAAGCGGGCACAGATGTCGGCCAAGTCCAGGTGGCAGAGCAGTAGATCGAAACTGTCGCATGATCAAGGGTAAGGCTAGACCAGTTGATGTGGGCGAGGGAGGCCGAGAATGGAATCCCACTTGCAGGCTCGCGAGCCTTTGCCGAGCGGCACCTGCCGTTCCCAGCTGCTCCTTCGCAAGCGCTTCGAGGGCGAGAGCGTCCTTGCGGAGCTGGGCTGCATGCTCCTCTGTCTGGGTAACGACGAGGAAGAGAGCGTCCACATCTCCTTGCAGCTGGGCGAGACCTGCCTTCATAGTGTGTCAGCATGCTGAATCAAAGAGAGATTCGTCTGTGAGGACGACAAAGTTAACTCACGTGTAGGCGTGGCCGCTTGGCCTCCAGCGTGGCGGGAGGCTCCTCGAGCTTGCGCTTGGGGTTGGGTGTCTGGGTCATCGAGCCGGTGTGGGAAATAGATGCGTGGAAGAAAGGAGGGGATACAAAGACCAAGCAATGGTAAAGAGTGTAGGTAAGGAGCGTGTTGTGTTTGCAAGACAGATGAGAAGAAAGGAAGAAACGAGGGATGACGACGTGAGGGGCATAAATGGGTGGCGAGCGGAAGGGGATGATGCCTTGAGCGTAGGTGCACAGGCCGCTCGCCGCAGCACTCAGGAAACCAGCAGACTGTTAGCCCATGTTTGTTGGATGACTGGACCGACGAGCTCGCCGGTGTTGACCTGGTCTAGGCGACTTAGGCCACCCACCGATGTCTCATCTCACCCGTCCACCGCCACTTAGTCCAAGGTCAAAACCTCAGGCGGTTCGCTTCCAATGTGGAGCCCCACGATCCCTGTCTCACCTGGCAACCGCACGTCTGCGTTCACATTGTTGATCGCGCTCTGCCTCCCCACATGCGTCCGTACCGGCAAGCTCCTGCTGTCCATGAGCAGTTGAGTACGCGCAGCGCAGGGGTCGTAGACTGGTCGACGTATGTCATGCATCGAGCAACAGCACGAGCAGACAGTCCGGCTGGCAGCCGAGACACCCTGCCTCCACCTGGGCGCTGACACAGGTACCGTCCCTGACCCAGTGACGCCAATGACCGCCCCCCCCCCCCCCCCCCCCCCCCCCCCCCCCCCCCCCCCCCCGGAGTCCCGGAGCTGGTCGCCTGCGCGTAAGGCAACGAGAGAACCAAAGATCGCATAATGTGTAGGCCTGTACGAAGCTGCGGGGCAACTTCTAGAGACTCAAAGTGGGAGTTGTTGAGAATATGGTACTGAGCTCATGAGGCGCGGCCGGCCGCGTACTCTCGCTCTGCGCTCTCATACACCAAGCCGGTTCCAACCCGCGCTTCCCCCCGCCTCCGATCTTCTACGCGGCGATGACGACCTAAGTGCGGTCGTGTGCTTCTCTGGTCGGTCGAAGAAGAGGTTGGAAGGGTTGAAGGAGGTGCCACCTTCAGGCACGGTTGAAATTGTGGTCTCCCGCGATGGACCCCGATCGGACTGACCAGTGGCACACTGATTGTTGTTCGAGGCGCAGCGGTGCGCCCAACACAACTCCAAACGCACATTGGCGGTAGAAACACTCCCTCTCCCACATGGAGGTGTGACCAAGGGGACGACACGGATATTGGCTGCCTCAGTCCACAACTCCGTCCGTAGCACCGCCTACCTGACCCTCGCCCAGACCACCGCCAATCGCCGTCGACGACTCGTTGTTGCTCCTCCATCAGCAGCCTTATCACAAGATCGTGAGTGTTCATAAGCAATACGGCAAAGCTGATACCCATCAGACATCCGCAGGAATCGATTCCACCATGGACGCAACGGAAGCACCGGCTCCATTGGACGGCTCGTTCGACGGCCTCGGGGTCGACAACATGTCGCCTGGTTCGGCTGCCGCAGCCGTCTTCGCGTTGGTAACCACCCACCAAGTCACGAATAGCTCTGCCAACGAACCACCATCCGCCCTTCCGGGAAAGGCGGCCGAGCTCTCCCAGATCGCCGCCAATCTCGCTTGCGAGGCCGATGCCGCCTGGGCTAGGCCGCAGTACATTACCTCGAACAACGAGGAGGTTTGCGCTCACTGCGGAATGGCCACGTCCATTCTTCTCCAGCCCACCGACGGCTATGTCGACCCTAGCGACAGCGAGTTTCCGACGCGCGAGAAACATAGCGAGGCCTGCCTCCGCGCCCTGATCGCGGAGAAGTACGCCCTCGCGGCTGACAAGCTCTGGGAGCAGGACGGCATGTTCTACTGCCAGTTGGCACACTGCAGGGGCCGATACGTGCATGACGTCTACGTTCGGCACACATGGACGCATCGCACCAAGATATTCTGCTCGTTCAAAGGTTCTGAGGATCTGTGCGACGCGCACGACTTCGACCAGGAGAAAGAGTGGTTGGAGCACGCTGAGGAGAAGCATGGCTGGCTTCTACATGGCGATGGGCACGGCGAGGGAGCGGAGAGGTGTGTCAAGTTGTGTGGGTGTGGGAAGTGGGCTGTCGGTAGCGGGATGTTGAAGCGACACGAGAGTTGCGCGAAGTAGGCAGATTTCAATGCATGTGAACGACGTACTACTATCTGAGGCATACAAGAGGAGTTGTCTTCGCTGATGGCGCTCCACACTGAACCTGTAACGGGAATGCGACTGGTGATTTTGCTAATTACCAGTTGTCGATGAACTTACTATAGGTTTGAGCTCCAAGAGGGCCGTGCGGGTGTGAAGTCTTTCAGCCGTTGCGGAGATATTGTTCGTGTTATATTTGTGAAAGGGGTGGTGAATGGATAGTTGTACGTGAGATAGATTCAAGCGACGGTCAGCAGTGCATCCAGTCTTGAGGAAGGCCAAGGCGGGGCGGTGGAGAGGCACTGGATGGGCGCATCAGGCGTTAATCGTTGATGTTGTCGTTTCACTGGACGGGGCCAATGGTGTGAGCGTGCGAGAGAGGACGCACGGGTTGACATCCTCCGCTCCGTCGAGGGCTGCTCCTGGCTCCTGTAGAGTGAAAGCGGTACGGCGGAGACTGGGGCCAGGTTTAGTGGACGAGGACGTCTGTGGAAGCTGGATGATCACTGTATCGTGAGTAGATGGAGCGAAGCATCGAGGAAGAAGGCCAGTCGAATGTAAGTGGAGTTGAGTCAACTGGAAGGGCGCAAGGTCATGCAGACGGTGTCCAACACAAGTGCGCAACAGGATGCGTCATTGCGCGGGGATCAACCTTGCTGTCTTCCCCTTTGCACTTCCTCTCATTCTTGTCGTCGTCAACCAGTGTTGGAGGTGTCCTTCGAGGCAGCGAGTTGGTAGTGAGAGATGGTGAGGTAAAGCTCAGCGACGGTGTTATCGAAAGCGCTGGCCCTGCGCATGCGCTCAGACGAGCGTCTCGCCCCTCGCACATCGTCGCATCGTGAGAGAGTGGAGGTGCGGGGATGTGCGCGACTGATTGTGAGATTGTGCTCGGCAATCGCTGCCTCTGACTTCACAGGCACTCACCGGAATAGCACTGCGACTCCCCCGAATTCCTGCGGCTCATGTGATGTAGCAAAGTCACTCCACTGCCCATTCGTGATCGACTACCTGTGATGGGTGCGACTGAGCATATGCCGCCGCAAGTGCGCCAAGAGATAGGAGCAGCTTCTGCTCCACTCCGATCCACGCGCCGTCGGCACGCCGCATGACCCCACACGGCTCTTCCACGGATCATGGCCGGAGTGCCCAGCTCATAGCGCTCCCCATGCCTCGAGTCTGTGACAGGTACGTCGAACAGACCCACTCCACTGGCGCTGTGGAGTGTTCATCACCGTGCTAGGCTGCTCTCGATTCGGCGGACCTCTGACGCAACGCCCTGAGGGAACGGACAGCTGATCTGACTGGAAGGAGCAAGGTCATCTGCCGCGATGCGCACCCTGCCCACACCGGCTCCTGGACCACTCAGAAGCGGAGCGTACGGAGCATCTTCTGATGCCGTGCGGTGGTTGGCTCGTAATTCGGCGACAGCCGTAGGGTCAGGTGAGCGGTGGGACTCCACCGTCAGGCCCGTCAGGCAGGGGGCCTGGGTTTACGCGTCAGATGCTGGCATGCTGAAGTGACGCTGACGAGCCGACGGCTAACCTTGAGACGGGGAGTTGAGCTTCTACTCAAGAAGTTCACACGACCCAGAGATAACTGACGTTAGCTCCGGCGCTTAGTCTGTGCGCGAACAGATGAGCTTGGCTGGCGGTCCCGACCGAAAATACTCTGTGCGAGACACACCACCTTCATACCTTGAACGCCAGATCTCCACCAAGCCTCTGGAGGCGCCCTGAGTACCCTGCCAAGGTTGTTTATCAGTCCGGAAACACTGGCGGCAGGCCTGAGCAGACTGCACGGCAGGTTGCACATATTCCACAAGCCGTCAGCCCGACCAGAAGTCTCGGCAAGACAGCTACCGGGGCTTTATCCGATCTTTTTGGGTCCGGAGCCAGTCAAACAACAGAATTGCATCAGACGGAGAACACCACTGCACAGGGTTGCAGAGCTGCCCGATACTTCTCGCCCGGACGCCCAGGCCGCCTCCAGAAATCTGGCTCCTCTGCTTCTGACTGATCTTCGCCCGTCGCCCATCTCCCATCTCAATCTTTCTCCCATCGTTACAACTTTTCCGGACGGCAGCGCCCACCTCTGGTCGTTCCACCAACTATCTCGATGTCGAAGTACGACGAAGAGAAGAAGGCCTCCGGCAAGACGGAGGTCACCAGTGCGGAGATCTATGATCCATCCCTCGAGAGCATATGGACGCGTCTCGGCCTGAACTTCGAGAGTTTCAAGCCCGCCCCGGCGACAACCAAGGGTATTGTGACCCACGGAGACATCCCGATCGAGCTCGACTTGTACGACAATGGTCTCCTCCAGCAGAAGATGAAGCCGCGGCATCTGCAGATGATCGCGGCCGGAGGTGCGATTGGAACAGGTCTCTTCGTCGGAACAGGTGGTGCGCTTGCGACTGGTGGTCCCGCAGGTATCGTCCTCGGCTGGCTCATCATGGGCTTCATGGTTGTCAATGTGAGCGGAAGCAAATCCTCCAGGCACTAGTGGAGGTGGAGGTGGAAGTGGAGGTGGAGGTCGATTTGTGGCGATTGACTAACGTCAGATCACTCAAGCGCTCGGAGAACTCTCAACTCTTTACCCCGTTGACGGCGGTTTCTTCACTCTTGTTTGTCGTTTTCTTGACCCAGCTCTAGGCGGGGCGCTCGGCTTCAATTACGCGTTCCAAGTGAGCTTTTCTGCACGACAAAACTGACTGTATTTCAGTGGCTTTGCACCCTGCCGTTAGAACTCACAGTCGCGGCGTCGACCGTCATGTTCTGGGACAACCCGGTTCCTTTGGCCGCTTGGATTACTATTTTCTTGGCTATTATCATTCTTGGAGTTCTTTTCGGGACCCTCGGTTACGCCGAGGAAGAGTTCTGGACTGTAAGTATCGATGAGCAAGTCTGGGAGCTGACCCGCTCAGTCTTCACTCAAAATCCTCGTGATCCTCATCTTTGTCTTCGTTGCAGTTATCTGCGTCTGTGGAGGTGGTCCTTCCTCGGGCGCATATGGCAGCTATGTCGGTGCCAAGTACTGGCACGACCCCGGTGCGTTCGCCTACGGTTTCAAGGGCGTGTGCACCGTCTTTGTGACCGCCGCGTTCAGCTACTCGGGCTCTGAGTTGGTCTCCTTCGCCGCATCCGAGACCCCGGACCCGATGAACAGCATGCCCCGTGCCATCAAGGGTGTCATCTGGCGTGTGATCATCCTGTTCCTGGTTGTCGTCCTCATGATCAGTCTGGCTATTCCTTACGACGAGCCCCTTCTCCTCGAGGGTGATGGAGCCAACGGCTCGCCCATGGTCATCCTGATGCGCAGGGCCAACATCAAGGGCCTGGACCACCTCGTCAACGCCACTGTCCTGATTGCCGTTCTCTCCATGGGCCTCTCGTGCGTCTACGGTGGCACTCGTCCCCTCCTCTCCCTCGCCAACCAAGGCTTCCTGCCCAAGATCTTTTGCTACGTCGACAAGTCTTCGCGCCCCCTCTTCTGCATTCTGGTCGTCATGATCCTCTCGCCCCTCGCCTATATCAACGTACTTCCCGATATCGGAACTCAGGTCTTCGACTGGCTGATTGGTCTCTCTGGTCTTTCGACGCTTTTTACGTGGCTCGCTGTTTGTCTTACGCACATCCGCTTCCGCCAGGCCTGGAAGGCTCAGGGTCACTCCGCTGACGAGCTTCCCTTCCGTGCCTTTGGCGGTATGTGGGGCAGTGTCGTCGGTGCCA
The DNA here is from genome assembly GCA_039545375.1 of Trichosporon faecale. Lineage (NCBI taxonomy): Eukaryota > Fungi > Basidiomycota > Tremellomycetes > Trichosporonales > Trichosporonaceae > Trichosporon > Trichosporon faecale. Next base: position 640,638 of record BCLU01000010.1, read on the forward strand.
CTCTTGTGAGCCTCATCATCATCTCTCAGTTCTACATCGCCGTTTGGCCTGTCCACGACGGCTCAGAACCTACCACGCCTGGGTCACGTGCGCAGTACTTCTTCATGATCTTTATCAGCGTGCCAATCCTCATTTTGATGTGGTTGGGCTTTTGGCTTTGGAAGAGAACGAAGTTTTGGAAGGTTTCCGAAATTGACCTCAAAACTGGACGGAAAATCTGGCTTACTGCGGACGAGCTCAACGCTATGCGAGCTGCGCGACGCAACAAGCCATGGTATGCGCGCGTGTACCAGACTCTGTTCATCTAGTTTTGCCGTGGATCGCAATCGCAAGGCAGGCGAGGTTACAGGGCTCGTAACAAATCGAATTGTGGAAATGGTGCCACCGCCACGTGGTGCCATTAATCTGCTCCCGCAATCTCCTTGGATGCCTACGCCATTCCAGTCACCAGTCGCCACCCAACCTCGGCACAGTCAACCATCTCTCATCTTGCACCTCGTCCTTCCGCTATCCACTATCCACCTTCCCTCTGTTCTGCTTGTTCACCTATGTCTCTCTCTCTCAGCAAACGTATCGCAACGTATCGCAAGTCACAGCCTCAGTGCTCCTCCAACGTAAGCTTCAAATCACAGGGTCCCCGTAATCGCATCTCTTCATTGTTCAACCATGTATATTCCCGTGATCTTGTCCTTCCCTCACTTGAGGCCGAAGCAGTTGGCGTAGAACGTGACAGTTCCAGACCAGTCGGCGAACATCTTCTTGACACCGACCTGCTGGGCCATGACGTCGATGGCGCGGAGCAGGTCGCCGTCGCGCTGGAGACCGTCGAGGAAGGTCTCGTAGTAGTAGTCCTTGGTCTCCTTGGCCTGCTTGACGGGCGGGCTGCGCTCGAGGGACCAGGTGATGATGTCGAAGCCGAGCTCGTTGGCCTTCTTGGCGTACTCCGAGGGGACGAGGGTGCCGTTCTGGACGTCGAGGAGGTAGGGGGTGGGCGGCGCGATGACCTTGACGCCGTCCTTCTTGTACTGGGTGAGGTTGCGCGAGGCGTGGTCGATCGGCAGGGTCTCGTCAAGCAGGACAGCCTGCTTGCCGTACTTGCCCGCGTTCTTGATCCAGTACAGGATGTCGGGGTAGTGGAAGCTCTGGGGCCAGAACTTCTTGGGGTCGACGCCGCACTCGCGGTACGTGTCGATCAACTGCTGGGCGTACTTCTCCTGCGTGTAGTCGCCGTTGAACGGCATGGGGACCTCGGGGAGCTTGAGCTCGGGCGTGTGCTCGAGGCCGAGCTTCTCCACCATCGCAATGTGCTCCTTCAGGCTCATCAGCGTGCCGCACTGGTTGTACAGCGTCGTGCGCCATGTGGCAACGTTGCCGAGGTAGTCCTCGGGGGTGGTGGCGGTCGAGTTGAAGCTGTCCATCTTGCCGCACAGAGAGAGGATCTCCTCAAGCGTGAAGTCGGACGTGCAGCACTTGGCCTTCGCGGTCGAGTTGGCAGTAGCGGGCTCGAATGGCTGGGTGCACTTCTTGCCGAGCTCGGTCGCAACGACATTGGTGGTGGTGTGGAGGTCACACTGCGAGTGACGGCAGACGAGCTCGAGGTCGGACGTGAAGGCGACGTCGCACTCTGGCTGTCAGCAGGTGTCCATCCGTTGCAGTCCCCGTTGAAGCGCTAGCATCCAGACTCGGCCCGCAACAGCAAGCCCAGACGCATGCCAAGCACTACTCCTCTGTTCCAACAACACCCCGCTCCGAACCCTGCTTCGCATCCCACTGCACCTCAACCCTCTCCGACTCACCAAGAACTCCAGCACCCATACGGGCACCGGCAAGGTTGGACTGGACAGTGTGCTCGGGGAACTGGAGGGTGCCTCCGCCGCGGTGGCCGATGCTCCAGTGCGACGTCTTCGCCGGCTTCTCGGTGCACTTCTGCAGCTTGTCCTTGAGGGGCGAGGGCTCGAGGTCATCGACGAGGTAGTACGGGCGCGGGCCGAGCTGGACGTTCTTGATCTTGCGAATGGCGTCGAGGTCAAAGTCGCGGTGCGCCTTGGGGTCGATTCGCTTGCTGAGCTCCGAGTTCGTGAGCTGGCGCAGCTCGTGCTCCATGTGGGGAGCCGCCAGCGTGCTGCCGGCGAGCAAGAGGAGGGTGACAAGTTGCATCTGGCGTCAGCAAGCCCTTCAACCACCCGCTGTCAACTCAGTCCGGTGTGCCTCGGCGGGAACAGTGGGCACTACGGACAAGGGCCGTGATGTCACTCACTGTTATCAGTGCGATATCGCGATATCGATCAAGAGGCCGAGGTATCCGTTGTCAGTCCCGACTGCGCAGTCGAGGTCGAATCCAATCCTATGTCGGACTGGGGTATTTCGATGAGAAACATGCTTGAAAGGATGCTCGGCCCTTTATACGAACGGTACGTCACCTGCTCATGTTCTTGGCCGGGGCCAGGGGGTTCTGAACCCCGAGTTTGAGCCTGACCCCGGTCATCCGACAGAACCCCCGAATTGCAATGTCTCATTCACACGTTCGTCCAGCGCTCGGCTCGGCCTCTCACACCCCCCGTCACGGCGCACGGCGCGGTATGCCAGGGACCGACCACTCGTGCACTCCTGACCTCGTGCTGCAACGCTGCAACAGCTGCAAGACGGTGCATGGGAACACCTGATGGACACCCACTCGCACTCGCATGTGCACGCAGAGCGTGATGCCAAGCCAACCACTGTTCGGCAGAGCTTGTTCCCAGACACAAATCCTGGAAATTCTGGCGCTAAATAACGTCTCAGCTCGACTGAGGATCACTGCTGGCGCGGAACACGGCCGCCGAACTCTGATTCTTATCTCTGTCACGCACCCACGTGCCTGCCGCCATCTCGTGACTGGATGCTGGGTCGACTTCTCACAGCTCCACCGATCCATGGGCGACCGATTTCCCGGACTCTGTTGGCTCGGCCGGGGACCAGAGCGCTCGAGCGTCTCGATGCCGGCGGCTACCTGACAGGGCAGTCAGCAAGAGGGATCTACAAAGCAAGCGGTCGAGTAGGATGGCAGGCGTGCGACCGAGAGTGCAGGCCAGGTAAGCAGACAGTGAGCAGATCGGCCGTTTATCCAACTTTCATCATACATGCATGCGACACTTGACACTCTTGACACTCGTGACATCTACTGGACTTCGCTTTCTAGACTCGGCACAGTCCCTGTTTCTAGACTTGACACAGCAGCCCTCTATCGGGCGGCGCCGAGAGCGCCGAGACCGCCACCGCCGAACAGGCTCCCCATGAGATTTTGGAGCATGTCGTTGTTGCCGCGCTGCGGGATGAGGAAGATGTTGGCCGAGATGGCCTCAAGGCACTGAGGTCAGCTAACCAAACGCGCTACGAAGCTCTGCAAACAAAACTCACCTCATGCACGTCCTTCTGCACCAGCACGCCGTTGTTGCCGGCGAGTCTCCGGTACCGGTGGAGCAGGCTCTGCCAGTCCTTCGCGACGCCGCCGTCCGTCCCGCGGGCCTGGACCGGACTCGTCCCGGGGCTCGGCGCGCGCTGCACCGTGGCAATAGCGAGCTGGAGGAAGTTCACCGTCGAGCTCGTCGTGAGCTGCACGCCGCCCTCGGAGCCGATGAAGAAGTCGGATCCAATCTTGCTCGAGGGCGAGGAGAGGTGGGAGAGGAACTGCGCGAGGAAGGTCGACGCCGCGAGCAGGTTCGGAGGCGACACGGCGAGCCACGGCAGCACCCCGCGCACGGCGTAGTTGCCCACCGCGCCCGGCCCGTCGGCACCCTGCGCAGACCACTCGTACATCATCTCGGCGAGCGTGCGGGCTGCGTCTCGCGTTCCGGAGGCGAGGAGGTGCGGCTCGGCGATCTCGAAGTTGCCGTCTGGATGTCAGCTCAGCCGTATGACGACAAGCTAGCACATGCTACCCGTACCCTCCCTGTGCCAGAAGCTCATAGTAGTGAGGTACGTCGAGGAGCGGATGCATGTGCTGAGCGTCACGCCGCTTGGCCTCGCGCGCTCAGCGTCGCTCGCGCTCTACTCACCCTTGAAGGACAGCTCGCCGAGGTACTGCTGCAGCTGCGGGTCGCCGGGAGGACAGTCGGGCGAGGAAGACCACTTGACGGCAGCGTCGGAGAGCTTCTTGCGCCACGGGCCGGGCGGCGTGAGCGCGATGAGCTGGGTGACAGAGGCTGCACGTTAGCTTTTGCCCCCTCAAGTAAGGCAGCTGGAAAGCGTTGTCACGATCTTCTGTGGCCTCCGCGTTGCGCGGCGAACTCACCCCTGCTCTTGTCGTCGACCTTGACGCCCGCCTCGCCCATGATCTCGATCATGCGGACTCCGAGCTCAGCGCCGGAAGCCGTGTCGCCCGCCTTGAGCAGCTCGCGGGCAACATTGAAGAGGATCTCGCACGCGAGCTCGCCCTGCCCGTTGCGGACTAGGCGCGCCGTGGTCGTCAGCGCCTTCTGGTGCGCCGAGTAGGGGTTTGGCGGGTCTGCGTGCAGCAGGTTCAGGATGGGCGGGAGAAGCTTGTCGAGCGAGGGTTTGGGCGGCATCGTGTGTGTTGAGGTTAAGAGCTGGGAAGGAAGGAAGGGAGACGAGGAAGACGAGGACTGATCGACGCAATCGAGCACGATGGAATGACGCGAGGACGTTCGAAGTCGTGCCTGGCGGGCAGGTCACGTGGCATCCGATTCGAACGTCAGCGATGACGGCAGGAAAGACGGTGTATGCAAGCGGCAGCAAGGAACAGACTACAAGATGCATATGCGCAGGCGGTATTGCTGCATTAGGCTCACTCATCGTCGCTAGCGTCGAGCGCAGCGAAGAAGCCCGCGTTGTTGGCAGCCTTGAAGCCTCCCTTATCGTCCTCGCTGCTCTCCTCCTCTTCGGACTCTTCCTCCTCGCTCTCCTCCTCACTGCCCTCCTCCTCGCTTGCAGGTCGGGTCTCCTCTCCGTCCTCGCGCTCCTCGAGCGGCGTACTGTCGAGCCAGATACCCTTGCCCTCCTCGCTACCCCCTGAGGGCCAGAATCCCCAGCGCACGCGCCCGTCAGCGAGCGCACGCATCATGCCGTTCGCGGCGCGGTTCGTGTCTGGTCGTCCGCCCTTGGCGGTGACTGTTTGTTAGCTAACGGCGCAAAACGAGGCAGCTGGGGATACGTACCGAAGCCTCGGTCGATGGCACGCTGCTCAAGCAGCTCGCCCGCCGTGATCTCGGGCGCTTTCTTCGCAGCCGGCACAGGTCGCTCGCCACGCCCAGCGTCCTCGCGCCAGGTCTTCTTCGCCTCGTGGTCCTCCGAGTCGTCCTCGGGAAGAGGGATCTTGAAGATCGTTTCGAGGGGGAGGTGGTTGCCCGCGAAGTGGATGCAGGACGGCAGGGAGGGAATCTGCGCAATGGGAAGGACTGCTTGTCAGCTTGCCATCAGATGTCGTGGAAGCTGAAGAGAATGCTTACCTCCGGCAATGGCCTGGATCTCCATTGGAACCAGGGACGGACACACGAGTCCGGGGCAGTCGACGATCTTGATGTCCCTGTTGCTGCCCCAGAAGATGGTCTGGAAGTGCTTCGTCTTGCCCGGCGTCTTGGACGCGCGGACGCGCGTACTGCCAAGGAGCGCGTTCAGGAGCGAGCTCTTGCCGACGTTGGGCTGGCCGATCAGGCCGATCGTCAGCGGCAGAGTGGACGGGTCGGGGCGGTGGTCGTTGTCAGTGTCGTCCCTCTCAGTCTCCTGCTCCGTGTGCTCCGTGTCCGACCCGCCCTCCTCTTGGCGGAGCGCCTTCTTCCAGCGCTCGCGCGCGCGCTCCTCCTTCGTCTTGCTGCCCTTGCCGAGCTTGGCGACCGGCGCCGGCTTCGAGAGCGACTCCCAGTCAATCTCGGTGCGCATCGGCGGCTTCCACTCGGCCAGCTTCGCGGGATCTTTCTGTGCCCATGCTGGCGGCTGCTGCAGGCGCTCGTGCACGACCTTGATCGCATTCAGCAGGTCCGAACGCGAGTCGTCCCCGATCAAGGGTTTGTGAACCTTGTGCTTCCCGTCCGCGTACAGCAGGTCCAGGTCGTAGCTCGTCACACTGACGACCTGCACTGGCGGGGCGGCCTCTTGCGACTCTGGAGAGGGAGAGCCGGGCTTGCTGGAAAGAGGTGTGTCGAGGGGGCTCTCGACGGGCGACTTGACGGGCGACTTGCTCCCGTCAGCAGCGTGTTCGCCGCCTTCCTTAGATCCTTCCTTGCTCTCCTCGGGCTTCCTCCGGGGCTGCCTCGGTGGCTCCGGCGTGTCCTTCTGCCACCACTCCTTCATCCACTTCTTCCATCCCTCGAGAGCGTCGGCGTCGACAAGGTCCGCCTTCGTAAGGACGATGATGACCTCTTTCTTCTGCTTCTTCAGGTACGTGCGAAGCGACGGGGGGCAGTGAACGGGCGGACAGCGCGAATCGACAAGCAGCAGGATCAGGTTCGAAGCCTCGTTCACGCGCCACCTGGTGTCAGCTAGTCAACAACTCATCGAAGCTCACAGTTGTCGCCAGACCTCAAGGTTGGTCTCGAACCAGTTCGGGCTGCGGACGGTGCCTTGCTCCTCTCCTCCGTCGACCCAATCCTGCACAATCTCGCCCGTCTTCTCGAGCCATTTCTTGAACAAACCCTCCTCGTTCTTTTCCAGCTGCGTTTTCGTCATGTCGAATCTGAACTTCGGTCGGCTCGGGACACTGAGCGCATAACCTGCCGGGTTGTCGACGAGGCCGACGTCGAACACGGCCGAGCTTGGCGGGAGGGGGCGCGGCAGCGGCTCGCTCCAAGCCAGGTTGCGCGTACGCTCCGCGTATCCCTTGGGCAGCGCTAAGAATTTGGTCTCAAGGGCAGTGATACCACGTCGAACGGGGGCGTTGAAGGCGGAGCGGCCCGTCTTCTTCTTTGCGGCCTGGCTCGGTTTCAGCGGTGGGGGTGATTCGCCTCGCTTCACGGCGCGGTTCGCCTGGAGTGTCGCCTTCTTCTCTTTGTGCGAGTGGGGCTTCCTGCGCGGCATGATGGAGTTTTTAGGACGTTCTATGCTTTTGTAACGATAGAACGAGCTTATTTGGTGATGGGGAGGTGGATAAAAGTCTAGACACCACGATGAGGCCGCTTCCTTGGCAACTGAGGGCGATGATGTCAAAGTCGGAGCGGCCGGCAGTGTGGAGGTGGAGGGACCCCTTCCTTACCCTTCAGTGGGGTCGATCGTGGGAAGCTACGCTTGCGCCGGAGGAAGGCCAAGCCCCTGACACACCCCACCTGGGCCACCTGGGTGCGAACTGCATTGACACGCATCACTCACCCTCCCGGCATGAGCGCATGAAGCCGCAGTGTGCAAGAGTCACTGATCACTGAGCAACTTTCGGCCACGTACATGGCTCGCGAAGGCTATATAACTAACCAGTGCATACATGTAACAACTACGCGTCTCATTCCTCGTCCCGCCACCACGGAGGGCCTCTTTGCGGCCTCTATTGACTGAGCTCTGAATCGCATATCCTCATGAGATCGACCGACTTCGCATGTCCATGCCCAACAGGCTCAAGGACACCATCTCTGGTCAATCGAGGATACATGATGTATTAATGCTGCTAGCTTCCCAAGACCCCTGTGCACGTAACGTAAACAACTGTTCATAGGTTAAGACACTGTTGCATGCACTGTAACTCTATGGACGAGGGCCCCTTCACAGCGCTCGCTCAAACCCCAGCTGAAGCCACTGAACCGCCGCGTCGAACTCTTCCTCCTGCTCGGGCGATCTCATGTCCTTTCGGGTGACATGGAAGAGCAGCCCTCGAGCGCCATCTGACCCAGAGGATCGGCGCAGGGTGAAGTATACGGCCTCCTTGCGGTAGCCCGTCTTTCCTCCAGACGCGGTCAGAAAGAACTCGTCATGGCGCAGGTTGAACTTCTCGATGTGGCTGCCATCGATGGGGACTGCCAGACGTTTCACCGATCCCGGCAACCGGTCGAGGCGCCGCTCGACAGTGGCTCGAACAGTGGAATCCTTGGTCAAGAACAATGCCGTATCGTGCTGGTACATGACCATCTGGTAGTCAGTATGGGATTGCAAGCCATTGATTGGAACTTACCGGCTCGCCTGTGGTCGTCACGGCTTTCCATAGCCGTCGCTGCTCCTCCGCTCGAGCTGAGGCCGAACCCTGCGCATCAGCAAGCCAGTAAATGTGAATTGAGAAGAGTGATACTCACGCCAATGCGTCGTCGTTTGACGGGCGGCCGCGTCAGCGTCGGCTCCTCCGATCCATCGACACTGTTTCCAGGCCGGGGAGCTGCGACCGGCAGCCTCGAAATGGGGCGGAAGTGGGTTCGAGGCTGCCGCGCGCGTTGGCTCCGTCGGGGCTCGACGGGGACGGGAGCCGAGATCTCCGCGTCGGTCGGCGGTCCGGACAGGACGGGGGAAGTGGCGAGGTCGGAAGGTTCGAGAAGAGCAGGTTGAAGACGACCACCGCCCACCGCGGCATGGACCGCGCCCACGATGTCGGAGACTAGGGCACGCTGGGCGATCACGCCACCCAACGCATCTGTGAGCGATGCGGTAAGGGCGTCGCTCTCGAGCGGCAGTGACCCATAGGCGCCATAGACAGCGTCTATGGTGCCGAGGAAGGTTGTCTCCGACTCGTTGGCAAGGAGAGGGAGAACGGCATGCCCGATGCCAACGAGCGTCGTGGCCGTGAGCGCGGGGACGGGTGAGGCGAGTCGGCTTATCGCGCCAGAGAGAGCTTGATAGCGGGACAGCGCCGAGGTGGCGAGGTCTGCCTCTCGCTTTCGCTTCCTCGACGCGACAGCGCGACCGACGAGACGCTCGCGCAGGGACTCGGCGATCTCGATGACCGCGGCGTCCTCGGCGTCAGAGGCCCCTTCGGCGGGCGGTCCCGTCTGGCGGTCCTGTTTCGGGTATCAGCAGGCCGCATCAAGGGAATTTGTCTGTGGATGTAGAGGAAGAAGAGTAAGTGCACTTACGGGCGCCAGGGAGCTTGACGGCCAAGTCAGCGCGTCGGGTTCTTCGTCGAGAATGTTTGACATGTTGCTTTTGCGAAAGATTAAGGTGAGAACTGATGCCAGCCAGGTCCATTGGACAGCCAAGTAGCTTACAAGTACGTTATTACAGGAACTGTGACGCAAGAAAGGAGGAGATGAGGGTATGGGAGAATGAGGAAGATGAGGAAGACGGGAATGAGGTGAGGTGGCGACGGCGCGTCGACGGGGAGCGGCGGGAGCATTCGCCTGCAGCACAGATGCTCAGGTCGCTAGCCGCAAGCAGGGGCTTCTCGCCGCAGCACGCAGGAGGTCAGCGGACTGTCCGCCCATGTGTGTTGGATGACTAGACCGACGAGCTCACCAGTGTTGACCTGGTCTAGGCCACACACAGATGGTCGTTTGGACCCACCGCCACACCGCACGCCTCGGGCCGTTCGCCTCCACTTTGGAGCCGGCCTGTCCCTGTCTCACCTGGCACGGCACGCCTTGTTCGCACTTTCGATCACGCTCTGCATTCTGTCTCCCCACACGTCCTGCTGGCGAGCTCTTGCCGTGCATGGGGGGCTTAGTGCATGCAGTGCAGATTTCTGGTTGATTAGAATGATGCAGCATGCATCGAGTGAACGGGGACTCGAGGGGCGAACACGGTGGACAGTCTGGCGCCCTAGACATTCCTCCTCCCAGCGATCGCCCTGGTCCAGTGACACCAGAGACGCCAGCGACGCCCTCGCTGGCCTCTGCCGTGTGCTCTGTCGTCTGCCCGTCTGCTCATGAGGGAATAAAATACACTAGCATATTACATCTCCACAGACTAAAGAGCCGACAGCCGACAGAGCTCGTCATGTTATCAATTGCGTTTCAGCTTGATAAGCTCGCGAGGCGTGTTTGGACGTGCTTGGCGTCCTGATTTAGCGAGCGAGATCCAACCCGCGGGATCTCGTCTGCCATGTCCTACGACGCGATCCCGACCTCGTTCCGGCGCGTGTGCGTGCTCGCTCCCCCAGAGCCAGCGTACACGCCCCCGAACCACTCGTACCAGTTGCGAATGTCGCTCCCGAGGCTGCCGTTGCTCGCCTGGCTGTTTGTGCGACCGTGGCCGCGCGTGTCTGCGGCGTGGGCGGCGTAGTTCGTGCCCAGCGGCAAGGGGGCGGAGATCTCACTCGCCTTGTTGTAGTGCGGTTTACGCCATTTGCTCTGCAGCTGGCTCAGGGGGCTGCTCGCCCCTCCCAGGGCCGCAGCCATGGGCCCAGCGCCCGTGTTGACAGGCTGCATGTCGTACTCGGCGGGCTGGTGCCGGAGTGTCTTGGAACTGAAGAGGCTCTTAGCGCGTGCTTTCGGCGGACTCCTCGGTTCACGGAAGGAACTGCCGAACGACGACGTGCTTGGCGTCTTCCACTCGCTGACGCCACTGACGCCAGGCTCGAGCTGCTCGAACTTCCACCCCCGGCTCTTGCGCCGGAGGTACCACCGCCCAGGCTCCTCAGGGAGGTACTGTGCTGGCCTGTTGGAGCGGTTCTCGCGCCGGCGCTTGCGCACGCAGCACGTCCAGATAAGGAACCCGAGCAACGTGAGCACAATAAGCCCGCCGATTGTGCCCACACTCGCCGCAATCGCAGTCGTCGTGTTGCTGTTGCCCTTGCTTGCCGCTGCAGTCGCCGTCGCCGTGTTCTTCATGGGGACGAAGCCGTGCGTTGTCGCGCCCACTGTTGTTGTTGGCACGGCCAGTGTTCCGTAAGCCTGCTTGGGTGCAGACAGGGCGACCAGGCCATTGGAGGAGATCAGGCGATCGAACCCAATCCGCCCATTGACCGAGACGAGCTTGAGCCGGTGTGCGCCCTCTCGCAGCCCTGAAGCGTGGTACAGTAGCGTCTGGTACTGCGTGTTGCCGCCCTGGGCGCCGTAGTGCCCGACGTCCCTTCCGTCCAGCTGGACCATGTACTCCCCGAACGGACCGCCCGACGGTCCGTACACCCACACAGCACTGCCGGTGAAGGACAGCTGTGCTGAGGAGCCCGCGTGCTCCGCGACGGCTAGCGTGCCCTCCCAGCTCTGGGCGAGCTGCGGCTCCTCAGCCGCCGCCAGGGTTTCGTTCGAGATGTTCTCGGGGTGCCGGTCCGTGTCGGCTGAGAGGCGGTTCCAGCCTTCGGTCAGCACGACGCTGCTGTTCCTGACCGAGTCGTCCAGCGTGAGATTCCACGCGGCCGGGCCGGGTTCCTGCGCCAGACTACCCTTGACGCCGCGGAGCATGGCATAAGAGTCACGTGTGGCGTTTCCATCCAAGCGAGAGAACTGGAGCTCGACATAGTGCTTGCCGTTCGGAAGGTCGTCGGCGCTCAAAGCGGAGGCGTCGTTGCCTATCTCGGTGCCGTTGATGACGAGCCGCGTGTGCCAGAACAGGTTGCCTGAGGAGGAGCCCCCGGGGCCGCTTCCGCCGCCGGTCTGGTTCACGGAGGCGTACTCGACGTTGAAGTGGAGAGACGTGCCCGTGAAGTTGAACACGGCAGACTGGTTCGCGAACGTGTACATTGTTGTCCCGTTCACGCCGGGCGTCCACGCACTGCGCGACGGCTGGTACATGATAAGCGGGGAGCTGATGTCAGCGAGTGAGGTCGAGAGGGAGTTCATGCGGGCGGGCGAGTTGGGCGTAAAACGAGTTGGGCGTAACAAGTCTGTTCAGCAATCTGCTCCGTGTCTCGTGTGCCGTGTGCCAGTACCGAGGCAGTCTGTGGAGCGACCTCAAGACCAAGCAAGGCTCGCGCGAGCCACAACCTCAGCCACATGAGAAACCAAGGGACTCACTTTGCTGGAATAAAGACTTGCATGATGGTCTGTGCGCTAGTCGTCGAAAGCGGGAATCCGTAATAGGCTACGCGCTGGGCGCTTTGCTACGCGGTAGTCGGCGCGTTCTCGCTGCCGTCACTGGTGCCTCGGGCAGGCTCGGAGGTTTGTTCTTTGCTTCGGTTCGGTGCCGTGTCGGTCGAGGTCGCGTCGGCCTCGGTCTCCGCTTGATCCCCAGGATGTGGGTGGTGGTCGGGGGGTGGATGGAGGGTGGCTGTGTCGGCGTCGGAGTGAAGAAGGGGTCTGTCGGCGCAGCAGACAGCGAGCTCTCGGAGCGATGCAAGCAGTGGTAGAAGAAAATGAGAATGGGCGAAGAGTCAAAAAGCAAAGAACAAGCAATGCTTCCCGAACATGAGCTTGCGGGGTGGACGGCGTGGAGCAGGGCAGAGAAGGGAGGAGACGACGCACTACGCACTCTTCGTCTCTGAGTGCCCGTGGGTGGAAGGTCCCAGGAAGCAAGGGGCCGTCGCGATAGAGTTCGCAACATGCTTCACGGGGTAGGGCCATGGGCCGTGAGCCGTCTGGTCGGGGTCGCGGGCAGGATGGCAAGGTTCCCCACGCGACGGCAAGGCTGGCGGGGCTGGCTGGCGGGGCAGCTGGACTCGGAGTGCAGTTTGCGGCATTTCACCCTCGAACTGGCGGTCAGCAGGTCACAGCATGTCGCTGGGAAGAAAGGGTCCGACACTGAGACTTGAGCAACAGTCGCAGAGGTGCAGTGCAGCGGTGCATGCCGTGGAGGAGGGAGGATGGGCGCCAAGACAGAGGGGAGGACCGAAAACAGAAACACGCCAGACACGAACCCGAGCCCTTAGACCCCCGCCCTGAAAATGTCACCCGCTGGCCATCCGAGGCATCCGGAGCAAGTTCGAGCGCGACTCAGCGGTGAGGGGAAGGACACGCCGCCGATGGGCCCGGTTCCTGGTTCCTTCGTACGTGCGTGCGTGCGTGCGGTCGGTTCCTGGTCCAAGTCGTCTCGTCCTCTCCGAGCAGCATCGGGGCCAGAAGACACACGAGAAGTGGGCCGCTCGCCATCGCTTGCGGGCTCGGGACTGCCCTGCCATCCCTCATACGCCGCGTGCGGCCTCATTGGTCAGCCGCTTGTTACATGACCACAACCACGGCCCCGCATTACGTCTTGGAGGACGCCGCACCTTGATTCCATCCTTCCCTTTCAACTCCTTGCTCCTCAGGTGCGAGACGGCAAGAGAGCCCGGGCGCCTGTCGAGTTGTCGCGCGCTGAATGCAACTCAAAGGCCAGCAGTCAATGGTTTGAAGGCATTGGGTTGGAGGTGCGTTACCAAATCGAGCAGGATGCTCGTCAGGCGAAACTTGACACAAGAGGATATGCGCTCAGGACTCGGACCGTCCAATTCAGGACAGCACACCCGCCCCTGGCTCTGAAACGACTCTCTGACCCTCAAAACCTCGGAACCTCCTGGCTCCTCTGATCTGCCAGCGATCACCCACAGACACTCGACACTCGAGGAAGACTGACGGGGACCATTGCCCTGCTGCACAGCCGTCAGCCAACGGCCTCGAGAGCTCGAGACAGTTGTTGAACCAGGTCACCAGGAGTCGATGGCGCCCATTCTCCCACGTGACTCGCTTGACTCGTTCTGGCAAGAGGCTTTCGAAGATGCCCGCTGACCACTGCACTCATTCGCACGAGCACGACACATCACACGTTCGGCCCACTCAGCTCCAGCGAGGCGTAAACCTTAAAACCAGCTTGTTGCCATGCAATGAGAGACAAGGTTTCATTGCATAGCCCCTGCTGACCTCATTCGTCTCCTGCTCGTCTCTCTGCTCACTCGTTTGCTGTTGCTTCACGCTCACTAGTGTGCCCTCCACTCCGCTCCGTGCTCGTGAGTGTTGTGAGTACGGAGTGAGGGTTTGCTACCACGGCTTCCTGCACTCGCCGCTGGCTCCACCTGATCTGGCTTCCTTGACGACTCAACCTACGATAGACAGCTTCTGACTTATGACACCCATGCATGTCGTTTGCTCCGCTTGCTCTGGCCCTCGCGTGTTGTACCTCGTGGCTCGCGCGCTCGTAGCTCGACCGAACGTTCCATGGCTGGGAACTGAGACAAGGCTCCCTCACACTAAACCTCCGTCACACTCGTTCCTCGTCGCACTCCCATGCCAACATCCGCTCCTCGGCACCGCGCGAGTGCTTGCTCATGTTTGCAATTCGCCCAATGCATACAAGTGTGCATCGAACTGACCAGGGTGCTATTATATATATGAAGGAATATGTGAATGCTGTTGGTGTACTGTATACTGCTGGGAACTCGCAGGCCGCGGTCCAGAGTGGGAGATGCCGGATGGTTGAAGAAAAGCACAAATACAAGAGTGGATGCTCAATGTCCGTGGGTCGGAACGTATTCCGGGTCGACGCTCGGCGGGTCGAGGTGGAGCAGCAGGTTGAGGACAAATTGGCTCTCGCTCGCGCTGTTCGCAAACACGGTCGCGAGCGACTCGTTCGGCGTGCGCAAGATGTTGGGTGCGAGCACGAGCGACAAGTTTTGCGGCGTCATCTTCGTGACCGCGACGACCTCGGGGTCCAGGAACAGCTGCATGAAACTGATGACGAACAGCAGTACCCGTCGGTTGTGATCCGGAAGTCGCTTCAGGAAGAGAATGCTGTGGTCAACCGAACGCGAGGATTCCAGCGCAGCGTTATACAGCGTCGCGGGAATCAGCGGCTCCTCCAGATCCCGGAGCCAAAGCTTGAACAGGGATGCGACGACGTGCGGGTCGTCGATACCGTCCAGCTGGTACTGGCCCCGATCGATGCGAGTTCGGAGCTGCGTGATCACGTCGTTGTCGCCTGGAACACGGAAAATGCCTTCCGACTCGGTTCCGCCGAGCGCGAGGATGCCGTCCGCGAGGAATGGGAGGATGATTGGGATGCGCAGTTCGGGGTATGCACCTTCCTGGCGCTGCATGATCGTTTCCAGCGTCTGGCCATACACAGAGGGGTAGAACGCAGCGTCTGATGCGTGCTCGATCTCGACAATGCTGAGCACGCGACCACCGCCGCCCTTCGCCACCCATGCGTCCAGTCGAGACAAGCAGTCTACTGTCAGCTAAATTACGACCCGAGCAACTTACACTTCGACATGACACCGATTCCAAACTCGGTTCGCTCAACATTGCCAACGAGGAAGGAGCGCACAAACGGCTCAAAACTCTTAGAGGGGCCGAATGCCTGGACAAACACGCAGTACAGCTGGAAGCCGAGTACCGTCGCGTCATTGTCTGGGTTGCGCGTGAGTTGCTTGATCAACTGGCAGTAGAGCTCGTCGCGCATCTCTGAGCGACCGACTCCGAGCTGGACCATCCAGCGGATCTCCTCGAGAATGATTGTCTTGTCGTCTTTGCCGGCCCAGTCGTCCCTCGTCGATCGAAGGCTCAAAACACTACTCATTGCCCCGTGGTTGGAGTGGTTCGGTCGCGCAGCGTCCACCGGCCGATCGCGCTCGCCCATGACGTGCTGGATCACCTTGAACGTCGACAAGGCGTCGCTGACGCAGGCTTTGGACAGGACGAGCAAGGGCGCGGCGATCGGACTACGCTGCCACTCCATGATTCGCTCGAGGGACAACCTCTGCCGCAGCATGCCAGACCGTTTCGTGGCAAAGTAGCGGTCGGCAAAGTTGTCGGTGCTGAAGTTGTTAAGGTCGTATGCGGCGCTCGTCGGTGACGACGGCTGAATCACAATGTTGACGTTACCGGAGGGCCCGACTGGAGGGAGCGGCGCCGGCTGTTCCATCGATGGTGATGTCGGAGGCGAAGTGAAGACGTCGCTGTGTGACGTGACCGGGCTGTTGTTCTCGACCGTGGCTCGTCGGCTTCGAACGCTGGATCCGCTCATCAGTCGTCCACGCGTCTTGCGTCGGTCCCACCAGCTCGTCCGCACCGGCTCAGCCTCCCCAAGATGATCGCTCGCTTCGGCTGCATCGGTGCTGATTCCCTCACCGTCCGACGGCTGATCCGGGGTTGGCGTTAATGGCCCACTCGAACTCGCTGTCGCGCTCTGGGCAAGCATGACCGGGTGTTCTGTCGTGTCGGGGAGCGTGCGGGTGATAGATGCTGGCGAATTGGACGGGCGACAGGCCGATGCGACGGATCCGTTCAGGCTGCGGGAAGGAGAGGGGGTATGTTGGCCGTTGACAACGCTGCTGTTGCTGCTGATCAGGACCTCCTCCTCGTGCGCGCTCGAGCTAGAGGAGGGGGCTGGCTTGTCGGGAAGGGAGGATATGAGAGCGTTTTGCTGGGCGCATGTAAGCTTGAGAAACAACAGGGGTGACGGTAGTGTGGTGGATGGGGACGTTATAAGATAGGGTGGCCACCGCAGGTCGTGACAGCGCCAGCAAGCAAGCTTCAGGCAAAAGTGGGTACACACACCTGCCGAGGGTACTCACCTGAATCAATCCGAGCGGGATGACAAAGGCCTCGCTGCTGGGTCTATTCCATTGCGTTACGCCAGTAAGCGTGTCTGCGGGTCAGCCTATGAGGGCAGCTGGGGCCGGGTCTCCGGAACACGGTGAACCCTCAACAATCCAGGACATCGATCGGCGTTGTCGTAGCGTCGGACTCACTGTAGTAATAGCACTGGTTGTCTCGCGAGGCATCGGCCAGTTCCCACCATTCACCTTCGGGCGATCTTGGCACGCTGCATTGGCGGTCAGCGATGATCATGATCGATGGATCGGATGCAACCGAGCAATCACGACGACTTACACGAAAGCACCGACGGGCGGCTCCCAGCTGCATTGGCCTGCGATTATGGTTAGGAACACTGTGGAGAAATGACGGCGTAATGAGGGGACCTGAGGATTACGACGACTACGCACCTGTGGCTGGGCAGGCGAAGAAGACATGCTGGGTCTGCGCCGAGTCAGTTACCGACACGCGAACACGAAGCCTATCCTTGTCTCCACTCGGTTTTGGAGTATGGATACTCACGACAGGGTCGGCAATGGTAACCCAAAACTGCATGCTCCATGCAATCCTTGCATCCTCCTCATTCACCACCACTCGCGGTCGCGGCGATCCGTTCGGCACTGCGACGCCATTGACACCGCTGCGCTTCACCGGAAAAGCCGTCTGGTCTACGATGGCTTGCATCGCGGCAAGTACCGTGGGGTTAATGGGAGGCTTGGGAGCAGGGCGATGGTCGTGGAGAATTCGAGCAGCACGGCGCTTGAAGAGGCTGCGCGAAGGCTTCAAGAGGAGGTCGGCTGATGGTCTGTGCAGACGCGAACGCGATGGATGGCGCAAGCTCGTGCGGCTCCTGCTCGCGGCTGAAGCCTTCGTGGGCGATCCTGTCGGCCCTCTAGCGCGCCGGTACCGACGACGAGGAGGCGTTCGTGGGGAGCGATGAGCGGAAGCCGGCTTCTTGGCCGCCTGAGCGAGAGTGAGATTCGGGTTGTAGTGGATACGGGGAGGGTACGTGGGCGATCGCGAGTTGGCGAAGGAGGGGATCTGAGGGAAGGTTGCTGTGGGCGATCGTGCGTGATGGACGAAGCGGCGTCGCTTGAAGCCGCCTGCAGTGGGCGGGGGCTTGTACGAAGCGTTCAAAGGTCTGCCCCTTGTTTTGCCTACGCGTTCAGTGCACTTCTTGCTACGAAGGGCAGCTGGTGTTGCAAAGGCTCCGATGGCAGGTGATGGGACGCAAAAGAGATACGCCGCAGTCGTCGACGGTGAGATGGTCTGCGCTGGGCTCGCCGGGGAAACGTGGTCAGCAGTCGATTTCCGCTTGTGACCAGGGGCGTGGTGGTGTCGGTCGGGCTGTAGATGGGAGCGACCCTGGTCTAAGCCCGTTGCAGCAATCTGCTGCTCGATTTCAGATTCCGAGTCAGAGTCGAGCCAGTACTCGTCGCGATCGAAGGTGGTCGGGTCGAGGAACGAGTGTCGATGGACAGGAGGGAGCTGAGGCGGGGCCGTGAGAGAGATAAAGGGGTGTGGAGGCGACGAAGGCGGTGATGCGGGATTGGCCCAGGCGCGTGGGATTAGGACCGAGAAGACGCTTGACCGGGGCTTGCGTGGGGGGGTTGAACGAGCGTTGAGCGGGCGGGAAGGCGGGGAGCGCGAGTAATTGTTGAGGAGAAGATTCGTGGAGAGGGGTGCGACGGCCTCGCGCTGCTTCTTCAGACCTTCGTCGTCGGCGATATTGCTGTTGTTGTTGTGATAGATCGACTTGTGCAACGGCGACATGGTCGTCAACAAGCACCGCGCGAAAACGGAGATGGATCAGGCCAGCCGGCTGGTCGGTCGGTCGGTCGGCTGGGTAGGCGGTAGGCTGCAGGAGATGGCGCGGAAGAAAGGGCCCTGGGCGATGCCGAGATTCCTTACGCCGAGGATACGCTCTGGCCCTAGTGTCCGCTGAATACTCTAGGATGCTGAGAGTTTTACGCCCATCAGCCTGACCCGCATGAAAGGATGTCGGAAGATACAGTTGAGGGGCTGAAACTGAACGAGTGTGGTCGAGCGAGTCGAGAGGGTCGAGACGAGGCTGGCTTTGACAGGACGATGCGAAAAGATGCAGAGGAGGTCCTGGCGGCCGGCGGATCGAAAGGGAAGGGTCGCGGAGTAAGGTGGCTTTATTGATAACCGAGAGGAGGTAAATGAAGGAGGTCGGTGGGTTCGCTCCGCTGTCTTCTTTGTTTTGGGTGTGTGTATGTGTGTGTTGAGTGTGAGTCGTGAGTGTGTGTGCGCGTGCGCGTGCGTGAGAGTGGAAGAAAGAAAAGAAGAGTCGCGTCTGCGGGATCGAAGGTAGGGAGGGTCGAACCGGATGTCTGGTCTGTGGATAGGATCGATGGGTCGGGCTTGGCCGCAAACAAGCAATGGAGAGGAAGACACAACAATGCAATGGGCCTGAAGCCGGGAAGGGGCGTGGACGTGTCGGTGTGTCGGGTGTGCGGGTTGGCTGGAACGAGCGTCGAGCAGCACACAAACGTTGTACGCACTACCGCCCGAGATACCTGGCTGGCAATACGGGCCGCGACTCAGAGGCCGTCCGACCGTCGCGCCCGCACGTAGCACGTAGTGCCCGTCGCTGCGCGCTGTCTGGCATGTCTGGACGTCTGCAAGCGGCAAGCCTGTGAGCTCAGAGCCCAGTACCGCAGCGAACTACGGGTTTGTAAGGGACTGGGTGTTCGTTCCGCACGCGTCTTGAGACGGCAGCCCCGACTGAGCGTACCTGCGAGGGCTCCTGGAGCTCCTGTGGATATGTGGATCCTGTGCAGGTATGCTGGCATGGACGCCCGTGGCACGGGCTGCACCAGGGCAGGCGTGTAACGGGTCATGACGGCCGCGCTGAGCCGACCAAGCGTCCAATTCACCACAGCCTCACGAGCGTATCGCCCATGCACTCATGCTCTTCCACCAGCGAGCACAGGCCTCCGCCCGTCCGTACCGCGCTCCCTGCTGCTCAGCCCTACGTAGCCCTGGACAGCCCTAGCCTCAGGGCGGTCGCCCGACGTTAACGCTGATAGAGTCTGCCGCCATCACAGTTCGACAGTACGGACAGCCGCCCGACGCTCCATGCTGCATACTCCAGCGTCGCACTCCCATCTCACACAGAGCCGTACTTCTGGGACCTCTTCTCCGATCCCCGCATACCGGCGCAGATACCGGCTCTGAACCCTCGCACACGCACACACGCCCACACAGCTCATTCAAAAAAGTCCGCCCGCCGTGCCTTTGGTTCCTGCAGCACGTATACGGCAGACACGCCGGTCGAGCGCCAGCGCCATTACGCCGATGCACACGGAGCACAGAGACGTGCAAGCAACTCGACGAGCATTGTCGGTGATAAGGTTTGCATTTCGGCCCAGGTCCTGCAGAACAAACGCTGTTTTCGGATGCAGCCTGGAGCTTATTCCCCAAGTGTGATTCTGATATCTTGCGACTCGCAGGTTGCGCGAGCAGGCGCGCGGGCGCCATGCCGCCATGTCCTCCGCGAATATAGCGGAAGTGACCGACTGTCCATTACACACCCATCTGCACGCCTACTCAACCTCCACTCTCGCACCACACGTCACCTCCACTCACCCCGTGGGCTGTTTGGTTCTCCGTTGCTGTTCGCCCAATGTTTCTTCTTCTCCTCAGTCTGCGCCGCCAGCCAAAGCCCAGTCCACTGATGCCCGCTCTCAACATCTGACCCCCAGTCTCCCGCTTGCCAACCGGCGCCCGCAAAATGCGAGCCCCAGAGACGCCTCGCACGCAGAAGTCTGGCCCCCGTTGCCGCTTGCCCCGGTAGCTTCTAACCCTAAGGTGAGCCAACCTGGATGGCGAGAGCTGACAACAGTCCTTCACCCCTACCCCGGTATCCGATCTTGAGCGTAATCCGTGCCGCTGGTGCTCTCGAGCGACCAGGAAGGTGCCTTGGCGCCAGGACCGCGCTGTCAGATGTGCATCGCCGAGGGAGCTCGTGGCGGAATGTCGGGCGGCTTGTGGCCTGGAAGTCAAAGTTGATTGAGGGGCAGTGTGCTCGGTGCCGCGGCGGCAGCTTCTAGCGGGGCGCGTCGCCCAGCGCAGGTCCGCACGCAGGTGAGTTTCTTTCACTCCATACATTCGGTCTTAGAACGCCCTATCTCTACACGGTTGTCTTGGTGTCTTCAAATGGCTAACAACAGGCGTTATTCATACATCTTTCCCAGAGGTTCTACCGGCTACCGGGTGAGGAACGGTCCCTGGCCCCTCAATGCCCGGCCGCGCGGCGGGCGCGCTCGGCGCATTGTTTCACGGAGAGGACACCGCGTCCTAGAGCTTCGCGCTCGCGCCTTCGTGACGTGCGTTCTGTGCGCCACTGTCTGTCAGCGAGTGCCGTGTTTGGACCTCAAACGGGGATATCGTGTGAGTCAGCCGGGGGAGGGAGACCGGAGATCCCAGTGCGGGCCAGCTGTGGGTGCAGCGAGCTTGCCTTCACTCTGGCTCTCTCATTGAGGGACCTACTCAGTGTGAAGGTGCAGAGCATAGGTGTGGGCTAGACTGTAGAGACCCGATGCATACATACTTACTCGACGCCGAGGGTGCGCAACCTGGAGCGCGCGATGCGCCAGACATCATTGACGTCGCGGTCGCACTCCTCCTCCCATTCGGGGGAGCCCTTCTTGCGGACGAGCTTGGGATCGATGGTCGTGGAGCTGCAGTCGAACGAGTCGGGGAGCGGCTTCGGGCTCTCGGGCAGGCCAATCTTGCGCTCCATCTCGTTCACGATTTGGCTGCGGGGGCGGCCGTTGACGAACGTAATGAAGGTCAGGTCCGGGAAGGCCTGGGAGTAGAGCGAGTTGAGCTGCTTGAGACTGCGTGTCAGCTTGGAGCCCACGGCCATGCTCCGAGAGGTGTGACACCACCTCTTCGCTGCTGTTCCCTTCCAGAGTCCGGGACGAGCCGGGAGGAGGTAGAGGGCGGAGCGTGAAAGCTATGCACACCAGGTGAAGGATGAAAGGAGAGTGCACTCACCGGTCAAGAACAACCTTTGTTGTCTCGGTACCCTGCTCCTTGCCCGAGAGACCAGTGGCCGGGGCGCCAATCAGTGGGTGGCCGGTGACGAAGTCTGACTTCTGCTCCCACGTCCACTCCTTGCTGGCCTCGGCGCAGTCGTGAATGACACCAGCGTACGAGAGCGGCGTCCCATAGCGCTGGTACTTCTTCACAAGCTGGGGTACCAGGATCTCCTTCAGCGCCGCGCTCGGCTCAAAGAGCGTCGAGAGGCAGGTGGTGAGCTTCGAGGCATCGGTCAGGGAGTCGAGGGGCGGGAGCTGGGTCGACATTGTTCTAGAGATCTATGGTTTTGAGTGAATGAGGATGAAAGAGAAGAGGCAGAGTGAGAGGTAGCGGAGAGTGGGCGGATGTGAGATACTAAAGAGACCAGGTTACACGGAACTCACGACTAGCAATATGATATGGGTGCTCCGCATCGGCGTCGAGCGCTCCGGTCAGCGGACCGGAGAACTTGCCCAATGGTAAGCGGCAATCTTATCACAATTCCCGAGCCACGTGTGGGCATTGCCACGGTCTGCGCAGCAGGGCTCGAATAAAGTCTGTTACCCGGCCTCCACCTTCGGACAGCCTCCACCAGTCGTCCTCAAACCCAACAGACGCAGCGAACGTCATCGCAACGGGCTTCCCCGCAGCGACAACGACCACCAAATCAACATGCTGATCAAGACCTCGTACCGCGACGTCGAGACCAAGGCCGACGGCCGCGCCGGCAAGATGCGTATCTTTGTCATCGAGCCGAACGTGCCCGAGTACCCCGATGCCAAGTTCCCAGGATGTACGTCGTCTTCCGCCTCGTCATAACTCTTCCTGATCACCATCCCGGTCCCTTTCCCCTCTCCTATACTGCGATCGATGATCCCGCTGGAACAACTGACTTTTCTTCACCTCTCTTTTTGGTTGCATAAGGTTCGGCGAGCTGACTCCAGGCGTCGTCTTCTCCGAGATCTACCAAGTGACCGGGCCGGTCGAGCGCTTCGCGTCCAACATCGCGTCCGAGGGTTACGTTGTTGCGCTCCCCTCTTCCTTCCACGAATTCGAGGGACCTGAGCCCATTCCCTACGATACTGAGGGAACCGATCGAGGGAACAAGTACAAGGTCCGCTGCCGAGACTTTCAGACAAGCTGACGAACAGATCGACAAGACGGTTCAGGCTTATGACGAGGTGAACTGAGTTGCGCGCCCAACAAGCTAACTTCAGGATGCAACTCTGTCCGTTGACCTCCTTTGCGGGTGGAAGAGCTGCAACGGCCGCATCGCCGCGACCGGCATGTGCCTTGGTGGACATCTTGTGAGGCCGCCAGCGTTTGGTATCAGCTGACAGACAGGCGCTCCGCGTGGGTATAGCTGGGGGACGGGCTTAAAACTAACGACAGTGCGCATTCGACTCTCGCGTTCTCTCTACGTTCTGCTACTTCGCGACTGACGTGCACTCGGCCACCCTCGGCAAGGGCAAGAAGGACGACACGCTCGTGCGCGTCAAGAAGGGCGACCTGACAGGAAAGGGGGAGGTCACGCTCGTCTTCGGCAAGCAGGTGCGTCATCCTCGCCACTTATGTGCTCTTCCCTCCTCTCAGCACACGACAGCAACTACCAGCCGATCCGATCAAGCTGACATCAGGACACGCACGTTGATCGCGCCGGCCGAACGCTCATCCGTGACACACTGGACGACGCGGGCGTCACCCTCTCTGTAAGCCACGAGTCACTTGCAGCCTCCAGCTAACAACAGTTTATCGAGGTGCAGGCGCAGCACGCGTTCATCCGCGACGAGTCGAGCAAGGGGCGGTGGGACGCTGCGCTGTCTCGCTCGCTGTTCGCCATGATGATGGAGAGCTTCACGCGCTGCGTAGCGCGCGACCTCGGCAAGCGCGTTCCTTCGGGGGCCAAGCCAGAGCACGTCTGCTAGTAGTGTACAGGTCTATGCATACAGTGGTCGTCTAATCCTTCACCTTGACATACGTATTCTTCTCGAGCTCCTCCTGAAGCGCAGCCTTGATCTCCTCGACGGCTTCTGTGCGCACGAGCAGATGCGTCTCGTCGACTGCAAGTCAGCTTGAGGTATTCTGTCCCAAATGCTGTGGAAGCGCTGAAGAGAAGGATGAGTGAAGTGGAGATGAGACTTACTGTCAGCGCTGATAAACTTATAGTTGCCCGTTCGCTGCGAGTCGAGGTGCAGGAGAATCTGCTTCGCGGCCGAGTCACTGCAACGTCAGCTACGAAACATTTCTTCATCTCACCAGGTGATCAGAGACCCGCTCTGGGCCTTGACTGTGTACGGGTCGTCCATGGGCGAATGATGCGGAAGCAGCTGTGAGCGATTGAGCGGCACAACAACAGCTAGAAGTGATTGTGCACGGTGGGGTCTCCACCAGAGACACCGTGGGAATACATCCTCCACCATACTCCCTCCACCCGGTAGACGTCGCGTCAGCCGGCGGTTACGCGGTGCATGGCCGGGTCTGCCTGGCGCCTGTCCGGCGGGTTGCGGTTCTGAAAGTTCGGGTTCAGACACCGCTGCCTTCTTTCCTTTCGTTCTTGCTTCCACGTCCTGAGTTTCTTCCGTCACTCAGATATCAAGACCGACAAGCGGCAAGCAAGCAAGCAAAATGGGTTCTCCCGGCGACGAGAAGCGCAGCGCCGTCTCCACCAGGGCAGCCGACGACGTTGCGATCAAGGGCACAATCGGACCGGATGCCTCGACGTTCGAGCTCTACGTTCCTTCCGCCGACAGCATCAACATCTCAGGACGGCACTTCACGGACCCGCTGGGGCGTGTCCTAGGTCTCCGTGGCGCGAATGTCGGCAGCGCTAGCAAGGTGTGAGTTACTTACCCATGGAGCAGACTGCACTGGTGGCATTGGGCTGCTAGACTGAGCTGAGAGCTGACTGTCTAGGCCTTCTGAGAAAGTCCCGGTCGACCGCATGGCGGAGAACTCCTACGTGAACCGCCCGTTCCCGCTGGACGAGGCACCGCAACACTGGGCACGGCTGAAAAGCTGGGGTCTGACCTTCAGTGAGTGCCGACTACACGGCTGGGCGAGGCAGGCAGTCAGTAGCTGACAACAGTCCGCATCAACGTAACGTGGGATGCGGTAGAGCACGCTGGACCCGGACAGTACGACCAGGAGTATCTGGCGTACCTGCGTGCGCTCCTTGAGAGTCTCCGCGGCACCGGACTGGTCGCGTACGTCGTGAGTATGACGCATTCAGCTTCCTCGCTCGATCGCAGCAGTTGCTAATATCAGTCGCTGCACCAGGACGTGTGGAGCCGTGCATCGGGCGGTAGTGGTGCGCCAGCATGGACACTGACGGAGGCCGGTTTCGACTTGTCGGACGACGGTGCCGCGCTCGAGGCCTCCGGCGCCGCATACCTGCACGGCATTCGGAGCGCAGTCATCGAGGGCGAGCGTGGACTCTGGCCGACGGGATATCAGAAGCTGGCGTGCGCGACCATGAACACTCTCTTCTGGGGTGGAGACACGTTCGCGCCCCGCTTCAAGATCCGTGGTGTTCCTGCGCAGGAGTTCCTCCAGTCTCACTTCCTGCGCATGTGGAAGACGCTCGTGGATGCCGTCGGCGATCTCGAGACGGTCATGGGTTTCGAGGTGGGTCCTAGCGAGCCCCTGCGCAACTGGAACGTCACGTCCATTGCTGACAACAGATGCTGAATGAACCGCACCCCGGCTACATCTCGATCCCCACAATCCGGGGCTGGAACTACAACACCGACCTCCACCTGGGCCAGTACCCGACGCCGCTTGAGGGCATGGCAATGGGCGCCGGGCACCCGACCGAAGTGGCGAGCTACGTGCGCAGCTGGCCGCACCCGACAAAGGTCAGCCATCGGGAGCTGGGCAACAGCGATGGCATCGCGGTGTGGTCCAAAGATGGACCGACGGGTGGCCGCTGCCTGTGGGAGGCCGAAGGCGTGTGGTCGTGGAGCGCCGAGAAGAAGCGACCTGTGGCGCTTCAGGAGGACTACTTCACGAAGGACCGCTCCGGACGGCCAATCAACTGGTACTCGGACTATTACTTCCCTCTGATCAAGAAGTGGGAGGGAGTCATTAACGGCGTTGCGCCCGGCAAGGCGCGGATGATCGAGCCCCTGCCGAACGAGTTCTGCCCGGTGTGGCCGGAACAGGACCGCCCGAACCACTTCGTGTTTGCGCCGCACTGGTACGACTTGCATGCGCTGTTCAACAAGGCATTCGGCACCATGACCGTCAATGTCCAGGGCGCCGCGAGGGGCAAGTTCATCCTGAAGTGCCTCTACTTTGGCAAGCAGGTCAAGGACAACTACGCCCTGCAGATTCGCAACATTGTCACGGAGGCGAGGAAGAAAATCGGAGAGGTGCCCGTGTGTTTCACCGAGGTCGGCATCCCAATGGACATGAAGTGAGTGCCCTCCTTTATTCTTTCTCCTCCTCTCTTGCCCCACAATGATTTAGGCACAAGGGAGCTCGTGGAACCGCGGCTGACACACACAGCAAGCACGAGGCCTTCACAACCGGCGACTGGAAGTGGCAGAACCGCATGATGGACGCTCTGATCAGCGCGCTCGAGTCCTCCCTCGTCCACTTCAGTCTCTGGGCGTATAATCCGCACAACACGGACAGCCACGGTGACGACTGGAACTCGGAGAATTTCTCCTGGTACAGTGACGCCGTGCGCAAGCTCGAGATCGAGAATGCGCCTGAGTCTGAGAAATCTCTGGTGGCATCTTCCCCGGACAGTGGAGGCAGGCTGCTCGGCGTCGTTGTACGACCATACGCGGTGGCCACGGCAGGCCAGCCCTTGTCGCACGCATACCAGGCCGAGACCGGGCTGTTCACGTACCGGTGGCGCGACTCCCCGAACGCGCCTACGGCGTCTGGTGTTCCGGCAAAGAACAAGGTGACGGAGATCTACCTCCCGAACCGCGTCTACGCCGCGGCGATCAAGAACGGTACCCTGAAGCATTTCATCTCCCCCGGCGGGCGGTACAAGTTCGACACGGAGAGGCAGAGGATGTGGGTTTGGTTTGAGGACGACTCATTCTCTGTCAAGCAGGGCAAGGAGAAGATTCGCCGTCTCGACGTCTGGGTTTCAGAACCTGAGGAGGACACACCCGTTGGCATCATCGTCGGCCTCCTCCTCATCCTCGGCATGAGTCTGTTCGTCCTCGGCAGCGAGGTATCCAGGATTAAGTACGGGAAGGCGTGGGTTGATCTCCCCCTTCTGGCCTGGGAAGGAACAAAGAAGGCACAGGAGGAGCTTGCGCGGAAGGCGGCCCAGGCTGCTGCGCAGACGGGGGCGCAGGTTGTGAACGAGCTGTAGAATTAGACCGTAGAGGTGATATTTCTTTCAACAACGATGCCGTGCAAGGATGTATGGCTGATACCCCTTTGTGCAACCGGCTTAGGAAGTATTCCTCGAACCGCAGCTCTCGCAGAAACATGTCGCTGTGACCGCGCAGCTGGGGCCAAGGTGTATTGTCGAGCGGCCAACACAAAGGTCCGCACTTCTTTCTGCAATAAATCCTCGTGGGCTCGTGAAGAGCCTGTCACTGTGCACCTCACTAGTGGGATGATACGTGATTATTTCTTGATATCGAGGCACGAAAGCCGAACAGCGAACGCGATTCTGGGTGCCAGCATACGGATGGCACATTGAACAGGCTCTTCAGCGTACTGCACAAAGAGTAACGCGCAGTCCTTTGCCACTTGGCAGACCGAGACAGGCGAAGGCACTCGACGATCACAACGAACCCAGTAGTGCCAGGTGCCTCAGTGCCGTGTATTAGTGTCTGGAGATCGGTGGCCTAACTCAGAAATAAAATGCGTTAATCATCTACCGGCGGTGGTGCTCGTAACGAGCCCGCGTGCCTTCTATATGAGTCACGGTGAAGCAATCCTCCGTCCACGGCGGTGGGATGTGCATCCACGTCCATCAGTCCCCCACGGACGGCTTTGACAGCAGATCATCCGACTGAATTCTCTCGCAACATACGCTACAATCGCATTACGACCATGCAACAATTCCAGTGAGGTGCCTCCAACTTGCATCAACGTAAGATCGAATATGTGTTCGGCCACGCATACGTGCGTGCCGCACCTCCCTTGGACCAATGAAAGTGGTGCGAAGCTCGGTCACCCCGCATGCCTTCGTCCTCCGATGGCATGCTGCTGCAACACTGCTGTGAAATACGCCAAGCTCGGCCACTCGGCCACTCTTCAGATGAGCCTGAGATTCGCGATGACATACGAACGCGACCTCGCTTAGCTGGTTTCCTGTATTCCTCATTCCCACTTGCCACTGGCTTCCCACCTGACCCGGCACATTGGAAAATGAGCATGATCTACCGCTAAGATCTGGCGGAGCATGCGGCGCAGGCAGGCCAGAGCCAGTCATCCCCCTATGAACACCGCCTGCGAAGCTGCTGATTGACGGGAAAGAGGCGAAACCAAACAAGCGGAGTCAGGTTTATCCTGTCGATCAGAGTTTATCCGGAGCCCTGTCCTTCTGCCTTGCCTCCTTCCCCCTCGCCCTCGACCATCACTTCTGGTGTCCACTGTTCATGAAGGGAAGAGGAGTGCCAGATCCAGCAGCGAATACTAAACTTATTTCTGGCGCACAATGACCCCCGTAAACGTGGGCAACTGGCCAAGCGGGTCAGAGTGTGCATGGTCCCAGGTGAAGCGTGCTTGTTCGGCTCCAGGCCCGCAAGCATCATTGTGATTGCGCTAAGTCTGGCGCATCGCAGCATGCATGGGTGGCCACACTGTCGTCCTCCGCCTCTCTCCCGTACCTGAGACCGTCCTTGCTCCACAGGCGATGGACCAGTCACCAAAGAGCGGTGGCCACTCGCTAGACCGAAAGTATCGATATGCGGCTGATCGCGACCGGTCCCCGCGTCGTCTGCAGTCCGAGAAACGACAAGGAGGAGAGGGTCCAGCCCCACTCTAGAGGCAAAGTCAACCGAGCCCGCAACTCAACACTAGCGAAGCCCGCAAGCACGCTTTCGCCACCAGCGCGGCTGCGGGCATGCATCGCACGACATAGCGTCGCAGTCTATCTGATCCCCTGCGCAGCGATCGAAAGGACCCCTCGTGTGCCACATCCTGCCCTGCGTACGGCCAGCAGCCAACCATGGCGTGTCACCCTCACTGCTTTGTGGGTACTAGGACGTAGAAGATGAAGGGTTCTGCTCATGCCAATCGACTCTCCTCTTGTCGAACGTTCGGACGCATGGCGCTTGCCATGCAGCAGGGTTAGCAATGCCCACCCGAGGGCCAGGAGTGTCAGCGGACATCTTCTCCTGCGGCCGGAAGCATGCTGGAAGATGAGGTCTGGAGTGACTGCGAGCGGAGACATCCACGAAGGGCAGTGCGGCAGGCAGGGCTCGGAAGGCGGGGCACGCCGGCCACGGCGACCAGGCACGACCTATGCCGGCATGGGCCGTGCCTAGCTTCTCCTGCGTAGTGTCTCCCCAATCACCACTTCATCCACACCTCCCGCTTATGTATGGTTTCTGACTTCTTCGATGCACAAAGGCAACCACAAAGCATTCCCCGCACCACTCAGTGAGCAAAGTTTGTACGTCCTCTTTTTCTATCCAGTGTTGAACGCTGACTGAGGCTTGCGCCTCCTACTTTGGGGCTGTCAGGGGGAAGGTGCACGGTTCCCCAAAACGACATCGTCTGGACCAGCAGGCATTCGCCGTTCCATTATCAATGTCTTCCGTAGTCGCTGATAGCTTCATCTTTTAATCGAAGGAGAACTGAAGCAGCATGAAGCAACAATGCGGGCTAGCGTGATACTGAAAGTATGCGGCTTGAATAAGCCGTGTGCGATCGGAGCAGCCGGCGGCGGGGCAGAGTGATCGCCAGCGCCCCATCCTATTGACAGGCAGACAACACTCCTCTCGTCTTTTTACGATGCAGCACGAAATATTATTATGCTGTCACAATCATACTGAAGAAACAGCAGAGGAGAGATCGACACGCGTGCGCTGCCCCTTGCTCGTTGCAGAGAAACCAACCGGCGGGTGGCGAGAGATGTGGCAGCGATGATGGGGTAAAGAGCCGGGTTTCAGGCGGCAACGAAGAATGCACGCATGCTCGTTGCGCCACAATAACAAGAAAGGAGGATTCAGCTGTCGGGTACTGTTTATTAGAGGTGTGTGGCTGCAGTGGATGGATGGATGACCGCTGTTCAGAGTGATCTGAGAGGGTAGGGATTTGAAAGTGCCACTTCGGATGTTTTGATGAGGGAGTGGTTTCGCATCATCCGTCGAAATCCACCCACCGAGCCATCACTTGACCTGAGCCCCTGCCGCCTCGACTGGCTGCCTCGCTCTTCCCTCCACCCAACCATCGTCGCCATCCCCCTCTCTCATCGTCAACATCCGCCATCGACTCGACACACAACATCCCCCGTCCCAAGACGCTGCACCGTACACTGCCTCCCATTCACGTCACCCAACCCCGGAGACGCGCCCGATTGCATACACACCGGCCTCCACTCGGGCCCACCGCCTATCGCCTCTGCGCGTCCACCGCCCAACCGTGACCGTGGCCGTGACCATACGCCTAGCCACCCAGCCAAACCCAACGCCAGAGCCAGCCGACCCGACTCAACCACCCCGAATCCTCCCACCACCGCCGGCTTGTCTTCCTCCACCCGATCAATCCCTTCACCTCCCCCTCTCCCACTGCACGATTGCCTAGTCCTTCCCACCTCCGCCCGGCGATGAGCCCCCCGCGCGCTCCGCGCTGGGCAACCAGTGCGTCCGACATTCCGTCCGCCCCAGCCGCGCCTGCCTCGCCTGCGCCAACCGCCGCGACCACGTCCAAAGATCATCCAACCTCCACCCCAGCCCCAACCGCGAACGAGCCTCCATCCGCCAAAGCACCACCCGCGTCTTCTTCCCGTGCGTCCAGCGTCGCCCGCGACCGTGCCGAGCGTGCTTCCTCCAGCAGTCGCCGCTCCCGCGCTCCTCCCCCGATCGTCACGTCTTCCTCGGCCGGCGACTCGAGCTCGTTCAACCGCGTCCTCGGTGCAGGCAGCACGGCGTCCCCGACAGCGCCTCCCTCCGCGACCTCGAACGGCACCGCGAGCTTCCCTAATGAAGCTGGCCCCAGTACTCCCGCCGGGGCTGCCCCTAAGAAGAAGCACCGGCGCGGCTGGAAGGGATGGAAGATTGAGGTCGAGGACGAGTTCGGTAACAAGATCCTCAAGTCGCCATCACCGGAGCCTGAACTGCCGCCTGGCGCACCGAAGCGACCGCGGGGAAGACCGAGGACACGCATGAAGGTCGAAGACGTACCAGCTCCGACACCCGAGCAGCAGCTGGCCGCACAGACCAGTGGAACAACAGTGACAGACGGTGCGGCGGCTGCGACAAACGGAGAAACGCATGGCGGTAAGTCATTCCCAACATCCTCCAACAACAAGGTTAAGCGTTGCGCTGATGCAACATCAGACACCACCAAGCCGCCGACGACTGCTCCAAACGGGGAAGCTCCCCATGACAGTACTCGTGAGTTGATGCTCTTCTCTTCCATTACTACCTTGCACATTGTATCGACGTAAGCTGACACGGCGCCCCCGCTTCCGCCACCTGCGAACTCGTGTCACACGTCGATCGGTGTTACTCCTCAGAACCTGCGTCTGCATCGCAACAAGCAGCTCAAGATCAACCTAAACTTGAAAACTTGCCACCTCCCACGACAGATCAAGACGGCGCCGAGACTTTCTACACTCCAGAAGTGCCAATGCTGGACGACTCAGCAGCCGAGGCTAGGCCGCCCACAGTCGAGGCTAGCGGCTCGTCAAGCGGAAAGCGCCCTCGAGACAACACGTCGTCCCCGATTCTGATGAACTCGCCCGAACCTCCTTCAAAGCGATCCAAGACCCCGCGCATGGCCATACACGTGTCTTCTGGAGCTCACGTCGCTGCTGTTCCTGCCTCAGCCGCCACTGGAGACACGCCGACGGCGGGCGAACGTCTGACTCGTGCGCAGTCACCGCAAGCAGGGGCCAACGAGGGCGGATCGACAGGCCGCTCATTTGCTCCCCGGTCAAGACGCCCGTCGCATGCATCAACGCCAAAGCAGTCTGCGGACGCTGCACAGTTCGCTCGACCGCGATCTGGTCCATCGCGCGACACGACACCTCTCCCTTCCGCTACGAGGCAGAGATCATCGTCCAATGCCAGCCGACTGCGAGCAACTCCGAGTACCCACCCGTCCTCGTCAGCGACCCAGAAGCCCTCGGCCTCCTCATCCGACAGCCGGACGCCCCGTGATTCCGACCCCCGGCGGACAGGAATGGGCGTCTACCCGTCACCACCGGAAAGCGATGAGCGCGGCCGCGATCCCTACCACGACCTCGACCATGACCGCCATCAGGACCGCGATCTCGATGCCGACGACGACCAGGCGATGGACGTCGAGGAAGATCGTCCAGACGGTAGAGGCCCGATTGAGGTGCCGGAAGACGAGGAAGAGCAGGATCCGGAGACGGAGCGGCGTCTGCGGGACGTCGTCAACGAGGCGGAGTACATCATCAACGCCACCAACCTCCGTAGGAAGGAGGCCAGCGACCGGCAGCAAGCTCTCGACTACGACCGTCGTCTGTCTCGCGGCCGCACCCGTGAGCGTGAGCTGGAACTCGAACGTGAGCGTGAGCGGGATCTGGACCGAGAGCGGGAACGCGAGCTTGACCGTCTCCGTTACGAACGCGAGCGCGAGCGTGAACGTCTGGAGGAGTACAGGGCACGGCCCAGCGACCGACGCCGCAGCCTGTGGGAAGAGCGTGAAGTGCAGGACATTGAGTCGTCTCGTGGATCGGTCGACTGGGAACGCCGTCGCTGGAGGGAACGCTCGCTGGACCGGGAGCATGTGGACAGAGATCGCATGCACACAGAACGAGAGCGCGGTCGTGAACGCCTCTGGAGGAATGAGGATGATGACCGTCGAGAGCGGCGCGAAGATCGTGTGTGGGACAGACGCGAATACGACTCCCGCCGTGAGTACGAGGCGAGGTCGCAGGCTGTCCTCGAATCTTCCAACCGCCCATTTCGCGACCGCCACGACCCCTACGACCCTGCCGACGTGCGCGACAGCGAGCGCCGCATCGAGCTTCGAGACCCTCGCGACCCCATCGACATGCGCGACCCCTGGCTGGTGGCCCGCGAACCCCGCGACCAGCGTCCCCTCACGACAAGTCGTCATCCACAGGCTGCTTCCCGCGCAGGCCAATCTTACAGCAACCATCCGTCCAGCAGCGGATACTACAGCCAACAAAACTACGCCTACACTTCTGCGACCTCTGCTGCGGGTTACTATCCGCCAGGTCAGCCAGCGTACAGCTTTGACCCCCGTGATCCGCGCGACCTTCGGGACCTGCGCGATGGCCTCGACCCTCGCGATCCCCGCACCGCCCGCGACCTCCGTGACCATCGCGACCCCCGGGATATGCGTGACCTGCGCGACCCTCGTGACTCTCACGATGCGCGCGATCCTCGTGACCCTCGAGACCTCCGTGACCCGCGTGAACGCCGCAACTCGCGGGCCCATGACCGCGACGACTGGTACCAGCGTGCAGCGGCCGTGCAGGGAGCTGTCGGACGACCAGTCACCGCACCCGTCACTGCCAAGTTGCCCGCAGGGCTCGCACCGGCGCCGCAGCCTCCGACAGCTACATCGCACAACCACCCCAGCTCGCACCGTCTGTCTTCACAGCCACAGCCATCCCCTCTCGTCGACTCGATCAGGTACCCGGAGTCACCGTATGCGGCGCCCGAGCCCCAGCTGCCCGACCTTGCCTTTGACTATCCGGCGATCGTTCTCGCACCCAAGGGAGGTGAATACGATCTTCCCGCCGATGCCACGGAGGCGAACTATGCTCGTCTCCACCGCGAGGGTTATGACGGGCTGGACGCGAAGCTTGAGGACAACGCTGCCGGCTTCCTCGAGAACGTAAAGGTGAGTACACAGTCTCATGTCTTGGCGAGTCAGAGCATGCCTTCATCCCGCCGAAGCTACGCGCTGGTATGGATTGAGCTGACCTCAGAACAACCTGCGCACTCTCGTGTCGTCGTACTTCTCCCAGCCGTCCGCGAAGCGCGACGCCTTCCTGGAGCGTGTCGGGCGCGATCTTGGTCGCTTCGGCCTCGAGCTCACAGACTCGGCCGATGGCGCCCTGTACACCCGTCCTCCCGAGGTGCGCGAACTAGAGCGAGAGCGTGCGGTTGAGCGCGCTGGGCGGGACCGCGAACGTGATCGCGATCGTGAGCGCGAGCGTGAGTTGATGGCGTCTGGGCCGACGAAGGTCTGGCACTCTCGCCATTCACTGCCTGTCTCGCACCCGCACTCCCGTGGTATGATCGACGGGCCGTCTTGCTCCCAGCGTGGACTTCGCGACAGCATCTCTGGACCCTCCCCTCCTCGCCGCGCCGTTGTTGACGGACTGGAACATAGCGCGGCCGTCCCTCGTCGCAGCCTGCCGGCTCTCACAGGGCCGCTTCACCCTCCCGGACCGCCTGGACCGCTGGGGCCTCATGGGGCTCCGGGATCCAGTGGTCGTCCCAAGTCCCACTCACAGTCACAAGCACGTCCTGGGACCGGATCTGGTGTCGGTGCAGGTGGTCCGGGTCCTCGTCACTCGGTGCCGATTGCGCCCAAGCCGCGAGACGTGTCTGGCATTATGTAGACCGGTAGCTATCCACAGTACATTACAGTTAGCCATCACATGTACATATTGTAGAAGCACAAACAACGCGCAGTTGCATACAGTCGGCGGCCTGGTGTTGCCGCTGGAACAAACTCTGGGAGTGCCGGGAGGGGATGCAGAAGGCGGGGGTAGGCGATGGACGCTCAGCGGTGATGGACAAGGTTCACAGCGAGAGTCAAGGTGGATGTTTAGGTGTTTGGGTGAGCGGGAGAAAATCTGGAAAATGACGCGGGGATATTTTTGCTCGCTCGTTACGTCTTTGGGTTCCATCGTCTCTGGTGTTCAGCAGAGCGCCGGCTGCGAACACCTCCTGTGTTTCCCTGTTCTCCACCCAACGCACCCGCTGTCCAACACTTCCCCGTCCGACCAGACCATCAGGCCGAGGCGGGGCGCTCGACTTACGCTTCTTGTTCGACACCGTTCGCCACCCACCGACCACAAAAATCGCACACCCCGACACTTCCCCCTGTGTGACCCCCCCGACTCTCACTTATTTCGACCTCCGACCACCCATCCACTCTCGACTCTCTTCACTCGTCCGCCATGAGCGAGTACCACACCCTTCCCGGCGCTGTGCGCTCGCCGAGGAAGCAGCGCGACAACCTGCTCCCCTACTCGCGCCCTCCCTCGACCCCGAGTGCGAACGGCCCCACCCTCCGTCGCTCGACCTCGATGCTCGGTGGCCTCAAGTCGCTCTTCTCCCGCCCGCTGAACTGGATCTCGACGCCCAACAAACAGGCGGAGCAGGATGTTGAGGCTGACGCGGCCCGTGAGCGACCTGCCCTCGCCGCGGGGTTGTCACCACCCCACGGCTCTAAAAACAAGCGTGGGGCCTCACCCGAGTCTCCTTCCGATGGCCGCAACACCAAGCGTTCCCGTAAGGCGAGCCCCGAGAAGCCGGTTAGGAGACGGCAGTCCTTGGGCAACCTGTACAGCTCGTCGACGTCGACCTGGACGCCGGCCTCGCGAGGGCCGTACGAGCCTGCCTCGTCCAAGGCCCTTCCGTCCCTTACTCCGGGATCGCTCCGCAAAGCTAATCGCATGAGCTTAGCTGCTCCCCCGTCCGCGTACCTCGACCCGCCTCGCTCGATGCTCGCACCCTCCTCGCCCAGTGTGCGCGGCACGCCGCGTCGCTCCGACTTTGCCCCGTGGGACGCGGACCGGGAGCGCGAGCACTCTGCCCTCGCCCGGTCCGACCTGGCCCACTTCGGTGAGTCGGTCGGGCCCACAGCCGCGCGCGCCGCCAGCCTCCGGTCGCACACTCCCCGCCGCTCTGATGCGATGATGTTCTCGAACTCGCCGTTCCGTGCCGGCTCGGGATTCTCGCGCTCGACGACGGCCGTGAACCTGTCCAGCCTCGCCGGCGACGACCGCATGGAGCGCGAGGGAACGGCCCAGTCGGACGTGTCGATGCGCACTGGCTCTTTACGCGGTTCATCGCGCCTCCGTCAGCGTGCTAGTATGCACTTTGACGAGTTCGGTAGCATCCCCGAGTCGTCCGAGGCGGCGAATGGTGGCACGCTCGACTGGATGACGTCCCCGCGGTCCTCGACGTACTCGCGGTTATCGCACGCGCGCTCGCACGGCTCCCTCAGCCAGTCTCACCGCCAGCAGCCCACTCCCATCAGGCGCAGGCAGATGGTGTTCGACGCCGAGCGAGGATTCGTCCGCGCATCCGATCTGGAAGCTGAGAAGCCGAAGCCCGTCGCTCAGAACGAGGCCGAGCGGATCCTGTTCCACCTCGAGGCGCTCCGAAAGCCGACCAAGGTCGAGAAGAAGTCTCCCGCCCTCTCGTCCGGACTGCCCCCGAGTCTCGTCGGAAGCTCGAGCCGCCAGCTCCGCAAGGCAATCTCCGTCCCACTCGCTACCCAGGCTGACAAGGAGAAGACGAAGAAGAAGCACGGCTCCGAGTGGCTGGCCGACAAGGCCATCTCGGCGATGATCTCACCGTACGGCCGCCGCCGTGCCGTTGACGAGCTCGCCCGCAGCCAGCGAAGGGAACTTGCCGCCTCACGTCGCATCGAAGCTGAGTCCGCGTCGGACGTCTCGGACATGGAGGTCGACAGCCACAGCAAGGCGAGCTCTCGCAGCCGTCGCAGCACCCGCTCCCGCTCCCAGAGTTCGTACGCCAGCGATGACATGAGCGTCGACGAGCCGCGCCAGAAGCTCCGCCGCTCAGCCCGCCATGCCAAGTCACCCGAGCCGGAGGAGACGACACCGAAGGCCACCCGCCGCTCTACCCGCCTCCGCGCTTCTCAGGCCAAGTCGCCCGAGCCTACGCCCCGTCGATCCACACGCAAGAAGCCGGCCGCCTCTCCCGAGCCTGAGCCCGAGCAGGTCAAGACGCCGACGAAGCACAAGGCCGACGTGCCCACGGTTGTGACGATTGCTCCCTCCCCCAGCAGCAACACCTCTTCCACCTATCAGGTCCGCGACGACTCCGAGCCCCGCCCGCGCAGCTCGCTCCGTGCTGGTCCCGAGCGCAAGACGCGCGCGCACCAGGGTGCCGCAAGCTACTCTTCTTCTCGCGCGACGAGCCCCGGCACCGGCAGCGGCCGCTTTTCTGCCCGTGACGAGGACCTTCCTCAGATGGACGAGCTCGAGAACGCCAAGATTCCGCTTGCGTCGTTCAAGAACTTCTCGATCCCGATGTTCGGCAACGACGGAAAGAAGGACGAGCCGAAGGAGAGCACGACGCCGGCAGCGCCCTCCGAGCCGCAGCTCAGCTCGCGTCTCAGCGTCCCTGCCTCTTCGCAGTCGACCCAGCAACGCAACGCCCAGTTGAGCTCACTCGGCAACCGTCTCAACGGCCTGCAGTCTCGCCCTCGTGCGTCGTCGCCCCTCGCGAACAACTCCATCGTCGCCGAGGCGTCCAGCCCCGAGACCACGCCTAAGAAGGACACAGCTCCCGCCCCTATCAGCTCGGCGCCCAAATCGCCGCCTCCCTCGACTGGCTTCTTCTCGCTCTCTGGCGCTGCCTCTGGAACGAGCAGCTCGTCGCTCACTCCCACCGGCTCGACGACGCCGGCTGGCAAGCCGCCTGCCAGCAGCTTCTTCTCGAAGCCCCCGACTACCACCACTTCTGCTCCGGAGACGACGACGCCGAAGCCGGCCGATGGCGGCGTGCCCAACTTCTTCGGCGGCTCCAAGCCTGCCTCAGGCACGTCGACGCCCCCGCCCAAGCTCGACTTCGGCATCAAGTCTGCCGACAGCGGACCGCCCGTGGTTAGCAACCTCTTCAGCAGTTCGAGCAGCAACGGGGGTGCCTCTAAGCCCGCCGATGCCTCCAAGCCTGCTTTCAGCTTTGGCTCGACGACGCCTGCCTCCGACAAGCCTGCCGAGACGCCCAAGCCTGCGTTCAGCTTTGGTGTGCCTGCTGCGGACAAGCCGGCCGAGGCATCCAAGACCACTGGTGGCTTCTCGTTCGGCAATTCTGCCGCTGCTCCTGCCGCCGACAAGCCGGCCGACACCCCCAAGCCCGCATTCAGCTTTGGCACGCCTTCTGCCTCGCCTGCGCCCGCTGCGGACAAGCCGGCCGAGACCAAGGCGCCCTTCAGCTTTGGATCTGGCAGCTCGACTCCCGCCGCCTCCACGCCCGCTGCTAGCGACAAGCCAGCGTTCAGCTTCGGTACCCCCGCGGCATCAACGGACAAGCCTGCCACCGAGAAGCCGGCTTTCTCGTTCGGTTCGTCGTCGTCGTCTACCCCTGCTGCTTCGACGGACAAGCCGGCCGCTGAGAAGCCTGCGTTCAGCTTCGGTGCTTCGTCGTCCCCTGCTCCTTCGGGAGGCAGCACCTTCGGCTCCGCTGCGCCTGTTGCTGACAAGCCGGCGTTCTCGTTCGGCTCGTCGACTCCCACTACCAACGCCGCCAAGCCCGAGGAGAAGAAGGACAAGCCAGCATTCAGCTTCGGTTCGACCTCTGCCGCCTCTGCCTCGTCCGGCTTTGGCTCCACCAACGGCTCCTCTGCTCCGGCCGCTGACCAGCCCGCGTTCAGCTTCGGCTCGACCTCTGCCAGCCCGGCGCCTGCCGCTCCCGCGTCTGGTGGCTTCTCCTTCGGCTCGAGCAGCGCCGCTAAGCCTACGGAGTCTTCCAAGCCGTTCAGCTTCGGCTCGTCCAATGCTCCCGCCACGAGCACGCCTAGTGTGAACGGCGGCGACAAGCCGTTCAGCTTCGGCGCGCCGTCCACGCCCGCCGCGCCTGCCTCTGGCTCTGCCCCCGCGCCCGGAGGCTTCTCATTCGGCTCGTCTAACTCGACGCCGAGCAACACCTTCGGCGCTGCTTCCACGTCCAACACCTTCGGTAGCAGCAACGCTGCTGCTCCGTCTACTCCCTCGTTCTCGTTCGGTGCGTCGTCCAACACGACGACCAACGCGAACGCGGGCAGTAGCGGCTTCGGCACCACTGGTGCGTCGGCTCCTACGCCGGCCTCGGGCTCGTTCACTTTCGGCGCCGGCTCCGGATTCGGCGGCAACAATGCCTCGTCCACGCCAGCGGCCGGAGGCGGCTTCGGCAGCGGTCCTGGCTTCGGGGGCTCGAGCAACAACAGTCCGTCGACGGGTGCCGCCGGAGGCTTCGGGTCTGCCAGCGGTTTCGGCAGCGGAACCGGGTTCGGCTCGAGCACGACGACTCCCGCTGCGCCTGCTGCCTCGACGCCGAGCTTCACCTTCGGCGCTGCGCAGCCGTCGCAGCCCTCGACACCGACGGGTGGGTTCGCCTTCGGCTCGGCCAACTCCTCCGGCAGCGCTGGTTCTGGCACGTTCCAGTTCGGCGCTGGCAGCTCCACTGCCGCGCCCCGATTCGGTTCGCCTGCTCCCGACGCTGGAGCAGCGGGAGGATTCAGCATGGGCGTCAACGCCGCTGAGCAGGCGCCCGGCAGCCCAGGAGCGAGGAAGATCAAGCCGCTCAGGAGGGGGACGAAGCGCGCCTAAGCGCGAGCAGGAGCGAGTGCAGCCGAGCTCAAGAGGCGTAGAAGAGCAAGGTTGAAGAGCAAGGTTATGGTTATCCGTCTCATCTGTCCGAGTCTCAGTCCGAGGTCCCTTCCATACTTCCATACTTCCGTTGCGCGACAGTCTCAGTACTCCGCATCCTCCAACACTCCACACCATCAGCAAACACCATAGAAGCCACACGGACACGTACGATAGTCTCATAGTCTCTTACTAGTCGCATTTTTGTCACTGCATGCATTTTGCCTGGAACGCAAACGTGAGCGTCGAGCGGAGCGAGGTGCGAGTAGGCGTTTGTTGAATGCCTTCGAAGAGAGGCGTGAGCCGCAGGCCAAGGACGACACAATCGAGGAAGGCAGTCAACAGCTTTCCTCACCTTCAGCGACTGACACCGCCGAAGAGCACTGTACAAGTGGTATGCAACAGGACAAGTGGTGATGACAATGCATATGCTGAATCAATGATACTCTCCATCTTCCCCCTTCCCTCCCATATCGCCCTCCATGCTCCATACTCCTACACTGACGCCGCTGCCTGCTGCCGCGGATCGCTCACACCCATCGGTCCGTGTCGCGGTGCCCCTTAACCGGTGCATCGGGCGACGCGCCGCCGACGCCTCCCCACTCGCTGACTCCAGCCGGGCGCGGAACACGGACGGGCTCGTAGTCGTCGTTCGAAGTCGGCGCCATGGAGAACTTCTTGCGCTTCTTCTCGGCGTGCTCAGACTTGGCCGCGTCGAGGGCTGCATCTGAAGCGGTCGGAAGGGACGTCGGGACTGCGTTCAGGCGCTGCAGGTTAGCAATGTGCCCTATCCATAGCTATGTCCCCATCATCAGTTATCCATCGGCCCTCAACCTCCAAGCAGCGCACTTTCGGCCTGCGGCCATCAGTGTGTACACTCACGTAGTACTCTTCCCTAATGTCGACCTTCTTCCGGTCCTTGCTCATGCCGAGCTCCTCCTCCTTCGAGACAGACTTCGTCTTCGAGTCGTTCAGGTCGTACCTCGTCTGCGTGAACGTGCTGAGCGCAAAGGAGGAGAACACGACGAGGCCCAGGAAGGGCAGACCGAACAGCGCAAACGGTCGCTGGCGCACCATGCGCAAGAGCGGGTTCGGGTTCGCTGACTTTGACGAGAAGGCCATGCTGCGTGACTAGGTGAAGATCGGGGTTGATGGTGAGGGAAGGCAGTCGGATGTGTTGAAATAGATCTCGCGATCTCGCACCAATACTTAGAAAGTGAGGGGGGTGGGGTTCGAAGACGACTGAAAGCTGAGAGACGACAAGGCCGTTGAGTAATGTCCTCGTCGTGAAGCACGGGGTGGAGGCTCCGAATCGCCATTCGGAAATCTCAGCGCTACGGTGAGAGAGCGGCGGCGACGGATGCAAAACGGAGTGCGGGGGAAGTCCGCCAGGCACGGGCGGCGTCATGGCGGCGACCGACCAACAACAAGGACATTTCCAGAAGTCTGCGTTTCCTTGCATCAGATTGTCCTCCTCGTCCTTCGTCTTGTCCACACCCCAGCACTTGTTACGCATCCTAGTGCGGCGATCTTTTCTTCTTGTTCACCACCTATTGACCGCTATTTCGACACCTATCGATATCTCGAAATCTCCGAGCTAGTAGCCTCGCCAATCGCACATCAGCATTGGAGAGGCAGGTCGATCGCTCCGTTCGTCCTTAGGAACGTTCCCGGGAATCTCGCCTGACCCCGTTCGTCTTTCTTAGCAGTTGGAACTGCGGCGTAATTGGGTGTCTCGACGTTGGCCCGCTCGAACGAAGTCGTCTAGCTCTTCACGAACCCGCGCCAGTCTTCCTCGCCGCTCATCGCAAGAACCGGGATGGGCCTCCTGGGCAACCGCCAACCTAAGCCCATTGAGTGCTTCTTCTGCCTGTCGAAGGCGATTCTTGGACCACGACCAGGGAAATATCCGCCAGCGAAGGGGACGGAGCGCAACTGGCTCTGCCCCGCGTGCGAGTGCTGGAATGTCCGCGATGGCAGCGGGCAAATATCGTCGTACCTGCCCGCAATGCGGGAGAGGGGACTGAATAGCGGTAGCTGGGAGAAGAGAGGTGAGTATCCTGCATCTCGTGGAGAGCAAAGGGTCCTGTACTAGCCAGAATCAACGGCTGCAGGCATCGCTGTTCTGGGCTGCCTGAACGCTCGAGTGCTTTGAAGCTGATATCAGCGTCCCAACCCGAAACGCACCTTCCTCCGTCGCGTACGACGGCATTCTGCCGCAACTGTCTTACGAATCAAACGCTTGTGGTCAACATGCTCGCAAACTACCTCCCAGACGAAAGCGTGAGCTGGGAACCCGCCCCGTAGCAGCTGACGTCAGGATCCGAGCTATCCCGATCTCCTTGCGCGGTTACCGGCCCACCGGGCTTCTCTGTACGCACGCTATCCGCCAGTGTGCGCCTCATGTC
Source organism: Trichosporon faecale (assembly GCA_039545375.1). Taxonomy (NCBI): domain Eukaryota; kingdom Fungi; phylum Basidiomycota; class Tremellomycetes; order Trichosporonales; family Trichosporonaceae; genus Trichosporon; species Trichosporon faecale. The sequence goes on from BCLU01000010.1 coordinate 682,082, forward strand.
AGCCTGCAGTCGACGAGGCATTGAAGCGTGCTGATCAGAAGGCGCAAGCGGAGGCACTCGGCAACGCACTTCGCCGAGGGAAGGAGACCCAGCAGCGGCGCGCGATGGCGCCGAGCGAGGCCGAGAAGCTGGTCGCGCAGGCGAGGAAGGTCATGTTCTGGACTGGCACTGTTGCCTTCTATGCGTCTCAGGCTCTGCGTAAGTAGTTCCTCTCGTGTAGAGAACTGACAACAGTCCTCCTCGAGCCCGTTGCTACGAGACGGATCATAGATCAGCCTCTCACTGGAACTCTGACAGTCGGACAGGCCTTCGTTGGATTCCAGCTCGCGGCGTGCTTCGCTCTTGCGACGTGGGACCCGCTCTGGCTCAATACCTGGAAGGGCATGCAGCCCCCACCGCGGGCATGGAGTATTGCCCTGGACGTGAGTTAGCTATCGGGGCCTTTGTATGTAGCTGACGTGCAGGTTTCGCGCATTCTTCAGACGATAGTGCGGCTGATCGGCTCGCTGTGGCTTCTGGTCTGGGCGCAGTCAGAGCACCCGCCAGACTGGTTCGTTTCGCCTGCGTGGAGTGTCGTAGTGGACATACTCGCGCTCGGTGTCTTCGTCTGGACAGTGTACCGGTCCACGCATGAGCGGCCGGTCACGCTGAGGCTGGTCAGACCCGTGAGCGCGCCCACGACACCGTCACCTGCTGGCCCAGACGTGCACGCAGACTTCTTATCAGCCTTATCGTTGTCTGGGGCGACGCAAGGTAACGGACGACCGCCGCCGCCGCCACAGCCAATCTTCGGGAAACAGTCGCTCGGTCTGACGCCACCACCGCGCGACGACTCTGAGCCGATGGACTGGGAGCCGACCGCTGCCGACTCCTCAAACGAGGCGGGGAGTGACTGGGACAGGTTCGGTATCGGACGACAAAACATGTTCCCGCGAGCTTCGGCGTCGGAGGAGACGGGACTCGAGCCGCTGCTCGCGACCTGGGGCCTTGGCACCGACACCTCGCATTCTGCGTCGGCGCCACCTACCAATGGCATAGTGGATGTGCAGATGATGCCCCCGGAGAGCAGCCTGTCATGGCTGAAGGCGCGCCTGGCGTTAGTCCAGCGCGGTCTCGCGTTCGTACGCGCTGGAAGCGCCCTGCTCGCACCGACACCAGCCGTACGGATAGCCTGGCTTGTGGTCGAGGCGCTCGTCAGCGCTTCGCGAGCCGTGCTCACCGACGATCACTGGACGGTCGTCGTCAATGGCGCCGATGCTGTCGTGCGCACCTCGTCCATCCTCGCCATCGTTCGCGGCGTGCAGGTGCCCTTGTCGGTCGCGCCCTCGATGCTGGCTGCGGTTGAAGGGGTCGCGTGGTCCCTGCTCACTCTCGGAGTCAGCACGATGACCTCATGAAGGGAGCGATCTATTGGGCAACTGCGAGCCTTGGCTCTTGTGCATGTGAGCGGAACATCTGAGCGTCAGCAACGGACAGCAGGTACCCGACCCTACATCGCAACGCGTCAGTGTCATGGGCCTCGAACGGCTCGCGATCGACATGTAACGAGGAACAAGGAACCAGGCCAGCCACCGCTTGTACTGATGAATGTAGCAAGATGAATGTAGCAATGCACAGAGTCCATGGGAGCGCACTGCAGCTGACAGCGTACCCGACAGCATACCGACGGACCAGCGTAAGGGAGGTCGCTCGGAACGCACGAGCATGACATTGCGGACAGAGGATCAAGGTGCCGTTATGCCAGGTGTGACAGGTCGTTGAGCGCTCATGAGCGTAAAGTTCAAGACATTCGATCGCACTCATCTCCGAACCTGCCTGAGCCCGTCCGAGCATACGAGCCAAACAAGGCGATGGAGGTGTTTAACCTTGTCCCAGTGTTCAACCTTTGTTAAACGTTCGCAAACCTTCGTCCGGCAGTCATGCCGGATTTACCACTACTCCGGTCTCCTGCGTCAACACCCGACATATCTCATGCGTGCGCCGGTCTCGAGACCTGCATGTGAGCTAGTAATATTTCATGCTTCATGCGGCGGAGCAAGAGTGGGCCACGTTGTGGTTGAGCCTGATTAGAGTGCAGAGTGCAAGCTTTCGCCATGGCTGTTTCCCGCGATACTCGGTAATCGGATTGTCATTGAGGTCGAGTGTGGACCTGGCGAACCTTATATCTGGCGGACCTGGCCGACAGCACTCTCGACCCGCTCGTCTCTGGCTTCTTTCGTGAGTCACACGCAGCGCTGTGACTTCGTCGGAAGGTCGCAAGGGCTGCAATGAAAGAGATCGAACAGGATCGAAGCGGGCTCGACGGGTCTCAGCGGGACTGTAGATGAAGAACAGGCACCGCTCATTCGTCAGTGCGTCACCGTCAGCGTCAAAGCAGGGCGTCAGCCGGTCAGTGAGAAGCAAGCGTGTGAGGTATGAAGGTACAGGTACGAAATGAGACCAGGAGTTCTTTCCAGTTCAGAGATCGGAAACGAGCGACGACCAAGGCCTTCGAGTTTGTATCCCACGGCTCCCAGGACTGACTGAAATGAGAGGTGAGATCAAAACAAAGCGAATCGACTTGGACCTACCCGCTCCTTCATCGTAGGTTTGGAGGATTGCTAAGGTTGCCCAGCTCGTCATCATCGCACCGGCGTACGTACGTCCAGAGTCTCCCACGTGGAGCCTCGACTCGTCCCGCACTCCCGATGGTCCGCTGCGTGAGAGAGGAGCTGGCTCTGGTTCAGTTCACTGGGTCAGGTGGGTCCAAGCATGCTTGGGTTTCGGTGGGTTCCTGCGCGCTCTGGGTCCGCTCGGTTCTCTCGGTCCTCTTGGTTCTCTGGCTGTGGTGAGCGACGGCGAGAACGGCGATCATCTCGAAGCCGGGCCCGGCCTCTCAACCGACGCAGGAGATTCATTCTATACCGGGGGCAGAAGGGGCTGAATGGAAGCTGAATGAAAGGCGTCGGAAGCAACGCTTGTTGTAATGATCGTGCTCAAAACGAGAGAAGAGGGCGTGGGCGAGACCACGGGTGAGTGCTGCGTACGCTCACAGTCTACTGCCTCCAGTGTGCGGGGTTGCGTGGTGTGCCCATTGGATCCCGTCGTTCGCCTTCCAGCGACCAGCCCTTCTACACAGCCCTCACGAAGCCCTTGAAGTCGTGCCTCTGCACGCTAAGCGCCACTGGTATCCTTCAGTGCGCTTCGGGTCGTGGGTTATCCAGGGGTGTGCGATAGTCTGTCCAGAGCTCGCCAGAACGCAAGGGTGAGCGCCTTCCGCGCGCGTGCCCGACCAAGAACGACCGGGGGTTATCAAGGGGTTAGATGAGATCAACTGAATGGCTCAACGTCTCGTCCAGCCCTACGTCCAGGAACAGGGTGCGAGGGTGCAAGGCCTCGGATGCTCACAGAAGGTGAGATGAGGACCCAGGTGGATCCCCGTCGCACCCACCGGCCCACGAAGACTGGGTAAAGATTGTGGCGCGCTGATCTCCCGATCTCCGCCGGCATGAGGTGCGTCCACTCTGCTGACGCGCCGCCGATGGTGGTTGGTCAGGTTGCCCCCTCTTGGGCCCTGCTTACTCGTCATGCAGCGTCATGAGCGGATAGGGATGGGTCCTGGTTCATCGCTCCGCTTGCTGTATTTCCGACGAGCACATGAGTACGCTCCGCCTCCGCTGGCCGCAAGCTCCGCACGCAGGGTTGCGCTGCGGCGCTGCTGTAAGCTCGGCACGCGGCAAGGTTTGGGTCTGCTACCAGTGGGTCTCACGTCAGCAGGTCCGGCGCACCTGCATCTTGGCAGCGACCGCTGTTCCGCTCTTTGCGGACAACTTTCACCCGCGTGCGATGAAGCATCTGTCCAGTACAGCAGCCTCGGTCTTGCACATGCTGCACCGGGCTTACGCAAGGAATTCAGGATGCGGCGACACCTGGAAGGTCCATGAGTCAGGAGGTCAGTGCATAATCAGCCGCCGAAGAGACCTCCCACCAGTGGGAGGGAAGATGACAGCCAAGCCAGCGCGGCGCCCGTGCGCAGGTGCGGAGGTGCGATCTGGGAAAGTGAAAAACAAAGTTGAGCTGGAATTAATGATCGACGGGAATTAGGTTCACAGAGCGAACTGCTTCTGTCAGAACCCCAGACCTGCCAGATGCGGAGCTACATGGTTGGACGTCGCACGGCACGAACGGAACAGAGTTTACGTACTCCTCTCCACCTTCTGTTGCCCCTCTGTTCTCAGCAGCGTTGTCTGCAGGTTGGGCTCCGAGTCGGTCGTCTGATTCATGATCTACCGCTCAGGCGTGCGTGCGTGCCTCTGTCACCACTCCTACCTTCCCGTACCTACTCGTACTCGCTCTCGCGTATCCGCGCTGGCTTGAGGGTTCGCAGCAAAGAGGCAAAGGACCCGAACAACTTACTGCTGTTGCACCCTCACCAGCATCGAGTACCCTGCGCGGAAGCACTCGAAGGCTGGCTGGTCCCGGTATGCCCTGGGCTGGTCTCGTAATAGCCTCCTCGGCTCCGTGTCTCACAGAGATCACACACGGGAGATCGACAGCGTGCCATTGTCCGACCGAGGTATTGTCTCATGTGCATTCAGCCCATGCTTGCGTAGGAGACTCCTGGCGCTAGACCTCGCGAGGGTCCGGCTTGAGCCGCTAGCGTGCCCCATCACCGAAAGCTCAAGCGGGAACCACTTGTCCCAGTAGACGTGCTTGCTCTAACAATGTGACCAGATGTCTGGTTTCCGACGGATTCTCGCTCCAACACACTCCAACGCTCCGCTAGCGCCCCAGTGCGGCGGTGCGCTCCCCGGACTCCGTAGTACGGTACTCTAGGCCGAGGATCGTGAAGGTGCCGAGCACTACTGTCCCCCGAGTAGGACCGCATCGAAAACGCCGAGCAGCCGAAAGCCCGAGTAATGTGTTGCAAGAGCCAGATCTTGCTGACGTTTCCTAGTGCCCGAGGCGGCGTAAGGTTGTGCGCATGTCGGGCCGTAGTCTGAAGGGCCAGTTCTCTGGAAGCAGTGCAGGGCCGGTAGCCAAGAGCTCGGCCAGGCGGAAAGGAAGGCAGGGCAACAAGTTCCGAGCATATGCTGCCTGCATCTGCTATCCGATCTGGGACGACCTCATCCCAGCAAGAGCACCCTCTTCCAGGGCAAATACCATACTAGTCTAGTAGCGCCCACTCTATCCCACTTCTGGCGGCATTTCTGTGAGTATGCACTCTCGTCGTCGACCCTACACCGCCGAGTCAGTAGAGCACCGTCAGGAGAAGTGGGTGCGGAGATCGGTCGCACTCTCGGTATGACGGTACGGGGTGCTCGGGGGTCGGCTGACTCGGACAATTTCCGTAAGAGCGAATTTGGGCCAGGGAGACTGACCATTGAGACCGAGCTTGAGGGGAACAAGAACCAAGGACTACTGACGGGTCGGAGAGTGGGTTGGTCGGAGGGCGACCGAATTGTTGTCATCCACATTCACGCCTGTGCACTGGTACGGAGGCGAAGCAGGAGGAGAAACCCACTGCTCGCGGAATTGGCTGCAAGTAGACTTTGCGCTGCGGCATTTGGCTGTTGCGAAGACAACCTCGCCTGCACCTCACCAGGCAGATCGAGGATGAACACTGGCGATGCTTTACAGTTGTGTCATGGAGCTGCCATTACGCGTCACTAGGCCCGATCGGGTTGACGAGTTGGCGGTCATGCTGTCATGCTTACACAGGTGTAGACCGAGAGCCGTACCTGGAAGCTGCCTCTAACCGCAATGTAGCCTCTCAAACAACACCTTTATGTCCCAGAAGCGCCGAAAACACAGTTGAGACGCGCAACAAACCTGACACGCATGGACAATGCCGTAAGCCAGGGTAGGGCCGGTCCGCAACCACCGCCCTCCGTAACCTTCTGCAAACAAACGACAGCCATGGTGAAATGAGGAAGGTACACGCTCGCTGCAGGGCTGCAGGGCCCAGCCGACACTGTACCTGGTCCCACCGGAAAGCTAGCCTGGCGGCCAGCGGCCTTTGCGGCTTCTGCCCTTGTGTTTATACCGCATACCTGTCGAGAGGTGAGTTGGGGTGGGGACCGTCGTCGTGACCAACTCAAGAGTCACTCTCGGGCCAGCCATTGCGCTAGCGCATCAGCGATCGATGTTAGATGTTGTTCAGCGATGATGAGTGACGCGCTCCACGGACCGTCACATTCACACGGATCTGAATACATGTTAATGCGGTGAATACTTTCTTTCAGCAAACAGCGGTAGCGCGACAGGAGTATGTACCCGCCCGGCTGTCAAGAACACAAGACTCCAGATCACAGTGCTTTGTCACACGGCTCCCACTCCAGTCGAGGTCGAATTGCAGACTGAGAATGCGCAACTTGTCACAAGTGAGGCGAGGTCAGTAGCGTGTCGGCGTACCCGCCTATCGAACATTGACTGCCTCGTTACGGACCGATTTCATTAATAGCCCGTCACCCCGTTTCTAACGCGGAGCTTACTGCCGTACCTGTGCAAGGCCAGGCCACCGGGCCGCCGGCCTCCGGTCAACGGAGGGTACTCGGGCCGAGGCGTTGGCGAACATGCAAACACCGCCGTATCATGGTTAGCACAGGGGCTGAGCGATTCGCCATATGAGCCATGTGTAGTCGACGGGCAAGGTACTGAGTAAGGCGGGCGGTTGGGGGATCCGAGTGACGACGGACTGCCCGGTGACGACGACAAGTCCGACGCGCCAACCCGAAGGCAGCTTAAAGCCGATGAGATTAAGAGCCGAGGACGGAGGGATAGGTGCTATGCCTGTGAGTCCTGCTACGCGGGCAGGTTACAGAGTGCTGGAGCCTTCGATTGTGTGGCGTGGCGATCCATTCTACCGCCATTCGACCCAAGGCGGAGAGTTTGGAGAGCTCTGAGCTTAGAGCTTAGTGCCAGACTGCCGGTTGTATGGCTTTGGACCGAGCAGGGTTGTGATCACCTCGGGGAGCCGAGGACTGAGTCGGGGTCGATGAGCGGCTCTGCGGGCCGTAGCCCGCTTGACTCGGTTCTGTCGTGGGGCCATCGAGACAGGGAGCGACGAAGGCACGGAGATCGTGGATGCAGGAACGGATGGCCTCCGCCGCGGAGCTCGCACGCATCGAGGGGACGGCCTCGCTAACATCTGCGGGCAGGGTCAGAATTCAGAACCCACCGGTACCAGAAACGTTATCAAGCATATCTGGCAGACTCCGTTCGGCTCCGTCCAGTGGACCGCCGGTGTCTGGCCACAGTCTTGCAGTCAGCTGATTGCGGTGTCCCCTGCGCGGTTCCTTGGACTTATTTGGGACCTATTGCTCATCGTTTCGTGATGAGAGCGGACGTCGTACTCCTTGTTTCTGGCAGAACTTAGCCTAAAGCAACTTGTTATCGTTACTTCTTGTCAGGAGGAGATTGAGTGTCAGACTGGGTTTAGTCCATTAATCATACAGCTTATCAATCAGACGGCTGTGTCCCCGACACCTGCTGGACCTGACAGGCCTGGACGCCACGAAAATGGGATGCGACGTACGAGGCCGTGCGCTGACCTCAACGTTACACGGACACTTTGAGACAATATCAACGGAGCAGTGTGGTTGGCGCCTTGCAGGACCTCTTCGATCGCATGCTGCAAGCCAGTGCCGAGCCAGTGATGCACGCTGGACAGAACAGGAACACCTAGTGCACAAGCTCCGTGAGGCCCTTGAACTTTGAGGCGTTCGGAGGACCTCTCACGCCCCGAGGCGCCGCTTGCGCCATGGGCGCCAACTCTTGTGCCTTCAAACGCCTCACCAGCCGGTGGTACAGCTGTGAGCGCTCGAGGGCAAGAGTTTTCCGGCCCAGAAGCAACGCTACCCTACCCCGTACCAACACTCCGGAGTCTTTCCTGCTCTTACGTGATTTTTCAGACTTTGGCCCTGTATGGGTTTTTCCTTTTTCCCAAGATCCTATTTCTTGAAACCCCTCCAATGCTACCCTGAATTGCTTCCCATGAGCACGAGTGCCAGCGTCTTGCTAACAGGGGCGAGGTTCAACAGGCCCGACGGGCAGCATCGGCTCATGCGAAGATGTTAGACAGTCCGATAAGCGGAGGACCAGAGAAGCGGGGAAAGTGCAGGGCAACTTGGCGGACAGGGTCACCGCGGAGGGGTGGCTGAAGGTTGAAGGCTGAAGATTGAAGGCTCAGTAGAGAGGCACCGATGGCGCCGATTGTCCTGCCTGGCGCGTTCGCTCAGACGCCTTCAACCTTACATGTTGCACCGCAGTATCAGGCCGCAGCCGGGCTCCACCACACGCCGGCGCGCCGGCGCGACAATGACTGAATGGACCTGTGGCTGTGATCGCTGACTGCGCCGCCGCATGGCGCTTGTGTCATGCTTGTCATCGGCCCTCGTGGGGTCGTCAAACAGTGGTAGAGATGGTCCGGCTCCGGGACGGAGTGGGGCGAAGTGGCTGACGGAGAAGCACTGGGGAATTGATTGATCCAGGCAGATCTGGAAGCGGCAACGGCCTATGCGGCTTTAGACGTATCAGATCGGAACGCGATGCGGGGCTTTAGGCGGACACGGATCTGCGGCAGGACAGAGCTTGCAGCAACGCCGTGACCTCATGCGACGACTTGACGGTCATACGGCCAGTTCAGACTGTCTGACAGCTTGGGGTCGTCTCGGCGAAATGATGATGTCACGCTTGCAACCGGCACAACACCTGAGCGGCCTGGACGCCAGATGGCCTGGGCTGAAAGACCGCCGGAGGGCGCCACGCTGTGCCCGCTGTTCGGTTCCTCGGACGGTGCATGCAACGCAAGCCGTTCCCCAGCCCGTGGCGCGTGGCGTCTACATTGTTCGTACATGACGCTCTCACGCTGCCGAGAGCTCATGGGTACTCGCTGTTCTCGCCTCAGCCTGCAGCCTTATCCCTTTCTGCCTTGCCTGGCATGCTGTGACGGCATCAGACAATTTACAGTAGGCGCAACGGGACACCACTGTCGTGTGATGCGTTTAGGCTTAACGTGATGACCAAAAGTGAGGCGCTGCTGGCTCGCAAGAGTAGACCACGACCTGAGCGATGCAAGCGACAGGTGGGCACGTATGCTTGTCGCGATGTCAATCAGCGGTCGGCGGGGTATCTGCTCTGTGGCCATGCGCTCCAAATCGCGTCGTAAACTGTTCTGTTGCACCTCGCCAGTTCGTCCAGGCCCGGTCGGCCGTCACGGAACAACGGTAACGGGCCAACAGCATTCAGGTTTACGGTATGGCGCGGCGCAGGCCGGCGGTCGCTCAAAAGAGCGCAACGGACTGTAGGGACGGAGGGGCTGGAGCATTACAGGCATCGAGCAGAGAGTAGCGTATCTCGCTCTTGACGACCTCGAAGCGAAAAGCGAGGGGCAGCGGGTAAGGGAGGGAAAGGGGAGGTGAACGGTAACCCCCTTTACACAGAGGCAGTGCTTCGAGCTCATACCATCCGTACCGCAGCCGACGGCTGAACAGTTTTGTGGCCGGTGAAGACGGGCCGTTAGGGGGCCGGAACACCCCAGGGGACGGCCTCGTTGTCTCTCCGCGTTGTCCGGCTAGTTGGCCGAAGACTGGAGCTTTGAGCCTGGGCTGGGACCTGGCCAGGTCCGAGGGCAGTTGGGGGTTTTGAGGGATGGGCTGGCTCGACGAGGCCAAAAGCGGCATGAGACGGTGCGCGGACAAGGTTCTGGTGAGTTGCATTTGCCGTGCGTGTCGGGTAGCTGGGGCACGATTTTCGGCTGCGTACCAGCGTTGTCTTGTAAGTGTCAAGTATGCATGCGGTTTTTTCAGGTGAATCGAAGCGCGCATACGAACGCCCACAATGTCGTACACTCTGACCTCCGTCTTCCAAGCCCGTTGGCCAGTCATCCTCGAGCTTACGCGAAGGATTCCAGAAGTTTAAGGTTTCGCCAGTCCTCGAGCTCCCAGGAGTTACCCAGGAAATGACCAGAGAGGCCGAGGATCAGGCCAGGATGACTATGACGCCAGGAAACGCCAGGATATGCCAGGACGACTGTGGAACGCAGGGCGAGGAACTTTTGAGGAACGGAGGAACGACCGCAAATGCAGGCACGCTTGTAGGGCCGCCGCCGGCGCAGCCCTCGTCCCCGCCCACCGAACCTGAGGATGTTGCTCGGCGCCATCAAGGGACAGCAAAGGGTATGGCGCTTCATGGCTGAGTGCGTTTAGCCGCGCGCCGTGTTCGATGATGCGCCGAGGGGTCCGGCGGTTTGAGGTTCTGCCGACTGGTACGACGTCCTAGAGCGTCCTCGAGCTCCATGCGCCTGAAGTACGGGTTCGCTAAGGTGTGGTTGTCACCTGGCTGCTCTACGTGCGCCTGCGAACGCCCTCCTTCAGGCTAACCCTGCATTCAGTGGAACACAGTCCATCAGCCGGTCGGTCGGCGCGACCGGCAGAGTTTGGAGACGTTACAGGTGTGCAGGTCCAGGTACACGACTGCTGTGCTCCAGAACCGCCAAGGGCGGTTGGATTTACAAGGGTATGAGGGACAGAACTGCGAACTGCGAACTCGGTTCCCAGGCAAGACATGCGCCGCTGACATGTTGCTTTGTGAACCACCTTCAGCTAATGTAACTGATTCAGCTGTGAACTGCAGTTGAATCGCAGTGAGCATAGGCTTTACGATGTCATCGTGGCGCATCTGCGATCAGCTGTGGGTAGCACGCGGCCACGCTGACACCTGGGCTGTCGCACTCGCTGTGCGTTCCTTATCTAAGTCAGAAGGCAAAAGCGATCACGCTGGAATTGTATACGGGCGGGAGTCACACACTCTGCCTTGAGCGTCTGTGCGAATCTGCGAAGACAAGCGTACGAACGCAAGTACGACGCGCGTCGAGGCACAATATGAACAGATCAGAGGTACCGGGGACGTCTCCTACGGCGTCACTGTCCGCGCCGTGCAGCGCGTGCTCTCATTCCAAGGAGCGATAAGCTCACGCGCATTTCGGGCGGAGATCGAAAATGGTCGTCCTTGCGACTTGCTGATTGAGGCTCGTGGAGGGCCATAGGGTGGTCATGAGGGCATACAGGAACCAAGTTCATTCCTCATAAGGTTGTTGCAGGGTCAGCGAAGACGAACAGGGGCGACGCAGGACACTTGGCGCACAGAATACACAAGGTGTCAGGTCGAGTAATAAGGAGGCTGCGGCTGCTGAGAGGGCTGAATGGCTGTTCCACGACGCCAACCGAGATTGATTCGCGAGGGATGCGAGACCCGATCAAGCTTCGCGGCGCAAAGCAGCGGCACAGCAGACGCTGAGAACGCCAGTTGCGGGAACGACTTCCATGCGAGACATGGCTTCACGGGAATGCGGAGATCGTGGAGATATGCTGGACATAGAAGGGCATGTGGAGCGCTGGAACGGCTGGAACAATAGAGGCCTATAGAGGCGAGATCTCGGAGTCGGAGCAGGCGAACAAGGCAGGAACGTCGGTCAGCACAAGGCCAGAAGCTCGGGAGACGTGCGTGCGCGGCCCGGCGACCCGTGCGGCACATGCGGGTATGCGGGGCGGCGCGCGGTGCAGCATGTGGTACCATGCAACAACGTCTCATGCGTCAATGCCGTGGCGCCGGGCGCTGGGCATTGAAACGCTGTCTGAGATTCCAGAGAGATCACTCTAATTGAATTACTCCACGGAGCTTGTTGCGCTAAGCCGGACTTGGCTGCACCATCCGTGACCGAGGCGCGCGATCTGGGGGCCGTGAGCGCCTGCCGCTCAAACAAAGGGGCCTCACCGGAGCACTGAAGACTAGGGTTATGGGTGTTGCGACTAGCGCGGTGATATACTCAATCTCCCTTAGCTCCCTTCGATCCTCTCGCTATCCTTTGGAGTGACATGCGTTAGGCGCCGCACGCCTGCCGTTAGCCCCGGTAACCTCATTCTAGTTGGAATGAAGTGCCCCAAGAACTGCACAGACCGACCTCGTAACCGGACCTCTGCCCGCCTAGCAGCCTGTGCCGGCCAAACCGGTAGTGGGCCGGATGTTACGGCCACAAGCACCCCGAAAGTATATGGAAAAAAGAGAAACAATCACAACGCTAAGCCGTAGCCTGTGCACTAAGCTAGATCTCTATCATCCAAGAGCACCATCTTTAGCGGCCACCGACAGCGATCACGGGTGGTGATCAAGTGCACAGAGATGGCGAAACATGTATCAGAAAATGCACCCCTGCCTGTTCCTCTTTCCCTCAATTCCGCGCCTGGACAAACGGAAATGCAGACTGCAGATTTCGTGCAGTGTACTCCTTCCGGGCACGAACCAAACGGATGGACCGGAAGTGCAGAGAGTGAAGGGGTCTGTACATCTGGCGGCTGAACATGTTGATAGACCTCGCCTGCGCCTTCGGACCGTGCCGGATTTCTGACGCCTCGATGTTCTGTGTGCGCGCCATGCTGGATGGCCGACGTATGGCCACAGGGCAGCTGGAGCCAGCCCAGGTTGTGATCATGCTTCTTCGCCAGTGTAGTTCAGCAACACCAAGTTGGGGTGAGTAAGGTTACCGGGCGTCGACAGGCGCCAGAGCAGTAATGCGTGAATACACTATCCGAATGGTCTAGAAGAAGAATAGACCCAGATTACGACACAAGGGGAATTATGGAGTTAGTGAAGTGAGTCTAAACCTTAAATGCTGGTTATGTCGATGGAGACTGTTAGGATATTGCAAGGATACTCTACTCCCTGTGGCCCTGTACCCCATTTCACCCTCCGCTAGTTTCGTTCGGCCACTGAACGCCAGCACACCCCTTCGTGGGCGCCGCTTTGAACCAGCTTTGCGTACTTACGTACTGGGAACCTCGTTTGACCGTGAGCCGCATTTTCAGTGTTTTGAGGTATGTCGGACGCCACACCAAGGGGCAGTAGGGGCAGGCAATTGATCAGATTGAAATATGCTGCAATTTGTAACTGTTGGGTTAGCGCAAGGCCCGCCTGCACAAGTACTGCGATGTGACGCGCAGGCGAGCCAAGTTACCAGGTTACTGATGCATCACCGCAACGCAATGCGAGCACGAGGTTCGTTCTCTCCGGTCTCCCCGGAACGCTGGTCGGGATGGTGGCCTTAGTCTGGGGTCCGCGCTACGCATGTTGTGCCACTTGTACCTCGCCTGGTACCCCAGAGCAGTTAAGAGTTACTAACTTGATCGCTAGCGTCATCTGGTCTGTGATGCCTGTGATCTAGAACGGCAGAAGTCAACACTCGTCGTCGCACTTTCGGAGTCGGATGTGTCGCGCCCATCTGGTAAGCAACTTTACGGTTCATAGCAACCCTGGACGGCATGACCAAAGCTTAGTACATCCAGCGCGCTACAGCTGGATGAACTTGGTACACTATGCAGACCCCACAGTTCATCGGCCAGCTCAGAGGCGAGCCAGCCAGTCGGCCAAGACACGCCTGCCTGCCTGCTGCCTGCCCATTCGTTCGTTCCGACAACAGGAAACGATGCCCCATCGTCAAAACTGCGACCATCGATGGCCGCCCTACTCTTTCAAGAGGCTCCGGGACGTGTGAGGGTGAAGTCTCAGGTGCTTGGGCCCTAGCCGGCTGGAAGTGGGCCGTGCTGGCGACGGCGGCGCTGACTGGTGGTCAGGATCATCCACGTTCAGGTTCTCTGTAGGGCCAGGAGAACTTCAGGTGCTTCAGGTGTGTCAGGTTATCGGCGAGACATGTCTCGTTTCCACGCCACCACCCTTAGACCCCCGACCCCAACACCTCATTCACTCGATTCACTACTCTGTTGGCGCCAGAGCCCAGAGCGTTTGAGCCTCCGCCGCATGTGCCGCCGCGTGCAGCCCGCAGCGGACGCTCAGTGTACTGATCATTCTCGGCAGCTCAGCAGACGAGCAGCACCAGCAGCTGCCGAGCAGGTATGAAGCGCTGCGCCTGATTTACGCCATTTCATGCTGCTTGATGATCCCTCACGCATGCCACTCATACGCACCGACCTCACCAAGGCAAGCCCCAGCCGCGCCCGCATTCTGCACGAGAAGCCCGGCACTTAGACAGCGAGACACGCCCCTCACGGACCTCGCGGCAGGCGTGCAGACGGGTGGCGGCGGCGGCGTGCGACCGAAACCACATGCGGCGGCCCACGCCCGCCCTGCCATGCCTTGCTTAGCCGTGCCGTCCATGCCCGCCCCAGGCTGGCACTGCTCACCGCCTGGCCCGCCTTCAGCTTCCCAGTCTGCGGCGCTGCGGCCAACACTCACCAGACCGTCAAGTTTGGTTCCTTGATCCTCGTAGGGATGGGAGGCTTACCTGTCGTTGGAACCTTGGGTCAGCATCCTATTACGTTTCCGGCCACGTCTCGTGTTCTCATACCGGCGTGCCTGTTGGTTGCGGGTTGCGGACTGCTGTCCCAGCTGGTCTGCCTTGGAGATGCGGGTGGCTTCAGGCCCCGTCGGCTTCGTTACCTAATTACCCAGCTGCGTTGCCTCCCACAGCCTGACTCTGCCTAATCGACCTTCGCTGCCTACGCACCTGGCCCCTTGACATTTTACCTTTCTGTTCAATCCCAACGTCAGGGTCCAAGTCTAAAAAGGATCGATCCTTCACAACTGCCGTCCCTGGGACGCTGGCATTCGCGCTCGGCGGCGGCGGGGTAAAGACCGACCGTACCTGGCGAGCTGGAAGCATGGGCGGCCAGGTCGCGCGTCTTTACTAGAACTGGGTTCTGCCTGCGACTCCTGGACTCCTGGCACCCCTGCCCTCTGCGGTCCTGCGTATCCTGTCATCCTGCGAGCTTCCTGGGTTTAAGGCTTTAAGGCTGTTGATGCTCCTCCTGCTCCTGTCCGATCCGTGGATCCTTGGGTGCCGCTAGGCTGCTAGCCTGCTAGTCGCCCATCTTCTGCGCTATCGACGCTATCCTGGCCTATCCTAGGCCAGTCCTGAACTGGATCCTCTGCACATCCGACCTAACCGGGCGGTACGGCGGCTAAGCGTATGGTGTTGATGGGCCGCAGGGCTCGCGCCTGGAGTGCCCGGAGCGCCTGGAGCAGCTGATGGGCTGATGGGAGTCAACCCAACAATCCACACAATCGGCGACACCGTTATTCAGTCATTTAGCGACACCGGCCAAGGTTGCGTAACGGCCATCGACATTACACACCACCCAGGATCCAAGGTATAAGCTCATACTCATCAGGACGTTCAGGACTCTCAGGACCGACTGGACCTGCAGGACGGCGAGCCCTGTACGTGCGACGCCACCGGCGACATTGTTTGAATAATCCCAAAGAACTCAGTTTACCAAATAAGGGGCTCTCACCAGCGAGCCGGCACTGGTATCGAGTGCTCCTGCAGCCTGCAGCCCAGGCAAGTCATCTCGTGCCCAATCCAAGACGACCGACAACCGTCACTCGCTCCATAGTCTCAAGCATTCAAGCTTGCTTCGTCCTCGCTTTCTGATCATCTTCCGGTGCATACACAACACCGGGATAGTTCAACTTTGCGCACGCCAAGGCGATCTTTCTTCGGGAACTGGATCTTATCCAACCCTCGACCTCCTCTTCCTCGCCGCCTCCCGTCACCCTCCCACCGTCTACCTTCCTAACACCTCTCCCACCAACAACGCACGGCCCACGTCGATAGACGCCAACCTTTGCCCCCTTTCGTATCGTCTGCCAGACCGGCCCCGACGCCTGTTTTGCATTCGATACATACCGACACAGCGCACATTGCGCCCCCGACAACTCTACCTCCGTGTTTCCGATAGCCCTTGCTCATCACGGTCGATCAGCAAGAGTGTCCAGCACGCCCCGGCGGTACAATCAGATCAAACCCTGCAAGGCAAAGATCCGCCCCTGGCCTCTAATCAGCCTCATCAACCTGCTCTCGCACTGTGTTCGATTCTTCTGCCCACCCTACCATCGGCCACACGGTCCCCTCGGCGCTCGGAACCTCTCAGCCCTCTCAGCCCGCTTCAGCTCTTCAGCCATCGGCGCCTCGAAGCAAGCCCCTCAAGCCCTATAATCCATCGGTCTCCGACGCACAGCTCTTACAGACCCTGTCGAGCCTAGGATCGCTGACGTCGAGTCTCGAACCGTATCTGTGACGTTCACGTGTGCACGAGGTAGTGGTATCGTGCTGTGTGACCCCCGCATCGTACAGCTAGAGTATTCAGTCGGTGCTCCGTTTCCCTGCGATCGCGACTACGACTGCGACTGAGACTGCTTGTCTGCGATTCTGTGCGATCGTGCCGGCAGCCCAATCGCAAGAGACAGGTAGCAAGCAATCTGAGAGGACAGAAAAGCCACCGGACTCTATTCATTTGGCCTGACGCCTTGTGGACCTGTGGTGTTAAGTGATCCTGGCTGGAGTAACTCCAGTCGAAACGCCTCGTTGGTGATTCCTGACGACCTGGCTTTCCCCCTACCTGAAGCGGACCTGAGGCCTGCAAGCCTTAGACGCCAGCCCTATCAGCCCTCCCACCACCTTCGTGGTACTGTGTGTACGGCCTGTGTGGAGCGCACCCGAGTCCGAGCTGTGTGCTCGCTCGCACGTACACCACATACGCCCGAACGCCCGCCTGAATCGTCCGCAAGCCCAGTCTCGCAGTAGTTCAGCGTAGCAAGCGTAGTCGACCAAGGGACCGCCATCTCCGTTTGTCTCTTGTCTCGTCTCTACTCTCCATCACCCCGCATCTCTGTACCATGGCTCCAGCAGCAACAGCAGTCGCATCGCTCCCGCCCCTCTCCGCACTTCTGAACCCCGACAGTCGCCCCCAGCGTCACCGCAACTCCGCCTCGACAGGCAGCTCCTCCCCCGGCTCGCCGCGCACGCCGCTCGACGTTGACATGTCCTTCGAGTTCGACATCAAATCGCAGCACTCGCAGCGCCGGCATCCCCCTCCCCCGCTTGCGCTCGATCGTCCCGAGCGTCGGCCCAGTATGGAGCGTCGCTCCATCTCCTCCCTCCTCAACGGCGGCAGCAGCCGTCAGTCGCCGACAGAGAAAGACCCGAGCACCGGTGCCACACCAGCTTCTCACCCGCCCCCTCTCACTCCTCACCACGAGTACCCCGTTCCTCCGCCTCACTATCACGCTCACTCGCACTCTGGTGAGATGCGACCGGGGTACTACCCTCCGCCTGCGCCCCGAGACCACCGCCCCATCACAGCGCCCATCGCACCCCCTCCGCCGGGATACTACAAGGGCGGGCTTGACCGACGACACAGCTACCAGCCTGGCCCCCCTCCGTCGGACTACTTCTCTCCGCCCCAGCACAGCCCTTCCGGTCCCCCTGCTCACCCAGGACACCCTTACCCTCCGCCACCGCACCACGGCCCTGCGCCGTTCTACGAGGCGTCGCATGCGATCCCGTTCGAGACGGGAGCGCGCGCCCCGATTTCGCGCACTACGAAGGCGTGTAACGGTTGTCGCGAGCGCAAGGTGAGGTGTGATGCTGGTGGCCAGCCTGGTGGTGGCGGCGTGTGCTCGCGATGCCGCGAATCCGGGCGGGAGTGCAAGTACAGTGCGACGCAAAAGAAGCGGGGCCCGATGCCGGGCCGTGCCGGTCGTGCGCGCCGGACATCGCTCGAGGACGGACTGCTCAGGCAGCAGCCGCCGAGCTGGGGAGAGTATGCGCGCTACCCCTACTCGCCTCGTTCGCCGAGGCACGAGCCTTACTCGCTGCACTCGACGCATGCGCCGCCCCCTCCCCCGCCTCCGCCAGAGTACTTTGCGCCGCGCAGTCCCCGCTCGGCGCCTGTCGAGTGGTGGAGGCAAGAATGGCAAGACCGCGATCCGCGAGAGCCCCACATGCACCGCGACCCTCGCGAGATGGAGTCTCCCCGAGGACGCAGGCCGGAGCTTTTCGACCCCCGTGAGCGCGATCCAAGGGACACTCGTGCTGTTGACCCAAGGGTTGACCCTCGCGCTGTTGATCCGAGGGATCCTCGAGCCGTCGACCCCCGCGCCCTTGACCCAAGGGACCCTCGAGCAGTCGACCCTCGTGCTGTCGACCCGCGGGATCCGAGGGCGATGGACCCTCGCGTCGTTGATCCGCGCGACCCCCGTGCGATGGACTCACGAGCTGTCGACCCCCGCGATCCCCGAGCCGACCCGCGGGCGGACCCGAGGCTGTCGCCGCGTGCGCGCCTTTCTCCTCGTTCTGTGCGCATGTCGCCCCGAGAACTGCCTTATTACTCTCCCCGAGTATCGCCTCGCATTGAGCTCCGCCCCGAAATCCGCGACCCCCGCGAAATGCCCATGCCGCCGCCCCCGCACCCCCATGCTCCGCCTCACGCCGGTCCGCCTCCACCACCCCACCACGAGCGCGACGAGCGTTGGGACATGCGCCCGCATCCCGCTGCGCAGTGGCCTTGGCGGGGTGAGGTCGAGGGTAGGCGATAAGCCCTGGCCGAAGGCACTTGCTCGTAGATGATGGGGCAAAGGCTTAAACAAAAGGCGTAGCAGCATCAACTGCAGCAGCATAGACAACATCAAGCAACACGGACATTCATACACCACCCTCACAACACAGCAAGCACGCATCGCATCCACATCACCCTCTTCTTGACCAGCACCGGATCGCCCCATTTCCGCCTCGCTTCGTTTCGTTCCCCGAGTGACTTATCTCTACTCTCCTTGTCATGATTTGTATACGAAATTTTATGAAATCGGTATCACGATATGAGCCCGCAGTTCTTGTGCTGCAGAAGCTGCTACGGGTGTTTAGAAGCAAAGAGCTACTTGCGTTGAGTTAGGGAAGAGTCGGTGCCTTTATGGAGGACTGGAAGGAGGAGGTGCATGGAAGAGTGGGGCCGAAGTAGACGAGCACTTCGCCCAGCAAAGGCTCCCTACTCTTGGTAGCAGTTTGCAGTTGACGTTACAAATGACTGCTTACACGAGCATTTGCGTAGTGGGGGCCGTAACGAGCTAGCTGAGTCATCGTTGAGGCCGTTTGCAATCCAAAGGACCCAGCGGAGTGGGATGTGGCGCCACACGGTCCGATTCGGCGTCGGAGCTTGGAGCCTGGGAGGCTACGCACAGCCTTGCGTCACGGAGCTACCGGAGTTGATCAGGGGGATACGCACAGCCTTCGTCGGACTTCGATTCGTTCGGATGCCGGCATGAGTAACTTACAGCCTGGGCTGGGCTTTTGTGTGCCCGTCGTCACGACCTGCCCATGTCAATCCTCTTCGTAGGTTGGATGGAGTGAGCGGTAACGAGGCCCAGGCTGGCAGCATTGTTTGGTAGCTTTCAGTGGGCTTTTCATAGGGACGGGCAAGCTGCCCGCTGTGAACTTTGGGACATGTCGAGTCAGGACGAAGGGAACGGAGTATCCTGACCCCTCATTCGAGATCATGCGAAACGAGCGCTCCCGTGTCTGAGACAGCCGGCATGGCCTCTCGGCATCGCCAGGCCCAGGTGGAGCCCAGGTGGTTGGCGCAAGCGGGCGACGGCGATGAGCCCGCCTGCCCGTCCATTCACCGATACGAGGTTCACACGCTGCTACGCCGAACCTTTCGCGAAGTGTCCGTGTTGTCAGGATGCTGTTGCCATGTAGTGTCCCAAAAGCCGGCTTTCCCAGGTCTCTGACAATTGCGTCGGCGGGCAGATGATGGACGGACATGACGATCGGGGCTGCTGCGGTGCTTCCTCGTCGGATGTCAGCGTATGGACTTCCGTCGGGTTTCAAGACTTTCGGCGATCGGAGATTACGAGTACGACTGTAGGTGCTACGAGGATGAGTTGAATCTTGTCCTGTTAGATCAGACGTGAGGGCTGACACGCTTCGATTTTGGGGGTCTCATTCAGAGAGAAAGGTGAGCGCGTGGAGGTCGAGAGTAGTTTGTCCAAAGTGCGCGGTGAGAGGTGGCAGAGGTTTGTGCCAGGGGACTCTCTGTGCAAGGAGGCGATGGGACCATGCCGACTCGGTCAGTTGTTCTCTGAGACTTGCCCAAGGCGCAAGCCCGGTAATAGGAGAGCTGTGAACTGCAAGTTGTACACTCACAACAGCGCTCTCGTACACGCGAGAAACGTGGGAAGCAACAGGCTGCCATGAGGCCGCTCAATAAGCTGAAGACATGCAGCATCAGTCTTCGCCCGCTTCGGAACACACTCAGCAGAGCTGGTTGCACTTCCAGCTATCGCACTCTGGCAGACAGCTATGCTTGCTGCCGTACGCGGTTAATCTTTAATACGTTGGACGTTAGGCTGTCGGTGATCGGAGTCTGTAGTGTTCGCAACGACATTAACTCAGCGATGACTACGACGAGCGTCGATCCAAGCGCGTCCGAAGGCACCCAACGCCATTCCCGGATCGCCCCATGTGCTTCTGCCACCCACGAACGATCCGGCGTCACCAGTGCGGTGCCGTGTTTGTCGCCCTGCTGACGCCGCTCGTAACGAACGTCGTCGTGGACGTCGTCACAACACGTCGTCAGTAGCTTACTTTGCTGACTTAACAGAGACGTGCGTCGTGTCAGCGTCGCATCCTGCTCACTTAGTCATCTCGGCGTCGCAGCCAGCTTCCCCACTCCTTTGATCGGTTCCTGTGACCGAAAGCATGGGTTAGGTTCCTCAGGTTCAGCTGGAATTCAAGCCACTGGTGGAGCGCCGATCATAAACTCTGAGTGACCGTCCGTGGGAGTTGGCTGCGTCGACCGAGGCACGGCGTCGACATCCGGTACACGGCGCACGACATACTTCGAGGTCGAGGTTCAGGTCGCTCTGAATGGTATTCAGTGGAGAGTGTCGCGGTATCACGTCGGTGTGATCACCGACACCAGTCGCGACAGCAAAAGGACAGCAAGGCAGAGTTTCAGCCATTGAAAGGAGGGAGTGCGCCGCCACGCCGATCACGGACCGACGACGCCAAGGGCCAGCCGGGGTGGCGCGCGAGTGGAACGCCTGTGAAGTTGTCAACGGTATAATTGCTATTCTGTTGAGCTACGACCAATTCAGACGGCGGTGGATTACGATGAGGCGCAGCGTAACTCTACTTGCGGGCACATTGATTCTCGCTCGGGAGTTTGGAAGGGTTGGCGACGATGCGATTTGCACGGTGCATGTTTCCCAGGCGTCAGGCATAAACAATGTCGAACAATTGGGCTCACCGATATCATGCGTTTGCGAGTGGCGGTTCATTCTATGCAGCGAATCTGGACGGATGGTGGGACACATTCGGGGATGGAGTGGCCTGGCCACACCCACGCTGTACCACTCCTTGGGATCTGATTCTGTGATGTCACCATTCTTCCGCTTCCTCGGGACCGCAGGCATTGTTGGGAGAAGGTTCACATCGACAACGCTCGTTAATCAAAGGAACAGGGGTAGGCAAAGGTTGTCGGCGTGCTGTATCGCTCCGTGAGATAAATGGAGAACCGTTGCCGCTCGCCATTTGCTCGGTACAGTATCAGAACGGGAAGCGTTCACGCCGGAGGTAAGGACGAGAGGCCGCACGCTCTGCAAGAGTGAGTAGCGGGGTTTGATCGTCCTGCTCTGTGGTGTGAGTCAGAATGGCAACAAGTTTCCGTGGCACATGAAACTCGGTCGAACACCAAGAGGAGCCGGGCTTTCCGGTCCTTCCTGGCCTGGTGACAGTCTCGAATCTTGACAACATCTCCTCGGGAGTACCTCCTTCTGATGACAGAAGCAGGATCCCTTTATACTTGCGCTGTCTTTCCCTATTCTTCATGACGGTCTACAGCAGCAAGCAGCAGAGTACCGAGGCGGAACAGGCGAGGAGACTGGTGACTGCCCTGTCAGGCGAGCAAGGCCGTTTACTCCAGGGACGTTGGTCGCGAGGTCGGGGGCGCTGGTAGGATATGTTGGAGTCACAAATTTCCCTACGCTCCTCGAGGCCAGCGTTACGTGGCTCGTAGACAGGAAGAGAGTAATGCTGACGCTAGTGAACTCTGAACTTGCGACATGGAGACTCGTGGAGGTAGAGGAGTATGGAGAGGAGACCATGAAGCTCAACGCTCTCACACACCTCACAGCCAGGAGCCCCTAGCGGCATGGGCCGACGATCCCCATCACACGACTCCGCAGTGTGGCAACGCTGCCGATCGCTTCAACACTCACACTAGGACTAAGAACGAGGAGCACTAACAGGTGACCATGCGGTCCCCTGTGCCTCGGACCGTCGCGGTCCGGTGTCTCCCACTCTTCCAGGCCCTCCCCCACCCCCAATCCACCTACTTCCCCAGCCGCTACGCAGGAACACTTCCTTCCCTTCGACGTCCAGGCGTACGACCCACCTCTTGTCGTGAGGTCGGGATAGACAGCGCAGCGCGAAGTGCGGAAAGTGCGGAAAGCGTCGACTATCTTAATTGAGGCACCGGAGTCAAGACATGTGCCTAGCCCGCGGGGTCAGCTGTCGGACTCGTCGGGCTCGTGTTGCGCCTCCGGATCGTTCTTCGGGCGCGATGTAGGTGCCGGGGCGATCAGCTGAGTCGTGCCAAGAGCATTGCACGTCGGCTGAGCACGAGACTGTGGGCAAGTGACGTCTGGGGTCGTAAGGGGGGGATGTTGTTGAGATAACAACTAGAGAGAGGGCCAGTTAAACCCGACATCTCACACCTCGAGGAAAGCATATACCAGAATCGTGTGCATGGCGCACGCCTGTGACGCCGATTTCGCGCCCGGTCATGACGTTGTGGAGCGGAAGGGGAGGCCGCTCGGAGGTGCTCCGCTGTTCAGGCAGAACACGGGCTGCACACCGAGCAGATTTGGTTCATCCGCACTGATGGCCCGCATGATGACCTGGACCGTGCGCAACATTTATGCGATGACTCACGATTATCCGAGCGCAGCCCGCATGCACCGTTCGAGAAGCGCAGCATGGTCCTGGTCAGATCTTGACACGATGGCTGCTGGGCCTGTGGGTTGGGAACGAAACTCGGACGGGCGGGCCCACCCGCCAAGGATAACTGACGACGCTCGACACGTGCCGAAGAGAAGCGGGTCGATCCCCTGTCGTGAGCACTTCTCCCCACATCCTCGTTTCCTGTGGTCAGCCAGACCTTGCGGTTACAGTCAAGATAAGTTGGGTGTTGAGAACAGAACGGATTTCGGGCTGAAGGTACTCCGCTGTGGTACGGACAATCGTGTGTCCGTCTGCAATTCGGTCATGCCGAGGAAGCCGAGAGCACCACTGTTCGGCTGCCACCCCGCCTCGTGAGTGGAGATGGGGACGTTACGAGATAACGAGGGAAATTTAGGTTTCGATCCAGTTATTCCGCGGAGCACGAAGCTGTGGGACAGAACGTCGTACGGCCGTATCTGGAGGGAAGGTGGGGAGATCTGTGCGTTCGCTGATCCCGCTCTTTCACCCTGTGGTGACCTTCCTTCCTGTCCATCACTCACTCGACCCTCGACTCACGGCAGAAATATGTCCTGAGGACCAACTAGAGGTAACGTATCGAGCACTCTGAAGAGTGCGAACGTTCATGCAGAGCATGGAGAACAATTTCGACTGGGCTGACCGGGCAGCGGGAAGAAGTGTTTTGCCTCTCTGGCCGCAATCACGCAAGTACACCATTGTGATCTGTGTCTCAAGCGACGAACCTGGAGGAGCCGGAAATTGTCCTCGTTGGGTCCGAGGGGACGTGCGGCTCGGCTGCCGCGCGGCGGAGCTCTCACGGCTCGGGCCGGCCGCGAGACGCTAAGCGACATCGAGGACAGTTTCTGCTGTGTCCGAGACTGTTTGCTGTCATTCGGATTATCTTGCGCGGTCTGACCCAGTCCATCCCAGCGTTGCACGGCTGTTGGGTGGAACGAACCTTGCTGTGGGACTTAGAACGGCAGACTGTATGGCTTTGGCTATTGGGCACGGATGTCGCTCATTGGCATGGCCTGGGTAGATCTTGGCTGACCTTAGTCTTGCTCAGCGCTTGGATCAGCTCACCACGGAGACGCCATTGTCACCAAGCCAACAGTAGGAACAGTACGAAGAACGGGTAAGGACGGTGGAACAGGTCAAGGGATCATGGACGCCACCTTACGCCTCTTCGGTCACCATCTCGTTATCACCGGGCATCAGCGATTTCACTCACGCACAGGCCTCAGGATAGAGAAGGAAGAGAACGAACACGGATCAAAATATCCCAGTGCTTCACTGAACGACATGCATATGATCCTTTCACTACCGTCTCACCCGTCCGCTCCGCTTCGACGCCTGGGTCGACTGGAAGGCGATCAGAGTTAGCGGAGCAGTGTCCCTTTCTCTGACCCCTCAGTGGGCCGTATCGGTTGAAGCCGTCGACGGCGCAGTATCCCGTTCTCTGACCTTCAGTGCGCCGTACCTTCTTCTGCTCTTTAGTGGGCCGATTCTGTCCAAGCGACCGACGGCCGTCAGTCTTCCTGAGAGCCGATCCAGCCAAAGCATCGCGTTTGAGCTTCTTGCTTACCCCAGTGACTGACCTGCAGCAGCTGCCCTTTAGCCAGCGTACCGGGACCCAGTCGACTAGATCCGACGATCGAGCGATTCGACGCCCTATTTGGAGACTTCGTGATCTTCGTTTCGCTCATGAGGCACTCAGCGCGGTGAACATTCCCAGCCTCTTTCCGCTGTAGGCGCATAACGAGGCTGAAAGCTTCTGCGACCGTCGAGCTACCGGCGACGGGGTAAGTTGTCCCGCCGTCGACAGTGGGCGTAAAGCCAAACCTGCTGTGGCCACTATCCTGAAACGAAGGGTATCGGCAGCGTCAAGCACGTTAACGATCTCAGCGTCGGAGACTGAGGAGACGCGCGCGGAGAAGCCAGTAGTTGCAGGCACGTGGCAGCGGCCTTCCGGAGCTTCAACAAAACCCCGGCGAACTTGGCGTCGTCCTCGGAATCGTCCGCGCGCGGCTCTTCACGATGTAGGTCTGCTTGAGCTGCACGTAAGTTCGGCACAAACCGGTGGTTAATTCACGCCCATGAGCGAGTGCGCGCTCATCTCCCTCTCGGCAACGCTGCCGTCCTTGCGAAGCATCTCGTCCGGGGGAATAACGAGTTGCGCTCGTCATGGCGCGACCGCCACACGTTGAACGGGGAGAATCTTCTTAAGCTCGATCGCGAGTGCGCGGTGTGCGTCGCCGTGTGCGGAACTTCCCCCGCGCATAGGAGCGTGTACTGCAGCGACGAGGTCCGGGTGAGCTTCGCGCGGTCTGGCCGTCTTCAGGGGCCCTGAGGCGGCGCCTGCGCATGGGCCCACCGTTCAACATCTGAGTGCTCTTCCGGGCGACTTCGTCCAGGTCTATCTCACTTTGGTTACCCTCACGTGCATGGTTCCGTGATACGAACTTGTGTCAAGCCGTGGCGAGATGGGAGCGACCGGCAGCCTTCGGGGCAAGCAAAGCCTCGAGCGCAGCGCTCTCTTCCCACTTCCAATAGTCAGCGTCCCCCGCCTGCCGGTCCATCGTCGCATGTTAACATCGATGGTTCCAACACACAACTCGCTCGGGAACTGGACAGCCCTATTCCTCGACTTCACGGGCGTCGGAGGGTAAGATGACGGCGAGTCGTGGCGGATGATCGTGCGCGCAGCCGGCGGAGGCCCTCTGTTTCTGCTTCGTTCGCCTACTTCCCGGTCTGGAGCTCTTCTTGTGATGCAGAAACCAGAAGCGTAGTCGCCTATAATCGTGCATCGGAATTGCTGGACCTCTCCTCCATCGATGGCGGTATGTCGTTGTTCTGCGGCCGGTGGAGAGGCGGCGCGCTTACGAAGACCTTAGTGCATGTAGGCCACATCGGCGTGACAACGACATCTGTGATATCTCGCAACGTCAAGTCCTTGGGCGCATTCTCCGTTGACTTAGAGCGGTACCACTTGAGATCTCGCGACGCCATCATGGCGCCGCGGAGGTCTCGAGGTATTTGAAACCAGGGTTCGGCGAGGGTCGTATGAGAAACATACTGGGTTGGATCTGCTGTAAGGGACGAAGAGAAGTCATTTGTCTATAGTGAGCGCTGCACTCCGGTCAGGCAGGAAGTCCAAGGTGGACTGTCTTGTTGGCCAGACGTTAGTGGAGGTGACTGTGAGTGAGGGTGGTTGCTACCTGTTCTCAGCCTTCTGATCGTATGTCGCAGTGAAGGTGGTGATGTTATAAACCGCCAATCTGACGAGACATGCTGTGTTAGTCTTCAGCCAAACATTAGGCAAGTGCGGCAAATGGTACAGCTTCGCAGGTTGCACAGAATCACTAGGGCTTCGAGTGGGTGGCGATATGTTTCGCACGGTGCACCCCGTTCTCAAGGTTTCCTACCGTAGACCCGACAGCTCGAGAGCCAAAAAAACAACGTCTCCCACGGTAGTGAGTTCACCCCCTCCGACCTTTCTCACGGTAGTGTAACTTGCCAATAAAGGTCAACTTCGGAGGTTGTCTCCGGCGGATCCATGCTTTCCCACGGGTGCCGAAAAGTCTGCGGTCGCAGCCGTTAGGTACCCCGGCCGCCTGCGACGTATGCAACGCATAGCTGAAATGCGTGAGGAGCATGGCGTGCGCCCCTGTTTAACCCCTACGCCCGTTCCCTGCGGCCAGGAGGTCAGGAGCCAGGAGCCAGAGACTAGTCGGCGGGGTAACTGTGTCCACGAAGGCCGATAGGTTGCGTTGCTGGACGTGGAGAGGCACATGGGCATACTCGCCGGCGTCGACGCTCTCGTCAGACTGTGGCAGCTACTACAGTTGTATTTCCAGCCGGCGCCAAGAGCCTCTCCTATCGTGGCCTCGCCAGTGATATCACCTGCTCGCATGGTCATGACGTTGGGTCGATCGCGTCACGACCATTCGCGTGCCCGTGCCCATCGCGGCGGTTGCCCGTTCAGGCCGTGTGCCCCGTGTCTCCGCGTCGACCGCTCGTCTCGAATCTTGACGTGCATGAGCCGCTGCACCGTGACAGCGCACTGTCGCTGTTATCGCCGTCGCCCGTGCGCAACTACGGCGCACCGGCGGACACGGCGTCTAGCCACAGCACTGACGACTCGCCACTTTCGAACTGTGCCCGCTTGGCCGGTCCGCATACCGCGGCAGCAAGCTCCCGGATCATGCATGCAGACCGCAACATTGCGACGCTAGGAAAAGGGGGCCATCTGAGCAGCCCAGCCCCGTCTAGAACCTTCAGATGCAGAATTCCCGTCAGGATTAGCCAGGAGGGATGTGCATGCAGGGTACAATAGGGCCGCGGAGGGCGCTGCAAGCCAGGGACTAAGGCGCCCAGGCGAGATTTAGGGTCGGGTTTAGCAACGCCCATTACGTTACCTCGCGTGCACTCGCACATCGACCACAGGCCACAGGCGTCATGCCAGAACACGGCTGACGGATCCGGGATACACGGAGAATTAGAAAATTTGTATTGGGGGCGGTGCAGACCCTCCGCAGTTCTAAACGCACGACTGGTACTCGGGAACAGTCACCATCGCCGCTGGTATGTCCATCGCCGTTACGGTCGTTGTTACATGCTCGTTTTATCCTCGCCGTGTTGCATGAACGTTTCCAGACTTCCGGGTATCAGCATGTCACCGCAGCTGTGTTGGAGCGTTTCGGTCGATGAGAACAGCAGAGGACCGTGCATTAGATGTATGAGGAGCATGGCTGTCTGGTCGGGTGGTGAGCGGGTGAATGTGGTCGTTCGAGCCTTGAGGTCTGGCCGGTGACCCTCAGGCCTGTTACCTGGTTCTCCCTGTGGGGTGGATGGTGGGGAGATCCCTATGCGCCTGCGGCCTGTGGTCCTGCCCCTGCATTGTGCATCCTACGTACCAGGTTGCTCCTGCGACTGGCGACCAGCGCGCCAGCCATGAGCCAGCGTGGTGGACAAGGCTGCTTCAGCCATGCATGCCTTGCCGCCATGCAGCCAACGACCGCCAGCCAACTAAGCTCGGTCACTCCACCGCCCAGCTTCTTCACTGCACTCTCTCTCCCGCCGCTCGTTACTCATCCCAACATCAGCCTTCGCCATCGCCCACTCCTTCATTCTTATCCATCTCCATATCTCCATCTTGTCGGCTCTCCCTGTCTGAAGCCACTTCATCTCGCCCATCTCGTCCCGAAAACAAACATCCAAACTCAGATCTTGGACGGACATCGTACATCGCCCCGTATCGCCTGAATCTTGCTTTGACTCAGCATACCTTAGTCTCGAGCCGGAACGACTTACGACTGCCCTTCCATCCCTCGTTGCCTGGTACAACTCGGTCGCCCCTGTTTACTGCTTGCCGCTGGTTCGCTCGAGCAACAAAGTTCGGACGCAAATACCTGCGTTTGCATTGCATTTCACCCGACCGACCCACTCTGGAACTTGAACGTTAAGGACGCTCCGCGCACCGCGTCGTTCAGATTCAGCCCCGAGCCCTATTCGCACCAGTCGAGACCCAGACCTCGCGGACCCCGCCCCCGTTCCTCGAATCCGATCCTCGATCCTCCCTCCGCGGTCACCAGATCCCCCAGGTCCACCACAGGTCCCCTCACTGCGCACCCGAGAAGCTCACACACACACACGCTCGACAAGTCTAGCCACGCACAGCGCGACTAAGCAACATGGGTGAGTTCCGTCTTCCTCGTTTACACTTCACTTGCTCGTCGTCTCTCTCCTTTCACTCCTTTCCCTCCTTTGGACCGCGCTGCAACTGTGCATCCACTTCAGTGTGCCATGGTTCATTTGGTCTGATCACTCATCACACCACCTTCTCTCCCGCCCCTCCTTGCGCACGCGCATGTCTGGATAATTTCATCACGCTTGCACATCATCAGCGTGGTCACACCATCCACAACCGATCATATCAACCAGCAGCGCAGCCTTCCCTCGTCATCCTGATATTCCTTCATCACCGTCGTCGTCATCATGGATTCCCCGTCTCAACCCCGGCCGTCATCAAATGCTGACCCTACTCCTTCGTCTGCGCCCTCATCAGCCGAAGCATCCCCTTCCAACGCTCCTACCTCGGCGCCTCAGCCCACGACTGACCCCGCCCCTCCCTCGCCCTCTTCCTCGACCCCCGCCCCCACCTCGTCCGCTCAGCCGACGTCCTCTGATCCTCCCCCGACTTCCTCGACCGAGAACCCGCCGACCTCTTCTGGAGGTGGTGACGGTGGCTCAACCACCAACCCAGGTGGTGGCAACAGTGGTGGAGGTGAACAGTCGTCGGCCAACCCAGGCGGCGGCGGCGGCAACAACCCGTCGCCCACGCCCTCTTCCGGTGGTGGCGACAACAATGGCGGCAACAACGGTGGCCAACCCTCGCAGGGCGGCCAGCAGCCCGGCTCAAGCGATGGTGGTGCCCAGCCCTCTAGCAACCCCGACAACGGTGGCAGCAGCAACAATGCGGGCAGCGCTACCCCGACCGGTAGCGGCCAGTCGGCCTACACGTCATACAAGTGAGTCGCAGCCATTGAATCCTCCTTTGCGGTCACTGACGCACCCAGGGTTGAGACGAGCATGAACGCCCAGGGCTCCCAGATCATTGTCACCCAAACTGTCATCCAGACCGGCAGCCCCGGCAACTCTACCGTCAGCGGCAACAAGGACGGTGGCGGCACGAATGTCGGTGCCATCGTTGGTGGTGTCGTCGGTGGCGTTTGCGGTCTTGCTCTGATCCTCGGTATCATCTTCCTCATCATGCGCAAGCGCAAGCGCTCGTACCGTGATGACTTTGACGACATGATGGTGAGTTTTCACGCAACGCAGCATACTTTGTGGCTGGCGGTCTCCCTGCCCTGTTCCTGTGCTTGGCTTCCTTCCGCAGTTGTGGTCGCTAACCAACGCAGTTCGACCCTGCTCGCGCTCAGAACCACGCTCCCATCGACCTCAGCGACACTGCGGCTCCCCACGCCATCGACCCTTACGACTACCAGCCCGTGCAGGGCGTCGCTGCGACGTCCACTGGCTCCCCCGAGATGTCGCAGTACTACCACGGCGGCGCCTCCTCCTCAGAGGGTTACAACCCCGCCGCGCCGTCAACGCATGCCACGAGCTCGACTGGCGGCTATGCTGGACTGGGAGCCGGCGCTGCTGGTCTTGGCGCTGGCGCTGCTTTCGCTGGTGCAGGCGCGGGACATAGCGCGTTCCCGTCTGCCGCCCCGACCGGCATGACCGCGAAGCAGCAGGAGGCTTGGCGCGAGCAGCAGCAGTTCCACGTCCAGAACCCGAACGAGGCCTCTAGCAGCGGCCCGGTCACGGTGCACACTGACGGCGGCGCGTACAACGATCTGCAGGCGAGCGGAAACGAGATCCCTCCTACGTGAGTTACTCAATTACCAGCAGTGCTTCTCCTCGGCACCGCTCCGAGATCTTGAAAAGAAGACAGGCTAACAAGATTCAGGTACGATTCTATCGGAGATCGTCGTTAACCGCGGCTTGCAACTTGCAGGCTGCAGCATAACCCCATCATAGACTTGATCCGCGCAATCCCATTCCATACCATATCTCCATTCCATTCCCCATTCCCCTCATGCCCCTCACCCTCTCAACGTAACGGACTATAGTCTTCTACTAGCTGTGTAATATGATGGCGACGTTCCCGTTTCCGCTTCTTCGACCCTCCGCCGTGTGTGTATATAGCCAACTCGATGTCACTCGTTCGTGTAGATGAACGCAAAGTCTGGGTCAGGTCTGCCTTTTTGGGGCCCACGTATGCTGAGATGCGGAGGTTGGAGCGATTTCCCGGAACGTGGATATCGCGTGTAGTGTGATCACGTGCAAAGAAGGTCGCGTTTGGCCCCGTCCGTGCGTCATTGCGCTGTCCGTTCTGAATTTTGCGCGTCCAGCGACTCACAACAACAACCAGCACCGACGCCGGCCATGTCGCTCGAGGTCGTGAACGACAGCATCCTGAACTCGCCAGAGGGGGAGGAGTACGCCGGTCCCGACATGTCTGCTTCGGCAGCCAACGTGCCGCGGGACAGCGGCATCGGCCCCCTTCCTCCGTCTGCCTCAACCTCCGGAGGCGAATACAAGCTCCCCAGCGACCTGCTCAAGCCGCCCTCATCGCGCGAGGAGGAGGACGAGGAGGACGACGAGATCGTAGCGACCCTCCCGATCTACCTGCACCACACGCTCGCGCCCTCCCTCACGCAGTTCCAGTATCCCCTGCAGCACCGGAATCTGAGGGTTCCGACTTGGGCCGAGGAGAGGGGGAAGAAGATCACGGCGAGGGTCAAGGAGCAGAGCGGGAGGGTCGATGTCGAGGTGCCGATTGATGCGGATCCGAAGGTACGTCGACAGCACGGCGGGGCTTAGTGCGAGGTGGGCGAGGTCAACGAGGCGAGGGAAGACACGGGTAGGACGAGCCGGCTGGCGAGGCGCGACCGTCGAGTCGGGCAGGCTCGCCTGTCGTGCCGAGGTCAGTTACGGCTTGTTGAGCGGTACGAGACCATCGTTCTCCCCTTCGCTTCTGAGAAGACCCGTCCACCCCGCCGGCCCACGCAGCTGAGATGCGGTTAGACTGAGCTGACGCCAGGTCTGGCGCGACGAGCGCGCCAAGGAGCTCACCTTCGTCCCCGCGCCAACGGGGAGCGCGAGCGCTAGTGCCGCTTCGACGCCGGCCCCGTCGGCAGGGCGTAAGGGCAAGGCCGCCGCTGCAGCTCCGAAAGCGCCCGCGGTATGGGGCGACAAGATGCGCCTGCGCAGCGAGCCGGTGCCGATCAGCGCGGCCACGTCCTACTTCAGCGGCATCGTGCACGACGGCGCGCTCCACCTCCACCCCATCTCGAAGGTGCTCCAGTTCCGCACCGAGCTCGGATACCTCGACCCGCCGGAGGCGCCGGCGCCGAAGGCGCTCGACGATCCCCGGAGCGACGGCAGCGGAAGCCTCAAGGACTTCAGGAACAGGATGTGGGCCATGGCGGGCCGGGAACAGAATGAGGACTGGGTCGCGTACGAGTGGCAGGAGGGAGGGGGCGAGACGGCAGAGAAACTCCTGATTGACGAGGAGGGAAAGGTCGACCTCGAGGTCATGACGAGGGGGCTGGATTATCTCGACCGGGCGTGAGCGAGAGCGTTGGGTGTCGGGACTCCGCCTGCTCGAGCGGCAGTCTGCCGAGGGCCGTGGTCTCGCGAGGGACAGTTGGCGCGGAGGGAGTGCAGGCTGCGACGGGGAGAGGGGATCGCATCATAGAGACGGAAGGGAGAGAGGAAGAAGCGGCGACGGGCACCGTCGGTGACCCTGTCGCGCGTCTCGCCGGCCTCGCCAGCGACGTTCTGTAACTATATCACAAACATGCATATGTAATGTCCTAGCTCTAGTCTATGTTTTCGTTATCGTGTGCGCGACGCAGTCGCGCCCGCCTTGGACAGCCATCACTCTTCCGCCAAGACTGTGCACTCCCCGAGACATGCGCGTTCGACACGTTCGCCCGCTAGCAGCGCTGTCTTCTGTCTCCTCCGGCTCGCTGCGCTCGCGCGCTCACTCCTCGCAGCTACTCGCAATCGCTAGCGTACCCGATCTCGACGGCCTCGGCCATCTCGCGCCTCAGCTCCTCGGGCTCGACGTAGGGGTCCTCGGTCTCCTCGCCCTTCTTCTCGTAGAGCCCGTGCCACACGTGCTCGTCGATCCGCTCGCCGCGTCCCTCGCGCTTGGCGCGGCTCCACATGCCGACCTTGGGGTCCGTGATGAACCTCCAAGTCACGGCCGGCCAGGAGGTATGGAAGGGAAGCGTGTTGTAGAACTCTGGGGCGAGGGCGCGCAGCTGCGGCAGCCGCGTCCACGGCACGGAGGGGAAGTCGTGGTGCTCGTTGTGGTACCCGACGTTGTAGGTCAGGATGTTGAGCGGGCCGTAGTACGAGGTGGTTTCGAGGGCGAGGTGCTGCACGCTGTCGGGGTCCGGGCGCGAGAGCAGGTAGTGCTCGGCGATGAAGTGGGCCGCGCAGGGGTGCAGGCTGCCTGCGAAGAAGCTGCTGAGGAGCAGGTACAGGACCGGCCGCCAGCCGAAGAACGTGACGAGCAGTGCGTCGAAAGACAGGACAGTGACGAGGTTGATCGCGTGCCAGTACGTCGGCTTCTGGGAGCGGATGAAGCCCGGCCGGAGCGCGTAGAACAGCAGTTGGAACGTCGCGAAGAACGTCTTGCCGGCGACATTGTTGAGGACGACCGCCTCGAGGCGCGACGGCAGGTCCGTGTCGATCCCGTCCTCGCCGAGGAACTTGTGGTGCTCGATGTGGTACCCCTTGAACGCCATGGCGTAGGGCACGGCAATGGCGCAGTTGACCGCGATTGCGAGCGCCTTGTTCAGCTTGATGCTCTTGAAGGCGAGGTTGTGCGTGATCTCGTGGATCGCGAGGAACGTGTTCTGGTTCGCGGTGCCGCCGACGACGTAGGCTGTGAGCAGCGTCTGCCAGCTCAGCGTCGGGAAGCGGCGGAGGTACAGCGCCAGGCTGATCTGGAGCGCCAGCACGGAGAGCGCAATCACCGCCGTCCACTTTGTCGGACCCATAAGCTTGCGGACCTGATGTTAGCGCCGAAGCGAGACCGGAGGTCAAGCGAGGCTGGGAGGGAGGTGACTGCCGAGCTTGGAAGCGACCATGGGGGCGTAGTACCAGACGACGCCGAGCGGGTGACGTAGGACTTGGTGGCCCCACTTGCACTAGCAACCGAAAGTTCAGAACTTTTGCAAGCAGCTCCCCATGGTCAGATACTGCTCTCCAAGCAAGTCACGTACGAGCGGCTCCTCCAGAACAGGCGGTCCAGAATGCTGAGTGCCGCAATCGATCTGCCTACACCCTCCAACCTTCCTCCTCTCTTGAGTGCAGCGATACGTACCTCCGGGTGCGTCTTCAAGATCGCCATTCGCCGACTCCGATGCGGCTCCTCAGTGTACATCCACAGGAAGTCTTCTCCCTGCGCTGTCGCCGCCTTGCCGGGCTGGGGTTCATCGCTAGAAGCGCGAGCCGAGGCCGCCGACGTCGGCGTGGAAGGAGTAGAGGCGGAGGCGCTGTCAAGTTCGGTCGTCACGCCACTCGAGACGACAGACTCGTCACTGGGCGAGGACTGGCGGGGACGCTGCTTCAGCTTGGAAGGGGAGGGGAGGGCCGAAGCCGCGGTGGCCGCGGTGGTGGACATTGCGGATCCTTGATCGGCGATCGTCCGGCTAGTCGCAGTTCCGTCCAGGTTGCGGAACAAAGTTTGTTGGCGGTTCGTGTATGCTCGTATGCTCCTCGAGTCGGGCGGAGCTGGGAGCGGGGTGTGTAGACAAGGTGAGGTCGAGGGAAGACACGACTGCCAAGCTCTCGAAAAGACGGAAAGTCAGGACGACTGCGGGGGAACGTGTCGTCCCATGCACCTCCACCCTCGCGTGTTCCTCGCGTGAAAATCGAACGTGCCTGGAAAATCTGGCGACTCCTAACCCTCTTCTCTCATCCTTCTCCGAGCTGTCCTGCTTCCATGCACGTACCCGAGGTCCTTGGGGAGATGAAGGAAAGGATGTAGATGAGATCTATGTCTGTGCGGTTGCACCCATTAATGAGGGATGAATGAGGGATACATGAGCGTTACGAGGAGGCGATCCGTGCGCGGTAGATGGCAGGGAGAGTTGCGCCGAGCGCCGGCGAGGGCCGAGTCCGACGCCACGTTCCTCTAGTTCGCGTACCCTCGCAATCTCGCAGAGAGCGACAGCAAGGGGGCGACGTGTTCTCCCGACTCTGCACTCCGAGACTACTCCGTACTCCGCAGTGGTTGGATGAACTAGACGTCGTGTGCCTTCGCAGCTTGTGTCACTGAATTCGCCGGCTCTTCGCTGCTGAAAACTTGAGGAGCCCGCACTACGCACTGGCAAGACTTCTTTTAACGGACATGTACAGGTACTCACGTCGGACACCTACGGCGGGGGTCCGCCTGCCATCCTTCGGGAGTCAGTGCTGCAGTTTCCGTTTCACCCTGCCCAGGCTTCCACTCACATACTCACTAACCCACTGTTGCACACAGCGAGCATGCCTTGTGGGTTGACGGCTGTGTTCTGGGTCGACGATGTCTCACCAGATTCTCGAGTGTCCAAGCTTCCGGAACATCCTGCAGTGTGGAAACGGCTCTTGCGACGCCCTTCCGCTCTCGTACCTCTCGTAAACGCTGAAACCCGTCTGATCCCCATTCTGAAACATGAGTCCTTCAGGGCCCACCGCGATGATGTCATCACGTGTCGTCTCCCCGACGTCTTCCCAGCGGCTCTTCCCACTCAATTGTTCCTCAATCTGCTCGTCCCATGGACCTGTTCGGGACGTTTTCGTCCGTGAACAATTCAGTCAGAGTTGCACGCGTTGTTTGGACGACTGTGACCTTGTGGACAAGATTCATGCGCTATGTAGCTAGCGTTGGTATACGGCTTAACAACAAGATGTACAGGCTCTGATCGCAGAGCGGACAGGACAGGAGGACATGGGGTGTGATGATACAAAGCAGTCTGTAGGCTGCTCAATGTGCGAGAGACAGGTGGGCGGGACAGTCGCTCGGCGGCGCCTACCACGCCTCGCCGACCTCGGCGACCTCCTCGAGCGGATGCTCCGGCCACTCGTCGTCGTGCAGGACCTCCGGCGCGCCCCATCCCTGCACATACTTCTTCGGGCGGGGGAGGGCCTGGCTCGAGGCGTACTTCTGCTCGACGAGGGCGAGGAGCGCGGCGGCGCCGGTCGGGCGCATGGTTCCAATCGCGGACGCGGGGCGGTCAGCGAGCGAGGGTGCCGTCGGCGCCGCGGCCTTGTCGGTCAGAGAGTGCCGCATCGTTATCCGGCCGACAGGTAACGAGGGCCGTTTCTGGAGCTTGCGCTGCGGCGCGAGCGACTTGCGGCTCGCGATGCGCGCGACCGTGCGTGAGAACTCCTCCTCCTCCGACTCGGAGCCGGACCAGCCCAGGCTCGTCGAGGGCGCGTCGTCGAGGCCGCCCTGGCTCAGGCCTCGGGTTCGCGTCTTGGTCACGAGCAGGCGAGACGAGGACGGGATGACGTGTGATCGCAGAGCGGCGTTCAAGGGGGGAAGCGTAAGGTCCAGGTCGCTCTCGTCGTCGGACAGGCCGAAGTTCGTCGGTCGTCGGGCACCGCGTCCCTTCAGCGATCCAGGGGCGCTGCGGGGGGCCGAGCGCACGAGATCGCCGAA
Organism: Trichosporon faecale; assembly: GCA_039545375.1. Classification (NCBI taxonomy): domain Eukaryota; kingdom Fungi; phylum Basidiomycota; class Tremellomycetes; order Trichosporonales; family Trichosporonaceae; genus Trichosporon; species Trichosporon faecale. The sequence continues at coordinate 718,102 of BCLU01000010.1, forward strand.
CGTGGGCGACGGAGGCGAGGGGATCTTGAACGAGACCGGCGTGTGGATCGCACCGAGTGATGGGCGGGCCCGTAACCGGGGCGTAGCGCGAACCTCGTCCTCCTCGGGTTCCGGGGACCTCGTCATGCCGCGCTGCATGCGCAAGTCGGCGAGAGAATTTTGCAGGCGAAGGAGACGCTCGGCCGCACGGGGTGCAGAGGTAGGGTGCGGTGGTGGTGGTGCGTTGAATGACGAGGGGGGCTGGTGTGACGGTTCGGATTGTCGGTGTCTGCGGGATGGGACGCGGGGCTTTACGGGTTCTGTCACGCTACTGTCTGTGGCAGACAAATCAGCTTCCCGCACCGGCTTCTCCTTCAACGCATCCATCTCGGGTACGTCCGAGTCATGCATGCTGCTCTCCAAGCCCCACGGCGTCGCGAGGTGGTCCTCGAATGCTTGCTGCTCGTCCTTGCTAGGGAGGTACACCTCGTGTGGCGACTGAGGCGACAGCAGCAGCGATGTCATTGAGGGCGCCGTCAAGGTGGAGGCGATCGATGCACGGTGGGCGTTGATGAGCGACGGGCACGTCGAGCTCCAGGAAGGAATGGGCGACCTCGTCTTGCCCTTACGCGACGAGGTCTGGGAGATTTGCGAGACAGTGCGCTCGCGCCTCGAGGGTACGTCGACCTGGCCAAACTCGGACACAAAGTGACTACTGCTGCCAGCCTGCTGCAGCTCCTTCAGAGGTAGGGGCACGCTCGTCCTCGCAGGCGCAGTCACCTTGCGGCTCGTGGACCATGTGTTCGGTGCGGGGGGCGGGACAGACGTGTCGCTGAGACGAGCAAGCGCAGACGGCATCTTCGGATACCGCAGCGTCTGGGGCCGGAAAGCGTCAAAGTCGTCGGTCGACAGCGCTCGGGTCGACGGGGGTAAGACAGCTGTCGAAGACGCGACGCGTTTCAACTTGGGCCGTGGCGCAGCTCCGGAGGACACGGACGCACTCGACAGCTTGGAATACGCGGACGTCGGTGTTGTGGCCTTGCGTGCCGCCGCCTCGTCGCCGCGCGATCCCCGGCGCACTGGGGCGGACGCAGACGACGCAATGCTGATAGTCGAGCGTGGCCGTGATCCGTCGCCATCGCCCGAGATGTCCACCTGCTCGCGGAAGGACACCCGTGACCGCCTCGTCCGTAACCTTTGGGCGCCGGCGGCGGCGACGAACGTCGTGGTAGCTGCCGGGGCCGACCTGCGGTTTGAGTTGTCATAGCTGTTGCTCGAGTCGAGGGGAAAGGGTGGTAGTGGCGGGAGGGGAGGGAAAGCGATGCTGCTCGCGGTTAACGCCATGTTGCTGTTGTTGTTGTGGCTGTGGTTGACGGGCGTCGGCGTCCACGGGACATGGGTCGAGTGTCCGATGGGGGCGGACTTGAGAGCCGGGGACAGCAGGGACTCGGAGGGGAGGGTGGGGAGAGATGGTTTGCGAAGGATAGAGACTGGCTTTGTCGTGTTCGAGTGGTTCGAGTGAGAGTGGAGGGAGGTGGTTGACGACGAGGCGGAAGGGATGAAGCCGAGAGGCGTAGGGGTGTTGGCGGTCCGAGCGCTCGTCGACAAGGAGGGGAGCGACGACTTTTTCTGAATCTGGAGAGGGCGTCAGTGCCGATGATCTTGAGAGGAAGAGTCGTGTGGAGTGGTGGGAACAGCGACGCGGTATGAATTGCGATTGCGATGGAGGGCGTCGACTCGCTTCGCTGGAGCTCAATGTCTCTTGTCTGCTCGCCGCTAGCTTATCTTGGCGCGTGGGACTGAGGACTGACGTCGGAGGCTCGAGGCTCGAGGCTCGAGCTTCGGAGCGTGGCTGGTGTCGCGAGGGGAGTCGTACGTGCGTCAGGTCCAAATGCCCGCAAAGGTCACAGGTCCAGCAACAGGTCCGGCAAGGGGAACACAAGGTTTCCCGTAGGTCGGTACTTTGCGCTGCGAGGACCGAGTTCAAGGAGAGTTCAAGGGACAGCTGACGCACGAGCACCCGGCGACCATGTGACGAAGCTGGACGCGAGCGGACGGGTTCCTTGGAAACGACCGAGTCGATTGGAGCAGAGCGATGCGTAGCGACGAGCGAGAGACCGAGAGACAAAGAGCAGTGCGATGCGATGTGGAGTGGAGTGGAGTGGGCAGTGCAAGAGTCGGGGATGTCACGACGCGCGCAGAGTTTAAAGGGGGACAGAGCGATGAAGACGAGTCTAGCCGTGTGCGGCGGCGGCGCGGCGGCATGGCCGGATCACCGCATGGCTGTTGGCTGCATGGCTGCACATGGCTCTGGGTGGCTCTGCACATGGCTTGCCGAGGCTTTGCAGGCTGAGTCGACAGAGACGACTAACGTCCATCGCGCCAATTCAAGACGAGGAAAAAGAAAAATAGCAGGCGCGTCGAGGTCCCCCATCCTTCTAATCCCTGGCTTCTCATCCTGGGGTCCTGGGAGATCGGAGACTGGCCCTAGATATCTTTTCTGTTCGGCGTGTGCGGCGCATTGGGCGGCGCATGCACGGCGTCCTACGGCGCAGGACACGGCGGCGCAGTGAACGCCGAGAGTGTATGCAGTGGACGCCTCCGAAAGACAAGAATGTGGTACGCAGGGACGAGACTCGACCGAGACAGTGTCTCACCAGCGACGACTGAATGTCTCGCACCCAACTTCGACCAGGACCCCCTTTTCATCATTCACAGCCGCCATTCCAGGCCATCAGGTCGCCGTCTGCGAGCCAAACATAGCACAGCCGGTCGGCAGACTCTGCGGCGACAACGCCGCTGCAAGCCATGCAAGCTGGACAAAGCCACAACGGACCTAGCCTACGGGCAGCCACGTCTCAAGCCAAAGCAAAAGAATGGTAGAATGGAATGTGGAACCGAAGTACGCATACCGCGATGTCCTCCGCAACGTCCTCATGCCCCGACTCGTACCGCATCGAAAAGAGAAAACGGGGGGCCACACGACCTTACTCACCTTGCGATTTCCGAAGTGACTCGCGGCCAGCGTCGCCGGCCCCGGGCCCGCCGTCGTCTCATGCATTGCTGCAAGCAGTTACTTCACTTGACTGCTGCTGCGCAGTCGTGATCGCAGGACTTGCAGGAACTTGCAGGAGGTAGGTGTAGGGGTGAGTGAGGGATGAGAGAGGGTAGGGCACAGGGCCTCTGTCGGATGTGGCTTGCGTGGCTTGACTAGCGACCTCTTGTTCGCGTGCCGTGTCGTCTGGCAGTCTGCTGCTGATGTGCCGGTCTGGTCGTCACTTGTCACTTTGCGTCACTCGTGAGGCCGGTGCGGTGATCGATGCGAAGCCGAAGCTTGGTGTGCGCCGCAGTGGGTTCGAGACCGAGTGATCCTCTTAGCCTCCGAGTACTGAGTGGGGTCGGTGACTAGCCTATAGCCCGATTGTTGTTCACTCGCGGACACTCTGTCGATCGGTCTCTCGAAAGGTCGGTGAGGAGGGTGCCGTGTGTCGGGCAAAGTCGTCTTGTGTGCGGGGCGAGGCTGGCTTCTTAGATATGATATGCTGTGATGTCTTCTGATTGCCTCTCGGGTACTACCCCGAAAGAGATTGCTGACGCGTGACAGATCGGACCGCACGGATCGCGAGGCGTCCAGCCGATGGGAAGGCGCAGCGGGCGTCAAGAAGCCACAACGAAGCTTATTAGACACGGCGCATGCAAAGCGCGGGGTTGACAGACTCCACCAAGTAATGCGGGATAACAATAGAGTTGTGGGCGGCGAGGGTCGCTCGTCGCTCGGGCAAGTCGGGGCTGGGCAGGTCTGGCCGCGTTGTCGTCGACGTCGAAGGTCGTCGAAACGTCGTAGAGGGAGAGAGGGGGAGCGACGGCCAGACAGAGGACAAAGCAGACAGCGATGACCCCAATCGAACGCGAACTCGCGAAGGAAGAGTGGGACGTGAGGTTCGTAGCCGTCGTGGGCGGTTTGTTTGCGAGACCGGCAGCCGGGCGAATCGGTGGATCAGCACTAGTCGTAGAGGGCGTTGGCGATGATCCGTAGCGTGTTTCGTTGTGCGTTGTATGCACGTCTAGGTGTGGTTGGAGCAACTTTTCCACGAAGTCAAGAGCGCAAAGAGCAAGAAGCAATGTCGAACGCGACGCCGTGCAGCATTGGTGGTGGGAAGCAAACTCAAGCAAGTGTGGTAGCTGCAGCCCGAGCCACGGGAGCACACTTAGCACCCAACTGTCAGGTCGGAGAGTACTGCAAGGCAAAAGGACAGAAACAGGGTCGGGCAGTCGGGCAGCAGGGCGTGTACAGGGCGCCTCCCGTTGTGGTAAGTTGCTAACGAGAGAGGTGAGTACCACTCTGCTCTGTGCAGTCTGCACCTCTCCCGAGAACGCCTGCGTCCTGTGACGGAGGGCTCTCCTCGAATAGTCCTGGTTCCTCTGTGCCTTCTGTGCCTGCTCCTTGCGTCTCCTGCAGTCGCGAACCATGGCTCTCTGCCAGTTCAGCCCACGTTTCGAGATCATGATGACAACAAGCAGGAGCACGTAAGAGAACTGGGGTAGAATGCCGGAATCGGGCCTGATCCAGGTTGCGGACTGCATGCTTGTCTGGAGCGGTTTACGTTTGCCAGTCCTCGATCCCTAAGGGGTTACGACTCCCGCGCACATTATTATATGGTTAACCCCTCCCTCCCACCCTGGAAGTCCCTACCGTAGGCCGAGTGAAGGACCCCTGACAACTGCATCTTTCGTCTGCTTGGGCTCGTGGGACAGACCAGTTGCGTGCCGCTGGTCCAGTCGCACAGGCCCCCGAGCCGAGCCGGGCAAAGAAAACAAAGCCTTACGACATAGGACGCAGGCTAATTGCGCCGAGCTGTCCCGCATCCTTGCTCCTTAACTTCTCGTTTGGCTCGCTGTGGTATGGGAGTACACCTGTGAGCGTTACACTGTTACAAGGGCCCACCCTGGTGCCACTGCGTCGGCAGACATGCCTGCGCCTGGGTGAGGGCTCATCGGGCGTGTCGTTGCAGTGCATCTGCCAGCCTCTCGCTGCTGTCTGCATGCACTACTCGCTCAGATGCCCGTTGGCCGCTTGCGACGACATGCAGATGTCAAAGACTTCAATAGACCCTCGCCCTGATCGGCCGGCAAGGGAGCAAGGGATGCAGACAAGCTCACGACATCCCACCCAAGAGCTCGGAAACAGGCGGGTATGGCTTGAACAAGCTCTGCATACACTTTGGCGGCCGCGCGCATGCGTATGCAAGCGCACTGCAGTAATGAGAGCGACCAAGCCACTTCCGTCCCGACCATTCAGTCGCCCTGGCGCTGATCGAACAAGTTAGGGGGGCTAGGCATTCCAGCGTGTGCTGCTCGTCGAGTCAGATGCAAGTTTTCATAGATGCAAGGTGTAAACATGCGGCTCCGGGGTGTCCAAAGTAGGCTAATGGGGACAGCGGTGCTTCAATATCCATCCTTCGGGTGTGTCCTCTCCTGAACTAGTGAACATATGAAGTCAGCAAGAAAACCAAGTGGACCCCGAAACTCGCTGGAAACTACGATGCCGTCATGACAACTCATAATTGGTTTGGAACAGCGTATCGAGCATTCGTTCGTCGGCCTTGGGCGCTGCCGTTCTCTGCCGTCACTGGTAGTCATTAACCCTCCCCCGTCTCGGCATCGGCCCATTGAGTGTCCCCTGGCGGATGGCATTGAACAGCGACGACCCAGTCCTTGGTTAAGTCTGTTTGCGATTAGCTAGCGAGGCGTGGACTCTATTCGCACACACTACTGGGTGCATTACGACCCCGACCCCGACCCGAGACTCGGCGGGTATCCCAGTGCGATGGCACGGCCCAAGCTACGAGAGACCATGAAAGCCTGCACATGAGCTACAATTGCTTCCAGAGCGCACTTGACGGTACCACTGACCCGCTCCGGGGCGCGTCAGTGCGTTCACGGCAGTTCTTGCTGAGCCCGCTTCGCTTCTGAGCGTCCATGGGTGGAAGCGGCCTTGGCGCAAGGCCGCACCGGCACGCTGACTGCCCGATCTCCGCTGGAGTTCTGCTAGACCACAAAGCTCGAGAGATAGCACGAGCGATGGATCGTCGGACACGCCGGCCCCTTGCGGACCTCGCGGGCCATGCTTCAGTCATCGGCGGGCGTCAAGGTGCGCGGTTCGCTGCGGCGAGCCTCTCTGGCCTTGCAATTGCGCGAAAACAAGCCATGTCCAGCTTTCAATCGGCCTAAAGGCCAGTGTGGTTACATCATGCAGGACATCGAGGCTCAGGACGCGTCAGGAAGGCAAAGGGATGCTGTTTGGGGGGCGCGCTTTGGGTTCATCGTTGCTTTGATGCGCCTGAATAGGAAAGTTTGCTCGCGAGGAATAGCGCACTGGACCCTTCCTCACCGCTGTTGTTCGCTTCACGCTAGCGGCTCGCGTCGCCGAGCGCCTCGGCACGCTGCCCGGCTGACTTCGGCGTGGGCCATGCATCTGCCGTGGGTTTGACTGCGCAGATAATCTTGTTTGTCGTCCTGACCACGAGCTACGAACCAACTCCAATGACGACGAGAACATGGCGCCGGGTGTACCTTTCGCGTCCTGTGCGCGTGCGCGCGGCGTGACGGCGAGCTCTAAGCTTATCTGAGCTGTTCCCTCATGGCAAAGTTGCGCGCTACCGTCCCCTCGGACACGGCTGGAAACCGGCTCGCCCGACAGGCCTTGACGAGGTACAGAGAGGAACGAGTAGGAACGAGCAGGAACGACACTGCGCCGTGACATCCAGATGTTCGTCGCAGATTGGCACGTTTGGTCTCCTCGAAGTCCAGACGCCCAGACGACGTCAGCAGATACGAGTGCGCTGACACGCGAGGGGCACGCCTCCTGCTGCCTCGTCGACGTCAGCTGAGCTCGCCGCATCGCTTCGCTCCAGTTCGTCGCCAAGAACCAAAACGTCCACCCGACAGACTAGTGGGCAACAAACTCACTCGCACCTGACAGAGATGAAGATTCATGTGCAAGCCAATGCAGAGCGTCACGGCCGATCGAGCTTGTCACCTGCGCCACCGCCACCACACACCGCATGCACACAAGCGCACATGCCGCACGCGAAACAGTTGCCGCGTCCTGTCCTGTCTGGCAACGCTGGCGACCGATGGGTAGGCTTGTTTTGCACCACTGCGTTCTATTTCGCAGCACCAGAGTGAGCTTGTTCGCTTCGCTACTTTTCGCCAGCATCCGCTCGCCCATGCTCGCTCACGGTCATCCACACACGCCACGACACGGACGGCACGATTCATTACCTAATGCGGGAGACTGGTGCTTGGGCTGTCACCTCGTCGTTCCGAGAAGACGGAGTGTTGGACGGAAAGGATAGGGAATCGACGGATCATGAAAACGCGCTCTTCTTCTGCACGCGTCGCGTTAACCCCGAACACGGCACGGCACACGCCACGGTACCCGCGAACCTTCCCGGGTTCCTTGCATTCACATCTCGGCTGGGCGTGAGGCCATGGCATTGGTACTCCCTTTCGAGAGCCGGTCACGCTTCCTTGTTCCTCTGTGCAAGCCAGCGAGTCCTGGGCCGCACAGCACCCGCTGGCAGCCTATGCACTTCGCAGTCGGACGTTTGCTGGATTAAGCTCGGTTGTCCGGCAAGAGCCCATCATTCGGGGTCCGGGTGCGATTGTCGCGGACGGCGGTGTCACGCAGAGTGCGACAGCTGAGCTCCGCTCATATATCTCATTAATCGACGATCTGGTCGTCCGCCACACCGGCAATGAGAGCAAGACACATCTGACTCACGCAAAATGAAAGAGGAGTACGCCGTCGTTTCCAGCGCAGCGTGCAGTGTCTGAGATCCATACGGCTACGGACGGCACCCGACATTGCGCCGAGCGCGTCGTACGCCGGTTGACGTTTTCGGCCCTGGACCAGAGGCACAGTGGGTCGGCCGGCTAGAGGAAGATGTCAGTGGAGTGTGCTGAGGACGGTGGAGAGTGCGCACGACGTATCCAGCCCTGGCCCAATCTATCAACCAGCAGACGGGCTACTGCACATGCATACTGTAAACGCCAGTATCGGCACTACACCCTGAGGATCCTTATTCGGCCACTCTCGTAAGATAGGACGCTACAGCCCGGCTGTGACCTGTGACAGAACACTACACCTATCAGAAATTTCTAATTGGATTAGAAAAAGTCCAATTAGAAGTTTGTTTTGGGCAACGCTACAGCCCTCCAGACCCGCACTGTGACTGGGTGACGGCGCGCTCCGAGGGCTCTGTGACCTGTGACAGGGTGTAGTGCCGAAACTGGCGTTTACAAGTACATCCAACTGTCAACCACCTGGATCTCGTCGAGGTTGGATCATGGCCTGGCTGATGCCCTTGAGGCTAGGGGCCACCTCCACTCAGTCAGAATGCTTCCGCCGACGATCGCAGCTCGCTGGCATATCCTCAACCCCGCCTTCACCACCGTTCATTCTGTTTACATCTCAACCAGCAGTCCTCGACGTCAAGCACATCCACCATGAGCCCACCGGACGTGGACACGAAGACTGACGGCCTGAAGCGGTGACCACAACCGCCCGCGTCTCTTCCAACCCCGAAACCCGCTCCGAAAGGAACTCTTGCTCCACAACTTGGTTCGTTTCCCTTTGTTATCTGTCACTGACCAGCAGTCTATACTGGGAAAGGCGAACCTGCTGGCCAGGCGCGAGGGGCTGAATGCGTCCCGCGAGCCAGGCTACGAGGAGCCGACGTTCAAAGCAGTCTGGGGCCTCTTCGGCGCCCAAGGTCTGTACGACTTCTTCCTCGAGGGTGTCAGCTCAGTTCGCGTGTGGCAGTCGCTGTGCGATACGGGCGACGTAGAAAACCTCAGGTCTGCTGGTGATCCGGTGACGGCGGCGAGCAACGACATAGGGGACTTTCTCCACTGCGGGCGTGAACCTGACCTGCTCCGCACGCCCTTTGTGTGCTCGTCCTGGGACGGTGCCTGGCGGGTCGTGCCGGGCTGCACCGCGAAGCTACGCGGTATTGCAGCGAAGGCGCTGTGTGATTATCGGATGGCGTAGTACGCCAAACCCGAGAAAGGCAGTGACGCCCAGGTAAGAACTCTGCCGTGGCCTCATTGACGATAGAAGCACCAGCAGGCCCTCTGCCTCGAGCTCTGGACGCTCCCGTTCACGCGCGTGGATGCCGCCCTCGGCTCACTCCAGAAGACGCTCGACATCGAGCGTTGCCGCAAGATTGTAGTGACCTACATTCAGTCACTCGCGATCTCGATCCTCAGCATGAACCCCGGCAGCGTTGTCGCGTGGCGTCTGCGTCTGCGTGGTATTCAGCTTGCGACGCTCGATCCGCGTATCCGTCCTGCGAACTGGGCGAGTGGGCTGGTCACGACCGGAGAGGCCACAGCCGCGATCCGATCGAGGCCTGGGAGCGCCGCGTCAAATCGTGGAAGTGAGGTGTCGGAAGAGACGCCAGAGAGCGAAAGGGCGATCATTACCAGGTAAGGAAAACTATCACCATATCAGTTCACAATGTGGTGGCTCGCTGACTGCCAGGTTGCCGCCACCAAGACCAGCAACAAGGACGCCAGGAGCTTCTGGCAGCTGCTCGGTGGAGTAAAGCGCGTGAGTAGGCCATCCGTACCTGGTGGCTCCGTTCTGACGACAGTTCACGGCGGGCAAGGACGCCATCTACATCTTCGTTCGGGGCGAGAAGGCGCGCAAGCGGCTGGCGACGCGATTGAACCTCGAGAAGATCCCGCCCATCGCCATCCCCGTACCTGCCAAGGAGATTCTGAAGCCGGAAGAGCTCCTCGGGCCAGGACATATACTTCAAGCTGACGGACGCGCGTGCCAGCTGCTTGGGAGACTCGAAACTGGTGCCTGAGAGCCTCCAGTTCACTGTCCTCTCTGCGGCGGGCACCGCGCAATTCACCTAAGGTGCCGAGAAGCTATCCGACGGCGGTCGAGAGAAGATGAGGCTACGCCTGTGGCGGTGTCCACGCGACGCCGTCCCATCCCTCCGTAATCGCCACCCCAGCCCTCGATGCCCTCGTGCCGCTCAGCCTTCTCAGCGTCGCGCCCGAGGTCTCTGGCGAGTACATTGCTCCTGGTGCCCCGCACGAGTCTGACCTCTTCGATCTCTTTGGAGACGACGATGTGCTCAGCAACGCCGGCCACGGAGCCCACCCAATCGCCCCGGACCAAAACACCAAGTGCCTTATGCCTATCATGATCACCATAGTCCCCGAGGTTCCCGACATGAGCAGACCGGTCTTCCCGGCAGTGCCGCCACGGATCCGACACTCACGCTCGAGGAGGACGTTTTGCGGCTGCGGACCCAGCGGACAGAGGGTAGGACTCGCATCACCAACCTCGAGGGTGATGTTGCCGACCTCAAGAGTGAGGAGGCGGACCTGAAGGGCGGAATGGCCGATATGAAGGACGAGCCGGCGGGAACTCAGGCGAAGATGACATCGCACTCGAAGCAAAGATAACGTGCATACGCACTACCGGACTACCCTTATGATGCACACTGTGTCCTTGCCTCTCTTCTGTCGCAGCGCTGACCGTGTACCGTGCTTTGCAGCAACTCTCCCACAGTCGCACCGCGTCATGAACGAGCAGGAGCCTACCGAGCGCGACAGGTCAAGTTCGCTGTGCCACGAGGGAAGACGGCTCTTAAGAAAGTACTGTCATGAGCGCACCTGACATTGTTCGATCGGCGTCAACTCATCAGCCGCAAGTGCAGCGGTTCGGCAAGTCAGGGCGACCCGGCTCAACGTCTCTGCCAGGACATGGCTGAGAACTCAACCGGTCCGTCCTCAGGTAGTCGTTGTACTCCTCGAACAGCCGCCAGCAGTGCCCTCCGTCCTCGATCACGAGAAGGAGGATCTGGGGCGCCGCGACACACGGCGATGCAAATGACTCTTGTCCGGTTGCTCCGATTGAATGATAGTCCCAATCGGGGTGGTTGCGTTGTGTCTCATCCCTCCGATTACTCCATAGTCCCAATCAGGGTGAACGACTCTGGTCCATTTGCTTCGATAAGTCCATGATCCCAATCGGGGTGGTTGCCTTGTCTCTCAGTCCCAACCGATTACTCCATAGTCCCATTTGGAGTGCCACCGATTAGACACTAGTCTCAATCGGGGTAGTCTCAATCGGGGTGGTTGCCTTGTGTCTCATGCCTCCGATTATTCCATAGTCCCAATCGGGGTGAACGACTTTT
>BCLU01000011.1:0-74585 GCA_039545375.1 Trichosporon faecale
CTCAGAATTATAACCGTGGGAAAGCTAAATTATAACCGTGGGAGGGTTGAAGCCTCAGAATTATAACCGTGGGAAACCTGGASMCTCAGAATTATAACCGTGGGAAGGCTAAATTATAACCGTGGGAAAGTTGAAGGGCATGTCAGGTCGTGATGGCAGCTTGCGACAGGGCATGTCAGGTCGTGCTGGTCGTGCTGGTCGTGCTGGTCGTGCTGGTCGTGCTGGTCGTGCTGGTCGCATCTGTCATGCAACCGTACAACATGAGATTGTCCTAGCCTGATCTTTATTTGGAATGTCACATGCGCCTTCAATCTACGATGCGAGATAGACGAAAGGAGCGGTGCCGAAGCTAGAAGTCTCTCAAAAAAGCAGAGCGCATCCTAGATCTTGCGGAACCCCTATGCCGCCAAGTGATTCACAGCATGGGCCGTCTTAGAGCAAGCACGCATACGTTCGTAAGAACGTCACGCCACCGACTCTCTCGTCGAACTTCAATCGGGTAAGTCAATCAAAGAGCTCATAGCCACGACAGACGAAGATGGCATAGCTCAGAGAGTACAAACTAGTTCGATGGCACACTAAGTAGCGGACACGAAAGGGCTACGGAACTAAATCTACAAGACGGAGGCTTAACCACGTGACGAGATGTCCGTAGAAAACGATGGTTGTTACACCGTTAGCGCAACCTCCCACCTCCATCCACAGCCTGTTTCTGCCCCCCCCCCCTCCCCAAGGGCTTCCGAGGTATGCTGAGGCCCATCCTCGGCCCCCCCCCCCCCACTCTGTGGGGCCTCCGCGGACCTCCTTGGGGATGGGGGATCCCCTTGGAGGATCAGGTGGATACATATATAGCCTCCGTGGTTCCTCAGGATGTGTGACGACCTGGTCTGTCGTCACCCACATCTACGCTCGTGCGGTACTCTACTATACTCTACTTCGCTCTACTTCACCACACTCTACTCTACCGCACTACGCTTCACTACACTACACTACACTCTACTGCACTACACTCTACCGTACTGCACTCTACTACACTACACTATACTCTACCACGCCCTACTTCACTTTACTCTACTCTACGATACTCTACTCTACCATACCACGCTCTACTCTATCGTACTCTATCAGCAGTAGTGCACTATCCCCTCTCATTCCCAGGGCCCATGGCCCTGTCATGCACCGTACCGGCGCCTGACCAACTCCACCTGTATCCGCCCACGCCAACGCCGACGTGTAGGTGTACCCACACACACCCCTACCCGGCAGGCACACATTCCGTGTGCGACCACATACATGCTGTGTGCGACCACACACATGTTACTGCTACCGCTAGCGTTAGCGTACACACCCACATTCCTCACACCCTGTTATCACTATCGCTATCGTGCACGCTACCGTATACGCTACCGTGCACGTCTACGCTACCACACACAACACCACCACCCACATACACATTTGCCACTCGTATCCGGGGCCCATGGCCCCTCCCGACAGATATATAAAGAGCTCCTTTGTAGACGTTCTTCCCCATGGATCTAATTATCTGCGGTTTACATCACCAGACACCACAAGGAGCCTCGCCACAGCTCGCCTCAAGCCGACACCTCGATACTCGACACCTCGATACTCGACACCTCGTATCTCGACACACCCCATCTTATCTCGGCTACCGCTTCCACCCTTATCGCTTGCCTACACCGACACGTGTTAGGACGATCCATCCAAGCGCCACACTCCCTGTAAGCAACACTATAAGTTGACCAGCAGGTTCAGTAGGTTGTGCCACTTCCGCACGCCTCGAGTTCTTCATCGACGATCCACCCACTTCGGGCAGCCCGGATCGTAACAGGCCCCTCCAGAAAGATATATAAGAAGCTCCTTTGTAGACGTTCTTCCCCATGGATCTAAATATCTGCGGGTCACAAGTCTGCGGTACAAACCTCAGTCACTTCTGCGGTTCACTTCACAAGACACCCCACGGAGCCTCGACACTGCTCAACTCGACTCGGCACTTCGACACTCAGTGCCTCGTATCTGGACACACCCCATCTTATCTCGGTTACCACTACCACCCTTATCGCTTGCCTACACACCACGTGTCAGGACGGTCCATCCAAGCGCCCCTCCCTGTAAGCAACACGCATAGTTGACCAACAGGTTCGGTAGGTTGTGCCACTTCCGCACGCCTCGAGTTTCCCTTCGACGACCCACCCTTTTCCAGCAGCCCGGACCGTAACACGGGACTGCATCTATGATGTTTTGTTAGTGATCTCGACTTCTTCTCGAGACAGCCTCCTCCCCCATCCCTCTGTTTCCGTCACACCGTCAGGTCCTTTCTTATGTCAGGCCCACCCATTGCGCCACTTCTGCACACCTCGAGCTCCGAATCGACGATCCACCCGCTTCGGGCAGCCCGGATCGTAACACGACGCCTGACGCCAGTTCGCCACCAGGCCATAGTGCTCCGGTGGCACGTCACGTGCAACGGGGTGATCGCGGCAAGCGAGCGGAAACATCTTCCACAATGCGTGACAATGCACAGCTCTAGGAGGGAGGAGGGAAGAGTAGCAAGGAACGCGCGTGTCTACGAGCAGTTGCGGCGACCAGAGTCGGCCACAACAGACCCTCGCCACTGACAACCAGGGCTCGGGTGTGGACCGGTGCGTGCTCGAGTCCAAATTGCAGCCCTCTCCAGCGGCAGCGTCTGTCAGCCTTCTGACTAGCCGACTACGGTATAGCAATCATCGAGAAGCACCCAGATGTCCACGAAGTACGACTTGTTGTGCATGCATGCGTCTTCGTCGTTATCAGAAGCAATCCAAGGCGGGACTTTATACGCCGATCACTTGGCCGCCCGTGCCTGGCGACCTGGCCGAGTCGAAAAGTCGTCCGCACCTGTCCTCCGCTCTTAGCCGGTGACGTCCTGAACTTTACCGATCCGTCTTGTGACTCCAAACTGTGACTTTTCCTTCCTCCTCGACTCACCAGCATCCACCTCTCACCTCCTCAGCCCAACTCACTCAACACAGCCAAGGAGAACGAACAGGACATGTCCACGCCCGTCGCCATCCCGCCCCGCGCGCGCAGCGGCTCGGCGTCGCTCTCGTCTGCGCGCAGCCCGAACTCCCTCTCCCGCTCCCCCGTCACGGCCACGACGATCGAGTACGCGTCGACTGCGCCGCAGGCCAGCACCGGCCACCCCGAGGCGCAGGACGAGGACGTCCCCGCGCACCTGTACAAGAAGCTGCCGAAGCAGTACCTCGAGAAGGGCCGGGGCGGGCAGGACGTGCCCGACTACCTGCGCATGATCCTTATGTGTGAGTGAAAGGAGGGGAGCTCTATCACACGCCCCATACGGGAAACGAGGGCTTAGGAGATGGAGAGCATAGGCTAACGTGCAGCCAAGGTGTACACCGCCCCGCTGAACCTGCAAGAGACGCCACTCACGCACGCGGTCAACCTCTCCAAGCGGCTCGGGTGCGAGATCTGGCTGAAGCGGGAGGACCTGCACCCCGTGTTCTCCTTCAAGATCCGCGGCGCGTACAACATGATGGCCTCGCTGTCGGCGGAGGACAAGGCGCGGGGTGTCGTGACCTGCTCGGCCGGTAACCATGCGCAGGGCGTCGCGCTCTCAGGAAAAGCCCTCGGCATCCCCGCGACGGTCGTCATGCCGCTCTCCACCCCGAGCATCAAGGTCAACAACGTGCGCCGCCTTGGCGGCAACGTGGTCCTGCACGGCCAGGACTTTGACGCGGCCAAGGCTGAGTGCCTGCGCCTCGAGAAGGAGAAGGGACTCACGTTCATCCCGCCTTACGACGATCCGTACGTCGTGGCCGGTCAGGGAACTATCGCGATGGAGATCTGCCGGCAGGTCGCGGACCCGGACGCTCTGGACGGTGTCTTCGGCTCCATTGGAGGCGGAGGGCTCTGCGCCGGCATCGCGGCGTACATGAAGCGTGTCGCCCCGAAGACGGCAGTGTACGGAGTCGAGACGGTGGACGGAGACGCGATGGACAAGTCCCTCAAGGCTGGACACCGCGTCGTCCTCCCCGAGGTCGGACCGTTCGCAGACGGCACGGCGGTGCGCTTGGTCGGCGAGGAACCGTTCCGCGTGTGCAGGGAGCTGCTCGACGGCGTGGTTATCGTCGACAACGACGAGATCTGTGCTGCGATCAAGGACGTTTTCGAGGGTGAGTCTCTGCTCGAGGTCCGAGGGACCGAGAACCCATGCCTCCTCTGGCTCCTCACTCCTCGCCCCGTCCCCACTCCTTCCCCTCCTGCTCACTCACGCCCCACCCCTAGCTATCGTATATCATGAAGCTGACCCCAGAAACGCGTTCTATCCCCGAACCCTCCGGCGCCCTTGCGTTGGCCGGGCTCAAGGCGCACATCCAGCGAAACAACCTCGTCGGCAGTGGAAAGCGTTTCGTCGCCGTCGTCTCCGGGGGAAACATGAACTTCTCGCGCCTGCGTTTCGTCGCCGAACGCGCCGAGATCGGTGAGGGCCGCGAAGTCCTCATGGCGTTCAAGGTGCCCGAGCGCCCCGGCTCCTTCGTCAAGCTGCACAACATCCTCGTGCCCCGCGCCGTCACCGAGTTCTCGTACCGCTACTCCGAGCCAGAGCACGGGTGGATCATCTGCTCGTTCTACCTGATCTCCAAGAGCGGACCGGAGGGCGGCATCTCGCCCTCTGATCGCCAGAAGGAGATCAGCGACATTGTCGGACAACTGAAGGAGCTCGGTATCGACTCTCTCGACCTGAGCGAGAACGAGTTCGCGAAGAGCCACATCCGCCACCTCGTCGGTGGCCGCAGCGTGGTCAGGGACGAGAGGATATTCCGCTTCGAGTTCCCGGAACGCCCCGGAGCGCTCTCGCGGTTCCTTGGAAGTCTGACGCCCGGCTGGAACATCTCCCTGTTCCATTACAGGAACCACGGCGCGGATGTTGGAAAGGTGCTGGTCGGGCTGCAGCCGCCGCCGAACGGGGACGCGGACCACAGCCAGCTCGACGCGTTCCTGGACGAGCTCGGATATCCTGTGGTCGAGGAGACGCAGAACGGCGCGTACAAGATGTTCCTGTGTGCTTAGACGGCTGCGAGCGCAGCGAGCAGGCGGAACCCGGTAGGGTAGGCAAGGTAGTAGGATAGCATAGATAGGACAAAATAGACATTTTCTTGATATGACAAGTTAGCATTACGAGCATGGCAGCTTCGCGGAACACTCTGACTCAGGTCATCCGCGGCTGTCCGAAGGTCCGAAGGCAAGAAAGTGCATGGGGCGCATACTAGAGACCGAAACAAGATGATTGTCGAAGGGAGCGAACCGAGTCCGAGTTGTTACAGTTACAGAGTTATGGGTATATTAGGAGCCCGGCATGTCTGGGCTGGGTATTTTACACCTCCCCTCTTCTCGCGACCTTCACGCTAGCCGGGCCCTCGCGAGGGCGTAGCGTTGCGAGCTCGGTGGCGGGGTCGAGGCCTGGGCGAGCTGTGGCCGTACTCTCAGCGAGGCGAGAGTGCGAGAGACGGCGAGAGCAAGGGTAAGGCGAGGCAAATGGAGATGAGCGATGGGTTGCTAATGGCGAAGAGCAAGTCCGCCTCACGGCGCACTCGCAGCTCGGAAGGAGGCTCACTCGGCCCCCAACTTCATTAACGCCTTGAGACTCTTCGCGACCCCGAAGCTATAGTTCGCAATCTCCTGCCGGGTCTGTTTGTCGAACTGTTCTCCCCTACTCGTCTCCTGCGCCTCGCTCAGTTTGTTCGTGTTCGCCACGAGATCCCTCAACAGTTCATCTCCCCGTACTCGGAGGGAGGGCGGGATGCAGTTCCGCGTCACGCCCACGATCGAGGACGAGATGGCGATGACTTCGCTCAGGTGCTGGTTCAGTGTCTGGCCTTGATCGCCCGTTCGGATTGCGGCGAGGAGGCTCTGGATGCTGGACACGAGCGCAGAGGATTGCGTGTTCAGGTACGGCTTGACGTCGTCCCATTCCCGATCCCCGCCTCTGCTGCTGTTCTGGCGCTGATGAGCGGGACTGGAGGGTTGCCGCCTATGCCCAGAGGGGGAGCGCTGGTGTGGCGAGGTGCTGTTGTAGCTACCCCCCGAGGCAGAGGACTGTTTCCGCTCCAGGTCGAAGGAGTCTGAGCGTGTCGTGGCCGACTGGAAGCTGTTGATCCGGAGTTCGGGCTGCGCGGAGAGGTTCTGGAACGCGGGCGTCTCGTACTTGCCCCCGAGGGTGTTGGCGAGGGGCTGAGACCGCGCGGCGGGTGACGCCTTGGGAGACAGCGGCGCATAGCCCGAGTTCGGGCTTCCGTTGGCGTACCCGTTCGACGAACCGTTCGCGAAGCGTCCCGGACTGGCGCGGGGCGACTCGTCCTCCTCCCGCTCATCGAAGGGGGTGCGCCTTACCATGTCGGAAATACTCATGCTGGCCCTCTTCTTCAGAATCTCACGCGCGGCGCCCGTCCGTCTGATCTTGAGTAGCTTGATGATCTCGACGACGTTGGCGGACAGCGTGCCCGCCGCGGCGTCGATGAGGCCGACCGGCGAAAGCCCAGAGGCCATGGCATGGTTCCGCGCCGCCGTCATGAGGGCGCCGAGGCGCGTCGTGCTGTCGTGCTTCAGCGACTCGAGCTTGCTCACGTCCACGTCTAGGTTGGGGTGATCCTCGAACGCCTTCACGTCCTCCCCGATTGCGGTCACGGCCTCCACGATTGCCTTCATGGCCGGCAGGACGCCGGTCGGTTGCGAAGAACGAGCCACCTGGAGGAGATTGTCGATCGCGCCCTGGAACGAGGACACGTGCATATCTGCGATGTTGCCGTCGGGGGAGGCTGGCAGGTGGTCCTCCGACATCGGCTGGGAGGTGAACATGACGCTCGTGGCCTTGAGGTTGCGCAGCTCGGTGCGGGCTGCTTGGAACTGCTTCCTTGACTCGGCGAGCTGAGCTTCCAGCGCACCGTACGCTTCCCTCGCCCGCTCAGAGGCGAGGACGAGGTCCTCGTTCTGCACTGACAGAGCGTTCAGCTCCTCAACGAGCGACTTGACCTCGCCCTGCAGCTCGGCAACGACTGCTTCGTCCGCGCCACCCTGGCCGCAGTTCGCGTGTTCGGCCTCGAGACGTCGCAGCTCGTCCTCCAGCGCCGAGGCGCGGCCGCGCCACTCCCCCGCCTCGTCTGAGGCTGCCCGGGCCGAAGCGTCGGTCTGCTCCCGGAGCGCGGCGTGCGCGTCCCGAGCCACGTCGAGCTCGTGCTGGATGCTGCGGAGGGAGGAGGCGTGCGTCGTCGCGCGCTCCTTCAGGCCGCGCACTTCATCCTCGTAGTCCTTGCGCCGCTCGCGCTCGTCGGCGAGTTGCCGCGCCAGGTCCTCCTTCTCGCCCTCGAGGGCGTTGACCCGCCGCTCGAGGCCGGCGACGCGCAGCTCGTACTCCTTCCGGATCTTCTCCTCGTCGCCGTCCACGGCCTTAGAGCGCGTCGTCGTGTTCGAGATGAAGCTGTCGCGCTCGTGCCATCCCGGCCCGTTCTCCTCGGTCGTACGAGGGGAGACGGCGTCGTCCCGCGAGTTCTTCCGGATGCTGACTGGCGTTTCAGTGCGGAAGCGCGGCGGCTCTGCGGCCCCGTCGACGCTGTCCCGCGCGTACGGGACTTCGATCGCCTCCTCCGTGATCGTCGACTTGTTGGGAACGACGATGTCGCTTGTCGCAGCTGTCGGGGTCGCGAAGCGCTTAGGCTCCTCCGCCTGCGCCCGAAGGACCTGAGCCATCTGCCCGCCTCCGCCGGAGGAGAGGCCGGACCCCTTCCTGTCGTGGCTGAGGGCGGAGCGGGAGTCGGACCTTGGCGGGCCGGTCGCGGACTGGTCATCGCCGCCGTAGAGGGACGTGTCGTCGTCGAACTCGGGGTACCGTCTGCGCAGCTCGTAGAAGACGTCGGAGGCGAGGTCCTTGAACCGGTTCTTCGGCAGGGTCGCCAGCTTCTGCCGCGCCTGGTTCCGCTTCGGGTGGAAGTCGTCGCGCACAGGGAGGAACGGCGCTGAGGGGGATATGTCAGCTTGGCGGCACGACGCGAACCAGCGCCCGATCTCCTCCTCCATGGTACTCTCGCTTGCCTGGCTGGGGCCGGCTGGGGAGCCTATTTCTAGGCATGAAAGAATGGACGTCGTGAAAAGGACTGCAAGGCCGCAAGGTCCGTCTAGATCGATCCACGCAAGTGCGCTGCACGAGCCGTCTCGTCCCCACTGCTCCTCCCCGAGAGTTGAGACAAATTCGAGCCGCCGCAAAGAACTCACCTGCACCTTCGGAACCACCGCGCTCGACGCTTAGCCGCCGCATCAGTTCGTCGTACACATCCGTACTGAGTTCGAGGAATTGCAGCCGCGTCAGCCGTGTCAGCTTGTCTCGTGCCGAGGCGCGGGCCGTGGGCGATTCTGCGCTCGTCAGCTGTGCTTTCCTCTTTCGTGCAGTAGATCGGGATCGGCGTGCAGCTCCTCGTCGGCCGTGCGACGGCGCCGAGGCGTCTGGGGCGTCGGGCGCTGGGCGTTGGAATGAAAAGCCTCAGAGACCGGGACCGAGTCGGATCGCAGTTGCTGCGACCCACGCCGGCCCGAGTCCGAGCCCCCGTCCATGACGACTGGTCTGCCTTGCCTCCACGCCGAAGCGCACCACATGCCGGGCATGCGATGCGGCAGAACTTTGGACTCACCCTTGTCCGCCCAAGCTGCCAGGAAGTCCTTGAGCGCTCTCCAGTGCACCCAAGCCGTGTCCTTGGTATCCTTGCGGTCCATCCTCTTCCCACTGCCAGAGCGGCTCTGCTGGCCATGGCCGTCGGAGCCCGGGGTCGGTCCGCGGGGCGTGCCCCCGTTCGAGCCTTGCCTGACAGCCCGCGGCTGCCCGTTGACAGGCTGCATCTGGGGCTGGGGCATGCCGCCCATGCCGTTCATGCCGCCGCCGTTCATGTTCATGCCGCCGTTCATGCCCATGCCGGCCAGAGGCTTGTACTGCTGCGGCGCACGCTGGTTCTGGAAGAAGGCGCCGGCGCTCGTCGTGCCCGGCCCGCCTTGGGCGTAGCGCGAGGCCATGTCGATATGTTACTTGGTTGTGTGGTTGTGTTGACAGTGATGGGTGATGGGTGGAGGAGCCGGGAGGGGGAGAGTCGACTTTTGTTGTTTGTTTGCGTCGGCGACAGAAAGCAAAGTGTGTGTGTGTGAATTGACTGGTTAGGCTGGGTCGAGGTAATGAAGGGGGAGCCGAATGATCGCAGCGCAGCGCAGCAGGCTAACGGCCTAAGGGGGGATTTGAAATGTAATTGAATGTCAAGGTGAGGGTGAAGGAGCGGATTGTTGTTGACAGTCTGTTGTGTTGGGGGAGAGGAAACTTGGGTGTGTGGTGTGACAGATGTGTGCGGCGTGGGACGACGAGGGAGGAGATGTCGAAGAGCAATGTGATGTCGGAGACAGTGAAAGAGTCTTGGTTGTGCACGGATATTACAGCTCACGCTTGGCACTTGACAGTGAGCAGAGAGCAGAGAGCAGGGTGAGCAGGGCAGAAGAGTGGGGAACGGAAGGAACGACAGGGGTTGAGGGTTGTGTTGTTTGCCGGTGTACCACAGTGCGCAGAGTGCGCAGAGTGCCTGGCGCTAGCGCGTTTGGTGCTGGCTGCCACCTGGTTCAACCCTGATACACGCAGCCAGCTTCAGCCAGGCAACGACGCGGGACCAATTCGCGTGCACATGAGACGACGCGTCTAAGGCTCCGGACGGCTCCGTACCTGGTGTCTCCCGTCAAGCTGCTGCCTGCAGGCTGCCTGGCCTGGCCTGACTGGCCGGACTGACCTGCGCTGACCTGCGCTGACCTGGCGTGCGACGGTGCATCAAGGTGAGCCAGGAGAGAGTTCTGGGCGACCACATGCAGCCAACGGTCATGAGCAATTCACTCTGCCTTCGATCACAAGCACCGTGCGCACTCAATAGTCTGATTCCAGTTCGCTTCTGGATTCAACAAATGTCTAACGCCCGACACCAACATGCATCTCTCCTCCGCCTTCTCCTCGGCCACAAGCTCACAGGCGCACAAGTGTACACGTCCAGGATGCACAGTGCGTCTCCGAAGCTGACTTCCACGTCGGCACACGAGTCTGACCCAGGTGCCAAACACCTTGTTTCATCCGAAGCACTCGTCCATCGAGACGGGTTAGGCGGCTCGCTGTCGCCCGACCATTCACGGGGCCGATAAGCGCAAAGTCTGCCATCGAATCCATCGGTCCGCCCTCCCGTGCACAGTCATGCGTCAGTCGCATCTCGGTCAGAGCATGTCGTGCTCTCCGCTGGAACACGAAACACCACATCATGGAAGGGCACATGGAACAAGGTCTGTATTCGTACATCACTCTTCTAGCATCTGCCTGGAACACGCCGGCATGGCCGCGCTGTCTCCCCCACGAGTCACTAGGGTTCCGGGACTGCTCTCAGTTTCGAATCCGTCAGCCCCAGAGCTGGCACACACCTGTGAATCTCAATGCTCTCCAGCGCAGCGTCGGGCCTGCGAGACTTGCCTATCCATAGATCTCGGCGTCCAGCCCAGCACCACCGCTCCACCCCTCGCCGCCGAAGAGACCCTTCCAGCTGCTGGGTTCTTTCAGCGTAGCATCTGTTCTGTCAGCTGCAGTCAACACCCCGAAGCTGTCCTCCCCGCTCCTCTCTCCTCCCCATCTAAGTAGACTCACCAGCTCCAACAAGCTCCAGTGTCCGGGCCGCAAGGGCATGCGCATCGCCCCGGTTATCTCCCTCCACGACCCAGGCCGCGAGCGCGCCGGCGGGCGTGCCCTGCTCCTTCAGAGCCGCCAAGGTGCGTCTCGTAAGTCCAGCGCCAGGGAGGAAGGGTGGCCAAACACCTTCCTTCTCCCTCTGCTGGGGTTCCGGGGCGCCCTCAAGTCGGAGATTGAGTGCGGGGAGTTGCGCCAGCCTCTCGAGGACCGGTGTGGAGGCATCACGGACGATGGCCTGGTGCGGAGTCCTGATGTCAGCTGGGGAGAGTGAGACAGGAGCTCACAGGAGCTGCGCGTCATCCTGGTTCGCGGCGTCGAGCGAGGCAAGAACGAGTACGGAGGAGAACTCCTTGCCCGCTGCGGCGATGAGGGCGACATGTTCCTCCTTCTTTGTCTGGTATCAGCTGCCGTCGAACGACGCGAAGCGTACCTTTAGAGTCGGTGAACGCTGCAGTAAGACATACACGGGTCCCTGGCCGCCGCCGTAGACTGCTGTTAGTTTGCGGCCACTCCTTCGAGAACTTACGTTCTAAGCCTCCAGTCAGGATTCCCGCTTCAGAGTCGTAGCCTGCGAACGGGGCCACGGTGTCGCCGTTTCCGACGAAAGCGACACGCTTCAAGCCGAGGGAGGAGACGAGCAGGTCACCTGCGAGTTGCGGGACGTTACCGAGAGAAACGGAGGGCTGGAGTTAGCTGAAGTGGACCGAAGGCGAGCGCAGAGGGAATGGGTGATCAAGTCGAAGAAGGCCGCACGCGCGAGGAAGACGCTCGATGCGAGCGACCACGGCTCATGCGCCGCTAAGCAGTGCGTCCGGAGCAAGCAGTACTCACAACTACCAGGACGGCGTCCTTCAGCTTGCTCGTGTCCAGCCCGTTGACGGGATAGATGGGTCCTACCGACATGTTGAGTAGAGGTTGATGTCAACAACACCCACAGACGCTTCCGTCATCTCAGCGTCAACTTTGCGGTGGAGGCGGGCCTCCACTTGGACAGCGAGTGGCACTCCGACGTCGAAGCCCCGCAGTTCTCCGTTTCTGCGGCTGCAACGAGATGAGTGTCATGCTTGCAACGACGGTTGTATGGTTGAATCGGGGGCTTTGTATGACCGTGAATGCATACATGTTTACTATAAAGGACTTTCAGGTTTACTTCAGACTATAGATATACTTCGAGATTCGTGTTACAACAAACACGGCTCTACGACTTTTTTCATATAGTACTTAGTGGATGGGGTCGTAGAACCAGGTGACGAGGGCGATACAGACGTAAGCCATCATGAGCACAAAGCCCTCGAGGTATTGCGAGCGGCCGTCGGCGATGGCGAAGTTGACGAGGATGATCGCGATGACAAGCACGATAGTCTCGTACGTGTCGAACAGGAGCGACATGGGCTGTCCGATCATCCAGCCGATCAGAACAAGCAGGGGCAGGATACCGAGCGAGACCTGGATCGAGGAGCCGACCGCGATACTCATGGACAGGTTGAGGCGGTCCTTGAGCGAGACCGTTACGGCCGTGATGTGCTCGACGGCGTTACCGATGACGGGCAGGAGGATGAGACCAACGAACTCGCGCGAGACATTGGTCGACTCGGTGAGACCGTCAATCGAGTCGACGAGACACTCGGCGGTGAGACCAGCGAGACCAGTGAACGTGATAAGCATACCGAAGGCGAAGATGGCCTTGGTACGAGGGTTCTCGGGAAGACCGGCCTCGACACGATGGTGCTGAGCCTCGATATCGAGCGTGTCGATGGTCGTCGCCGTGGAAAGGGGGTGCGTCGTCTCGCGGAAACGCAAGCTGGGGCTGGTGCGCGTGGCAGAAGCTGAGGAGTAGGCGCGAGGGCGGCCGATGTCGAGCTCGGGTGGCGTCTGCTGGCTGTTGGCCAGGATGGAGGGCGACTGCACACCGGGTGACGAGCTACCCGAGTTGCGATGGGCGCCGGCGGGCTGGGCCAGACCGTTCAGCTCAACAGTGGGAACTGAGAGCGTCTGCATGTGCGAGTCGTCGGAAGAAGCTTGGCTCTTGTTGTCCGTGTCACGCGAGATGACCGTGTGAAGGCTTGGCACCCACTGGGGACGGGGGAAGACTCGCTGGTGCGAGGGCGTCGGCAGGGAGTGAACAGCCACCTCATCGCGCTGCTTGAACAGGTACGCGTGCGTCCAAAGGGTGAACAGCAGGTACGCTGCGTAACACGCGAGAAGAATGAAACTGAGACCGCGCGACATCGCCAAAATGATCTTCATCTGCTCCGGGGGGATCTCGGCCGACTGGGCACTGGAGCGGGCAGTCGACGTCGAGGGCCATGCGAGGTGGTAGGCCTCGGGGAGCAAGATCGCGAAGACGGACAGGCCGAGGAGCGAGATCATCGTCTGCGCACCGACAACGCCGTAAACCTGCTCATGGAAGCGGAGACCACCAGCAAAGTAACTCATACCCAGGACGAGCAGGATGTTACTGAGGATGGAACCGGCCATGGAGGCTTGGACAATGTCGATGTCACCCTTGACGAGGGCAAGAATGGCGACGAGAAGCTCGACGGCGTTACCGAAGGTAGCGTTCAGAAGACCACCCCAGGTGTCACCGCAACGGATGGCGAGCTCCTCGGTAGCGAAACCAAGACCACCGGCGAGAGGGACAATGGCGAGCAGCGAGACGACGAAGACGGCGACGGGGTTTTGGTGACTGAAGTGCAGGCCCCATGCGACTGGTACGAGTGCGGGGGTGATCCAGAGGATGGGAACACCACGCATCATATTCTTGAAAGATTGCCAGTACGTTGGATCCTCCCACTTCATGGCGGCCTCGCCATCGTCGCCATGGTGGGGTTCGAGGGTGTCAACAGACGCGTTCGGGTTGTTGCCACCTTCAGGGACGCGCTTGACATTCGCATCGTGAGTGGCGAAGTCGTGGCGTTGGAGGTTGGGTTGAGAAAGGTCAGCATGTTCGTAGACGTTGACATGCTCCGTCTTCTCGTCGAGGTCGGCGGGGTCGATTTGGTGCTGGGCGAAGGGCGTGGGGAGATCGTGTGCGATTACAGGGCGACCATTGGAGTTATCGATAGACAAGTGGGATAAGCCACGTATATCGGGTTCGGGTTCGTCGATGGTGACAGGAGGATTGGCCATTCGAAAGTGGGGGTCCTAGTAGATCGGTACTAGAGCGCGAGAGGTGTGAGAGGGGAAAGAGAGATGCGGTAGGAGGCTCTGGGTTGCTTAAGAGCACTTGGCAGGCATGGCAGGTGGTGCCGCGGGAGCAATGTCTTGGCCTTGGCTGTGGCCCCACCGTACGACACATGCGTCAGCTCACCGGACGGTGGCCAGTGGCCGGCGGGGGCGTCGCTTTCGTCGGCAAGCATGAGCCTGGAAAGGGTCTGCGCGGGTCAAGGGCCAGGGGAAAGCCGACGTCAGGTGAGCACCTAGAGCTACTGAGCTCTGAGGCGCAGAGCCGAGAGCGAGAGCCGGCGCCAAAACCGGAATGCTAAGCCGTGAGCCGTGGAGACGGTCAAAGCGGCGTGAGATGCGATGCTTGGCCCTGCTTATTCGGCGTGCACCGACTGCGGCCCGTCTGGCACAACTGGCGCAATGGCCCAGGTGGAGTACCGCGGGTGCAGATCTACCCCGCAGATAGGCGCAGATGACTGTATGCGACACCCTGCATTAATGAGGCTGCTCCCTGGTGTCCTTGACTTGCAAGGCGAATCGGCTGCGTCCCAGCACGCACGTTGACGTGACAGTGTCATTCTCGGATGGCTCTCGCATATCCTCGGCGAGACAATGACACCTCGGGACAGGGTTAGCCGCCAACCGCATGGCGACGATAAGGCATGAGGAGCAAGGCCTGGGCGTTGATGAGCAAGTCAGAGGAGAAGGCCCCGGCTGACCAGGGAAAAACGGAAGCAGACCAGGGCCCGAGGCACAAAAGCACAGCTTCTCGTTTGGGTGGTGAGTGACCGCAGGAGCCCTATGACGTCTCGGCGCCCTGCAGCCAAGCCACCCAATGTTGTGATTGCATCGGCTGTCGCCGGTGGCACCATGTGTCCCGGTTCTGCGATGGCACCTTACGTAACTCGCTTCGTCAGCTTAAGCTGTGCTCACACCCCGTAGAAACGGAGAGTTAACGCTCGGAGCTTCGAGATCCTCCTAGTCTCCGGCGGTCCGCTACGAACACAGCTACCGATAGCTGCAATTGCTGCGATCTCGGTGGCAAATGCGCCCTGTGATTTTGTGCGACGACGCTGCCGTTCGACATGAGGAGGAAGATCTGTGGCTGGCATGGTCCACAGGACTGGTCATGTGCTGGGAGGGGAACGTCAGCGAACGAGAGGCGACATCAGCCTCGGACTCTGACAAACATTGACGCATCTGCGCCACCGAACCTGACTCTACGCGGACCGCGTACAATGGGTCTTTGCGTCTTACAGCCGGCGGACAAGTGGAGCCCGTCGCCCGTCGCAGCAGCCAAGCGCACTCCGCTCGACCGACCGCCACGTCCATCTAACAATCCGCGCAGCTCAAACGTGGGCCACCCTAACCCAGATCACGCGATACAGTCGTCCGGTCAGCTGGCACACACGCCGTGCCTGCGCTAGTAAGGGGGCGCAACCTCCACTTACCGCTCACTAGACGCGACTGACCTTGCGCTAATCACGCCTCCGTCCACCTCAACCACCGTACCACCTCCTTTCGATGTCTTCCTCCATCTCCAGGGTCTCTCCAACACGTCTCAGACAGCCTAGAGCGCTCAAAAAGGTTTCTTCCTCCGCCAACAGGACTCGAACCTGCACTCCAGAATGGATTTGCAGCTTAAATGCAACGCGTCTACCATTTCGCCATGGCGGAGGTGATGGCCCGCCAATTCGCTGCCGCGAGGGGCTGTCCCGGCCCTCTGCGCTTGCTACAGCCATCCCGGTGTGCTGCGACTTGCTCTACGCGAAGAGACGTACCCAGTGATATGCTCGAAGTCCAGATAAGTGGTCAGACCGCCATGCAAGGTTGATTCGAGTCACAGAAGAGCGCCTATCTTTTATGATCCGCGGCTCGCAGATCACGGATCCTACTCGAGTAGAGGCACAAGAGATGCATGGAAAGCATGACTCGGATCACTTGAACCTGTGCATGCTATGCATCCAGAGCTAGACCCTCCACCGTGAATCGAGTCGACCACCGCACTGGAGCTACCGATATCGCAGCTGAGAGCATTTGCCACCCACCAGGAGCAATCGAACATGAGCTTTGGCTGACATTTGCCACCCGGAAGCAAATTTGGGTAGGGCTCCCACGTTTGCAGACAATGGAAGCGTCCAGCCAGGTACGACATCGGCCTTCCCCATCTGCCGCTGCCTCCACCCGCTGCGCTGTGAACCGGCTGCTGCACCCACCACTACGTACCGCGCTACACGCACACCCAAGGTTAGAGACAAACGCTACATGCGCTGTCTCCGGCTCGTTGACTCGACAACGACTCACCCCGATCGCAACGCGTCCACCATCCTTCCCCCTATCCCGACCTGTCTCTTAAGCAAGAGGTCAGGTCCAATCCACTGCCCAACCTGTTCCGGCTCGCACTCTCTCCATCCGCACCGTTGCTCTCACGCAGCGCAGCATTACGCGCGCAACCACCACCACAAGCATCGACCATCATGACGGCTCTCAGATCCTTCCAGGCCGAGATCGAGCAGTTCTCCCAGGAGAGACAAAGACAAGCAATCAGAGAGGCCCGCGAGGCCCACGCCGCCGCCGAGGCGGCCAAGCACCACCACAAGGTCAAGCAGCACGATGTCGTCGTCAACGTCGTTGAGGACCGCGACGCCGATGCGGTTTCAGCTGACAACATCAGCGTGGAGGTACGTGTTTCAAATCTTGGCGAGGCGCTGACAACGATACAGGAGGCGCTGTTCGATGCCGACGACGAGGCGTTCAAGTCAAGACTGGTGTCCAAGTTGTTGCAGGACCACGGCGAGTACATTGTCGCTCTCGGCGCGCACTCCATCACCGAGGAAGGCGAGGTCAAGGGCACCCCGATCACGAAGGAGCAGCTCGACAAGGCCGTCGAGCGATTACGAACAACATGCGAGGCCATCAAGGCCGAGCTCACCGAGCTCTACCGCAACGACGCCAAGGACGGTCCTTTCGGCAGCTGGCTTGTGCGGTTGAAGCCGGCAAGCGTCGAGGAGGTGCAGGAGGTGCGCGTCGCGGTCGTCGGCAACGTCGACGCGGGGAAGAGCACGATCCTCGGCGTGCTGACGAGAGGCGGGCTCGATGACGGGCGAGGGAAGGCGCGCGTCGCCCTCTTCAAGCACCCCCACGAGGTCGAGACTGGCCGCACATCATCCATCGGAGGCGAGATCCTCGGATTCACGACCGAGGGCAAGCCGATATACCCCTCAACACCTGCAATTGCGGACTCGGTGAAGCGTGAGAAGCTCGCCTGGGACGAGATCTACAAGCGTGCAGCCAAGGTGGTCTCGTTCATCGACCTCGCCGGCCACGAGCGCTACTTCAAGACGACAGTGTTCGGCCTCTCTGGCCACGCCCCCGAGTACGTCATGCTCATCGTCGGAGGCAACGCTGGCCTCATCGGAATGTCAAAGGAGCACCTGGGTGTCGCGCTCGCTCTGAACGTGCCGATCATCGTTTGTGTGACCAAAGTGAGCTTAGATTCCCACCTGGCAGCTGACAGCAGACCGATATGACACCACCCAACATCATGGAGCAGACAATATCTATGCTGAAGCGAGTGCTGCAGAGCCCGGGATGTAGGAAGACGCCCGTCTTCGTCGAGAACGAGCAGCAGGCGATCGACTGTGCTCTCGACATGACAAGAAACAGGGGGTCCAAGATCTGCCCCGTCTTTATGCTCTCGAACGTGACGGGCGACAACCTGCCGAACCTGCGCAGCTTCCTGAACATTCTGCCGTCCTCGCAGAACAACGAGAAGTACGTGACCGACGCGCCCTTCGAGTTGCATATCAGCGACGCGTTCTCCGTCCCCTTCATCGGCACGGTGGTGTCTGGCGTTATCGAGTCGGGCGTCGTCAAGCCGAACGACCAGGTGCTCGTCGGCCCCGACTCATTGGGCCATTTCATCCCCACCGCAATCAGGAGCATAGAGAAGAAGCGCGTCAAGGTGGACAGCGCCGAGGCGGGCCAATGTGTTGCGTAAGTTATCCAGGCCAGTACCTCAACTAACGCCCAGACTCGCGCTTAAGCGTATCCGCCGCAGCCAGGTGCGCAAGGGCATGGTGCTCATGGCCAAGACCGAGATCCACCCCAAGGCCGTGAAGCGCTTCGAGGGCATGGTCATGGTGCTTCACCACTCTTCGACAATCCAGCCGCGCTACACGGCCATGCTGCACTGTGGCGCAGTGCGCGCGTCGACCCAGATCGTGTCCCTCGACCACCCCAGTGGATTGATCAGGACAGGCGACCGCGCAAAGGTGGTGTTCGAGTTCATCGGGCAGGCCGAGTTTGTGAAGGAAGGCCAGCTGATTCTGCTTCGCGAGGCGAAGACCAAGGTCCTCGGCGTCGTGACCAAGGTGCTCGACTGAGCGCGAGCAGCCCGTCAGGGCTGTGAGTGCATTCCGGTCTGCAAGTGCAGCCTTGCAACCTCTTGTAACAGATAGACACGATGTCAAGTTGTTCAATACACGTGTGCAGCATCGCAGGGCGTGACGAAGTGACTGGTGTTATGCATAACGAGGCAGGCAGTCACCACACCGGCCTGAATCATTCGAAGGCCCGATACATGCATGCATGCATGCAGGCTGGGCTGGCTGAGACCACGCAGCCCAGGTAATCTTGGTGCGAAGGGCGGGGCCTCAGTCTGGCGCTGGCTGGCGCAGACAGGCGGCGGAAACAAAACGCCACCATTGCGATCGTCACGTACGTCACCACTTGCGGCATGACGGTCTGCCGCAGGAACAGCTAAGGCGGGTGTGGGTGTGATGCAGTCTCTGTCTGGAATTTGGCCACTCGATTCTACCACACAAGGAAGGAAAGGCCAAAAAACTTCCGACACTCACATTCGTTCCTCGACTTCTCTGTCTTCTCCGTCTTCCTCGACACCGTCTGCTGACAGACGCACACACCCAACTAATCCCTTTCGATTCCTCTCCTTCCTTCACTAAACACTACACTCTCCAGCTCGGCTCTTCAAATCAGATTGCACCAGAAGCGTCATGGCGGAAGACTCGCCCGACATCCGTCCTACCTCGCCGTGGAATGGCGCCGACACACCAGAGCGCCCCTCCCTCTCTCGAACGAGTAGCTCCCTCTCCGGCATTCTGAGCAAGGGGGCAGAACGCGTCGGCGAGGACTGGGCTGAGGGCCCCTTACTTCTCCTTGGTGAGTAGTGCGAAGCTCTTCGCGGAAGCTGACAGGCAGATGTCGTCGAGACGTTCTTCGGTGAGTGCACCTTCCTCGTGTGATGGGCTAGAAGGTGTCGATCGCGGCCACGTCGTCGTGGTACGAGGGCGCATGGCGGAGTATCGTTGCCATGTCTCACGCAGTGGACGTCCATTACCTCCCGCGCACACACAACGTTCGCCCCGCGATGCCTTCACATCGCCCTCTACATCGACCTAGCTGGCAGCGGTAAACCTGGAAGCTGACACCACAGACTCCCGCCTCGACCTGTGGGAACGCAAACTCAAGGAGTCCTCGAAGAAGCTGCGGCAGAAGGCGGGCTCGCTCGTTCCGCGCGGTCTTCGGACACCGAAGGGCTCGATGCTGCTACTGGACGACGACGACGACGACACGCATCTGAGCACGCGGGACAAGGACGCGAAGCGCAAGATGCTCTCGACCGTGTACCGGCAGGACGTCGAGCGCGAGGTCAACCGCGTCAAGAGCGTGCTCAACTCGAAGATCAACGCCGCGAGCGCCAAGTGGAAGAGCGCCAAGGTCGTCCGAACGAGGGAGAAGGTTTGTGAGTAGCTGGCATTAGGTTCTTCAAAAGCTGACCGGTGCAGCTTTCGAGTTTGGTGTCCTGACCGTCGCGTTCACGGGATTCCTCCTCGGTCGCGCGCCGGAATGGATTCCCTTCGCGTACACTGTCCAGGTCGCTTTCCACCTCGCCATTCGCGCGTACACGTACAAGAAGAAGGAGTGGCACTACTTCCTGTTCGGTGAGTTCAGCTAGAGTTTGGGGCATAAGCTGACGTTGCAGAGTACGTTTATCGGAAGAAGGAAGGCGGCGATCACTGACCCACAGCATGTGTTACTTCGTCAACGTTCTCGACCTGATGTTCCTCTGGATCTGGCCCGGCTCGACCTACCTGTTCATCTGTTGCTACCTTCTGACAATGGGTAAGCTACTCGAACTTTCACCGAGCTAACGTCCAGGCCCCCTCGCTTCCGCGGTGATTACTTGGCGCAACTCGCTCGTCTTCCACTCGCTCGACAAAGTGACCTCGCTGTTCATCCACATCTACCCGCCGATCGTCTTCACGGACATCCTGTTCACGTACCGCGGCGCCAACATCCGGTATCCGGCCCTGAACGGGCTGGACAACTACACCTGGTGGCAGAAGGTGCTCATGGCCGCGGTGCCGTACTGCATCTGGCAGGGTCTTTACTGGAAGTTCATCTTCGTCGACCGCAAGGACAAGATCGAGAGCGGCGCCCGCCAGTCCTCCTTCAGCTACCTCTTGCACGACAAGCACGGCCCGATCGGCCGTGCCCTCCGCGCCGTCAAGCCCGACCACCGCGAGCTCTGGTTCATCTTTGGGCAGTTTGGTGAGCCCGGTTCTTCTCAGCTAGCAATTCTCGGTATAGCTAACGCGCAGTGTACAGCATCATCTTCATGGTCCCCGCAGCCACGATCCTGATGCACTCGCACACTGCCTCGGACCTCGTCATCATCCTCCTCTTCGTCGTGGCGGTCTGGAACGGCGGCAACTTCTACGTCGAGGTCTTCGGGCGCAAGTTCGAGAAGGAGCTGAACGTGCTCCAGCGCGAGATGGAGGCTCTGACGAACTCGATCGCGTCCGCGCCGTCAACGCCGCATACGGACATGACAGTCGACAGCGGGCCGCAGGACACTCGTCGTGCGAGCGGCGCGCAGGACACGCCCGACATCGGCACGCCGATCGACTACGACGCCAAGCCTAAACATGTCGAGCACGCTGACCGCGTCGACCAGGCTGTCAAGCAGAGGAAGGGCACAGCGCTCGAGAACTCGCCCCTCGTGCTCCCGCAGGCGGAGACGAGCGAGCCGCCAGAGATCAAGCTGGACGGGAAGAAGGAGGTGTAGCCGGCGCCGGAAGAGCCCCGCAGGTGTTCCAAAGGCTTCACGTCACATCAGCCGTCATCGCTTGAAAGTAAAATAGACGACCCCAGTGCTCAGTCCCAGTCACCCAGATCCCCCAACAAGGGAGACCGTTAATATCACCCAAATAATGTTATATCTGTGCAGCGCGTGATGCAAACGTATGGAGCAACAGTGGCATAGTCAATACAATCGGGACTCGTACACTCTACCTCAACTGACTCTGACGCCTACTTCCAGACAGCCCCCGGCCGCGTCTTGTCAGACTCGACCCTCTTAGCCTTCGCGTTACTAGCAGCGGTGCCGGAGAGTAACCGTCTCTGACTCGGCGTCATGCCGGGCGTAACCCCTGGCCTGCCGTCACTGCTCGCGCTGCCGGCCGAGGTGCTTGAGCCCGTAGAGCTGCGGGTCGACTTGCGAATCCCCGCGGCCTCGAGCGTACTCCGTGTTTCGGGGGTGCGGCGCACGGCCTTCAGGCCGGCCGCGACGGGCGGTTTCGTCGCTGCCTTCTTCCTTGGTCGGTCTGAGGTTTTGCGCAGTGTTACGCCTGCTTTCAGCAGGCGCGCGCCGCCGAGCATGGGCGTTTCACCAGAGGTGTTGGAGGCGTTCGCCTTCTCGCCGCCTTCGGTTAGCACGCGGCTGTCTGCTGCTGTCGGGGCTGGTGCGGCTGGCGGGGTACGGTTCTCCTGCTGCGGCGCCGAGGACGAGACCGAGGTCGAGGCTGAGGCTGAGGTCGAGGTCGAGGCTGAGGCTGAGGTCGAGGTCGAGGCTGAGGTCGATGCCGAAGCGGAGGCAGTGAACTTTCCAAAGGTGCAGCGCGACGAGATCGGGAGAGCTGGCAGCAGGCCCGGCGGGGCCGGCACAGCGGGGGTGACAGTGGACGCGGCCGCCTTCGCGTGATGCTGCTTCTCGACCACGATGCGCTGGAGACTCGGCCTCGGTCGCTTCTTCACGTGTCGCTTGCGGTGGGGGCTTAAGGGCGATGGCCTACTAGGCCTATGCTCGTGCAGGACCTCTGCTTCCTCCTCGCTGTCCTCTGCCTTCCGCTTGGACTCTTCATCTCCTTCCCTCTCCCTCTCCCGGTCCATGAGGGCGCGCTCGATCTCCTCGCTCCTGCGCTCCTCGAAGACCCTCCGCGCCTCTTCGAAGCTGAGTCGCTCCTCGCTGATCGCGACCTGCGCGCGCGTGAGCTCCTCGCGCTCAGCGTCGAGTAACCGCTTCTGGCGCACGAGCTCGTCGCGGAGCTTCTGGTCCGCGAAGTCCGTCGTGCTCGGCACCGAGGCGGCGGCATTGTTTCGGGCCATCTCCTCCACGACCTTCTGCGCCTCCATCTCCTTCGCCCGCGCGATGCCGACCTCGACCTCGAGATCCTTCACGCGGTCGCGCAGGTCCGCCTCCTGCCGCTGCCGCTCGCGCTCCCGCGCTGCCGCCTCGGGATCTTCCTCCTCGACAGCTGAGGCCGAGGGTGCCGGCCCCTCCATCAAGCGCTCGCGCACGTCCTCGAGCAGCCGCTTCAGCTTGATATCGGCTATGCTCGGGTGGGCGGTCCAGCTGGCGGCCTGCCCGCGCCGCGTATCCGTCTCAAAGAACTCGGCGAGGAGGATACGCTCGACGTCCCGGCCCTCAGACCACGCGAGAGCTTCGTTCAGTCCATTAGCAAGTCCGACAATGACGTGCCGGAAAGCCTCGGCCTCCTCCTTCGCGCTCTGCCTGAGGGCATCCAGATCCCGAATCCCGGCCTCGAGCAGCGGCAGAGGTCCGGGGGCCGCCGGCGCCATCGTTCCCGGCGCGATCGGATTCAGGAGCGTGAAGTGCGGCAGCTGGTGTCTCGGCGCGGCGGTCAGCTTGTCGAGCTTGATCTGCTGCCGCTTAGCCTCTTGCTGAGCGGCTGTTCGGAGGGTCTCGATGTTACGCTTGCCGCGCTCGATCTCGTGCCGCAGCTTCTGCGCCTCGCGCTCTTCGGCAGAAGCCTTGCGCTCCGCCTCGGCCGCGCGCGCCTTGCCGAGCTCGACGTTGTGTTCCAGCTTCGCGATAGCTTTCGCTTGTCGCTCGACCTTCTCGGATACCCGCTCCCACTCGAACTGCAGCGAGCGATGGCGCGCGCTCAGCTCCTCGAGCCGGTCCAGGTTGTTCTGGGGTCAGCTACCTCCTTCAGATCCAGTAGTTGCGAGCATTTGATAATATGGGCGAGCAAGGGAGGTGGTGTGAGTCAGAGTAAGAAGAGGGACTCACCACGTTCGCGCCGAGGAGCTCGACGAGGACGCCCGTCACGTTGACCTGCTCCGCGTCGGGGAGGGCGTCGAGGCGCAGCGGGCGTTTGGCGAAGCCGTGGGCGAGGAGTTGCGTGTTCAGCGAGGAGACGGAGTGGCCCCGCAGTGGGCTTGGGGGTGGTGAGTCCGCCATGGTGCTTGATGTGCAGGTGACTCTTGTTGTCGCGGCTGACAGTTATCGTTATTGGATTGTTTACATTTCCGACGGGGCATTCCTGGCGTGGATGTGCTTTACGTAAGAAATGGGGACAAAGGATTAGGAATGCTGGTTAATGGAGAAAAGCTAATGGAGATAATGAGGCAAATCAAAACTCGGCTGCGTCGGGTGGCGCATCGACTTGGCCGGCTTGCGATTGCTCAGTCGTGCTCGACGTCCGCAAACCCATCTTTTCAGAGCCCCATGAACACCGTATGCATTGTTTCTGCAGACTCAAGGTGAGCCTTATCGCTAGGATACAGGCAGACGATGGGATCCCCCGCTTTTAGCCCGCTGACGAGCTTCGCAGCAGCGATCACCAAGCTTATAAGAACACTTACGTAAACCTCATGTTGGCGGCCGACGTGGATCGGGCCCACGACCGGTGCAGCTGCGGGACATCCTAGTCGTTGAGGTTCCCGTTATCTTCTGCAACATCATCATTCCCATCTCTCCCTAAAACCCCACACGGACTCTTCGCCACCGCGACCAGCCTAGCATGCAGCCCGAGGCGTCTGCGCCCGACCCCAGCGCCGTTGGGGCTTCATCGCCACCGCTCACTCCTTTCCGACACCCGCAGCCCCTCACGGCCGCCGACGGCGAGGACCGCCTCCGCCTCCGCCGCAAGCTCAGCCCCAGCATGATTGCGCTCCACATCAAGACGCCGTATGCCGAGCTCGGCGCAACGACCCCTATCTCGTGGGAGGTGCCGAGCACCATGTCGGTCGGAGCGGCGAAGGACGCCCTCGCGGACGGCTCGGCAGGCTTCGGCGCCTGGGAGCGCGACGGCATGCGCCTCATCTGCCGCGGACGCATGCTCGAGGACTTCGAGGTGCTCGGCCGCGCGCTCCCGAAGGGCGAGACGCCGACGCTGCACCTCGTCGCCCGGCCGCAGAAGAACGCGGCCCCACCTGCCCCAGCACCCGTTGTATCGAACGCCCCGGCTTCGCCACCGGCGCCTCAGTCTGCGACCGCCGCCGCACTCGCCGATACGGTGCACTACCTCCTGTTCGCTGCAAGGGAGCACCTCTGCGCCCTGCTCGGACAGCAGAACATCGCCTGGAACGACATGCACCCCGCCCCGACCATTGAGCGCAGCGTCGCTCGTGAAGCGGTCGCGAGCGTCCTCCGCTCCATGGCGCCCGGATCGGGCTGGGAGGCGGTGCTGGAGGGCGACGACGGTGATCTGCGCTCGGTCTGGACCGGCCTGGGCGAGAAGGGCGTGCGTTCCGAGATCGAGTCGCACTGGAAGACGGCGACTGGCCGTCCCTTCGCCGCCGAGGGCGACTCCACCCCAGTCGAGCTCGACGAGAAGACCGTCACTCTCAACCTACCCCCGCTAGCCGCTATGGTGCCATCGCAGCTGACCCATCTGCTGCTCTACCTGCGCCTGACCGTGCTGCTCCCTCATCTCAGCGCCAGCCTCCAGGCCGCCCAAAGCCCCACGCCTATCCCAACGACTCGGCCCTCGACAACCCGCCGCGCCAGCCAGTCCCCCATGCGCGTGCGGGTCATCTACCGCCCCGCGCCCGGCGTCGGCACGCTGCTGCAGAGCATCTCGTCGACTCTGCTCGTGCACGCGTTCTGGTCTGCGTTCCGCATCCTCCTCATCATCTTCATGCTCGGCCGCAACCTGCCGTGGACAGACACGAATCTGTGGCTCATGCTCGCGGCCGGCGGGGCATGGTGGGCCTTCGACACGTACTCCCACTGGGTGGTGGAACGGCGCGCTGAGCGCATTCGCCAACGCGCCGAGCGTGCGCTGGAGCAGCGAGAGGGCCGCCGCCGCCGCCGTGGTGGTGGCGAGGAGGTCGTCGTGAGGGAGTACGGCGCCGATGGCGAGATCCAGGGCGAGCCTCGCGGGGAGCGCGAGCGTGAGCGTGGTGACCGGGAGCGCCGTCGGGGAGGTGCTGGCGGCAGGAGACAGGCCCCCGCCCCGCCGCGTGAGGCCGACTGGACCCGTGTCCCGCTCTACCACCTCGACATCGACAATCGGCAGCTGCGCCTGCCTCCCTCGGTGCTCGAGGTTCCTACCGGCCAAAACGGAATGCCCGGTCCTGCGCCTGTGCCGGACCTGCGCCGTGCGCCCGCAACCCATCCAGGATGGTTCAAGACGCACATCCTCCTCCCGCTGTATCTCTGGTTCCTGACGCTCATCCCCGACTTCGAGGTGCGCCGCGCGCGCGCGATCCGGCAGCGCGAGAGGTCTATACGTGCTCTGGTCAATGACCGGCGCGGAACCGCGGCGCAGGGAGAGGCGCAGTCCCAGGGACAGCCGCAGTGGCTCCCCGACGGTATCTCGCCGACTGCGCGCAAGTACTACGAGCGCGTGGCTGCGCGCCCCGAGTCCATTGACTGGGACGAGGAGCGCGAGGCGCAGCGCGCCATGGGCCTGCCCGACGAAGAGGAGCAGGAGGAGCGCTTCGCCATGTTGTAAACTCACTTGACTTTGTTGTAAACACTGGGCACTCGCTCGTTACATCACGCGAGGCCCGCATGCAGGCGATAAGCAGATCGCCGCCGATTATATAGTATCATATATAGAGCTTTTCCATGCACTGGAGAGAAACCTGAGCCCTTGATGCCGCTGAGTGAAAGTAATGACGATCCATTTGCACACTACATGGTCTACACACAATCTAGCTCTTCTCGTTCTTGTCGGAATCTCTCGTTGCCTGCACAGGAGGCGCTGGCGCGGCTGCTCACGCCGCAGGTTAGGTCTGGTAGTCGCGGAACTCCTTCCACTGGTCCATCTTGAGGAGGTTGGAGACGAACTGGTGGAAGACGGGGGCCTGCGCGGCCGTGCTCATGTTGTACAGCGGGATGGCGGTGCGGAGGGTGGAGCGCTGCATCTCCTCTGTTTTTGTCAGCTACCACTTACACACAGAATCAAGCTCACCTTTACGCTCGAGGTCCTGCTTGATCGTGTCGTCCTTGACCTCGAGGTCCTTCATAATGGTCTTGAGAGACTCGGCGGCCTCGTCGAGCTTGGGGATAACGGCCGCGGGCGCAAGGTTCGCGAGGCGGAGGAGGAGCATGAGTCCGAGGCTCTTAATTTCGTTGACGTCACGCAGCGCCGCCATGACGCGCTCCGTGAAGGCGGGCACGTCGATCTTGTTGAAGCAAGACGCCAGCATCGTGTACATGGCCTCGTAGGCTGTCTTGCGGTTCTCGAGGCCGTCGTCCTCAATCACCTTGAAGGGACCCATCTGCACCTCGCGCTGCAGCTCGGGCTTGATCTCCGTCTCGTGGTAGAGGTAGGGCTGGAGCTGGCCCAGCTTGTCGATGACGAGGTACGGCTTGTTCTGAGCCGCGGCGTTGAGAGCCGCGACGGCCAGGCGACGAACGACAAGGTCCTCGTCCGCCATCAGCGTCAGGCAGTCGTTGACAATGGGCGCAATGATCTCGTTCGACGCACTGCTCGAGTCGATCAGCGTGTAGCGGATCGACGCAGCGACGAGGGCGCGCTGCTGAGGGGTCGACTGCAGCATAGACTGCAGCTGCGGGATGAACC
This sequence comes from Trichosporon faecale, assembly GCA_039545375.1. NCBI lineage: Eukaryota > Fungi > Basidiomycota > Tremellomycetes > Trichosporonales > Trichosporonaceae > Trichosporon > Trichosporon faecale. Next base: position 27,007 of record BCLU01000011.1, read on the forward strand.
GCCCAGGCGTGACCGCCGTCAGCTTGCCAATGCACGCCGCCTTGATGTTCCTAATACCATCGTCGCTGACGGCGGCGGCGGCGTCGCTGGCCGCAACGTCGCCGAACAGGGGACCCCAGAGGATGTCGGTCAGCTTCTCGAGCTCGGCGGGCGAGGAGTTCAGAATGACCTCCTTCAGGGCGTAGAGGAGCAGCGAGCGGCCGGCCTCGTCCTTGGCAGTCTGAATCTGCTGGATCAGCTGCGGGAGCAGCGTCTCGGGCGAGCCGGCAGCCATGTTTCCAGCGGCGTACGCGGCAGCCGTGCGGACCTCCTCGCTGTCGTTGCTGAAGAACTTGAGCACATCGGCGAACAGCGTGCCGTTGCCGCAGAGGTCCTCCTCGCGGCCGATCTCGCCGATAGAGAGAAGGGCCAGGTACAGCTCCGGGGTCGTCGCGGTCTTGGACTCGAGCGTCTTCTGGAACGTGGTGAGGATGCCATTCGTGTTACGCTGGCTTGTCGCAACCACAGCACCGATGCACTTGGCCGTCGTCTGGAAGGCAACCGACCGGCTCAGAGTCGAGTCGGCGCTACTGCCCTTCGTGACGTTCATGACGAGAGTCGGGACGAGGCGGAGAGCAACGTCGGGGTCGCCGGCGACGTAGGTGGAAATGAAGGATGGGAGCTCGTCAATGAGAGTGGCGGTTGCCGAGTTGCGGATGACGTTGAGGACCTCGGGGAGAATGTTTTGCTCAACGGAGGCGCGGCTCGCGGGCTGGTCCTGGAGAACGAGCGCGACAACGCGGAGCGCAGCCGGGGTGTCGATGAAGGGCTGGAGCTCGAGGATGATGCCATTGGCGACTTCAGCGGGGAGCGCGCTGCCGACTCGCTTCAGGATGCGCTCGAGCGTGGTGAACTCTGCGGCCTTGGAGGCTGAACGCTTGTTGCGGCGGATAGACACAACGATCTCCTGCAGGACCTCGAGCAGCCAAGAATCGAACGCGGGACCGCTGACGAGAGGCGACTCAGCGAGGCGACCGATGACAACCGTGGCAGTGGACGCAGTGCTCTCGTTCGAGAGACGGGTCTTGATGAGGTCAAGCGCGGACGACAGCTCTTGGGACAGGGCATCGCCCTCGTGGACGAGCAGGTCACCCATGGTGACGAGGGCTCTCTCACGCACGTCACCATCCACAGAGGCGGCTCCGAGAACCTCAGCCGTAGCCTGGTACAGCTGTCGGACAGGCCCGTCGTAGCCCTGGCGGAGAGGTGAAGCCGAGCCCGTTCCAGCACGGAGACCAAGGTGGACTGGCCGGAGAGACTGGGCAAGAGCCGAGGCGGTAGCGAACGCCTCGAAGTTGACACGCTGCAACTTGTCCTTCATGCACCTCGTGATGGCGGAGGTCAAGTCGGACAGGTGCTCGGCGTAGCTGCGGGCGACGTGGTGGTTGAAGAACGCCGCGAGGAACGCGAGCACGGCGATTGTAAGCGAGGGAGTCGTGCTGTCAGACGAGCGGAGAGCACCCTTCGCCGCCTGGCAAAGCGAGTCCGCCTCAGCCTCCAAGCCACCGTCAAGGGCCTCGACGATCCGTCGCAGCAGAACGAAGCTCTCCTGGCGAGTAGCGACCGTCTTGGCCGCAGTCTGCTTCAGAATCGCCTTCACAATCTGGGACCTCATCGTCAGGAGAGCAGCAGTAATGCTATCCGGGCTTGAGTCCTCGTCCATACCCTCACTACGCTTGCGCTTGTTGCGTCCCGACGCCGCAATATCCGCTGACCGCACGTTGGCAGTCTGCTGCAGGAGAGCATTGAACGCAGCAATGACCTCGAGACGAACAGACTCCTCACGCTCGGCGAAGCGCGCAACAAGAACGGGGGCGGCAGTCTTGTAGAAGTCCTGGAGCAGGTCCAGACGAGTGCTGATGATAGCAGTGAGAAGCTTGGCGGCAGATCGTCGAATCTTCCACGAGTCATCATCGTCGTCCGAGTACTCGTGGTCAAACTCGTCGTCATCATCAAGGTCGTCATCGTCGTCCATGTCCACATCGTCCTCGTCAAAGTCCACATAGTTCTGGTCGTCAGTAGTCGACCAACAAGTAGCACCTACCGGGTCGTACTTCACAAGCTGCAGCGCACGCTCGACAATCTTGGGCACGTACGGCGACAGTTCCGAAGGGCAGTGCAGCGTGAGCGTCTCGAGAGCCTATGCGTTAGCGCCACTCGATCAGTCGCGACCTACGGTCAGAGCGCCCTCAACGGCGTCAGCATCCTCCAGGTCGTCTGCCTGTTTCAGAATCACGTCGACAAGCTTGTCGTTGGCAATCAGTGCGCCCACATCACCGGCAGCGGAAGTTTTGGCAATACCCGCCACCGCGGCAACCCACGCCTTGGCAGCGTCACCGCCAGCGCTGAAGCCCTGCGACATCTCAGGCTTCAGGCTCTGAAAGTGCTGAGGGCAAATCGAGATAAAAGACGCGAGAGCGGGAACGGCACGCTTGCGGACCGAAAGCGGCGCGGACGACATGACCTCGAGGAAGAGGCTCAGCGACAGATCCTGGAACTTGGCGTTTTGGGCAATGTTCTCTCCGAAACGAGCGTAGACGTCCGCGAGAATCTGGAGCAGCTCAGACGCAAGCTGTCGGTTCGCTTGAGGCTAATGGTCAGCGGAGACCCAGAGCATGCAAGCCTACGTTGTTGACATTCTGACGAATACACGTCAAGATCGTGTTCAGGCCACCCGGTGTGTCGTTACCTTGAGCTGGCATCGCAGCAACGACGTTCTTCAGGGCTGGTCATTAGCTGAAGGCACATGAAGGGAAAGCTCACCAAGACAACAGATGTCACGGCTCTCCTCGTCCACCTTCTGATCAGGACTGCCAATGCCCTCAGTGACGGTGGCAACAATCTGGCGCAAGTAGTTCGGACGAACTTTCCTCGACAAGCTGGCGAGACTGGCAAGGTCAACTACGGCACTAGGTTGCCAAGCTTACCAGGCAGCGGCGGCGTTCTTCACCTCAGCATTTGAGTCCCCAAGCAGACCGAGAACCATCTCTGTCAGGGCCCTCTCAGCGTTGTCATCATTGATGGAGGGGTTCGCAGTCGGCTTCTCGTTAAGAATTTGCTGGAGCGCCTTGTTCAGGTCAACAAGACCCATGATTCTGAAGCTGTCAGTCTTCGAAACCCTTCCTAGCTCGCTGCCTTACCGGAGATCTGAATCGGCCGACTTGAACTGTATGGGTCAGTCATTGTTGACGGAATGTCTGGAGGTGTAAGGGAAGGCTACTGACCTTGTCCGAAAGGGACGGGACCAGTAAGGCCAGCGCGCGCTGTCGGTCCGACAACATGCTGGTCAAATGCTCTGCACTGCGCGGTGATGAGAGAGTCAGAGGAGGGGAAAGGAGGGGATCTGTCGCGGTTGACTGTATCGGTCACTGACGCGCATTGTGACGACGTCCGGGGCTGTGACCCACGAAGTGGAGGTCGGTTTCGGAATTTTATGGCGTGTCATAATTTCGGCGGGTGATAACGCCCTTCCTGCGGTCGGGAGATCAGGCGACGGAAAAGTCAAGACTGGTCGCGAGCTCACCTGCAACACTGCCTACATCGCTCTCGGCACCCTCTACACTCGCAGGACTCGCTTTCCGAACGTCGACTACGTGGTCCGCTGGCACTGAGACCTAGCCGACAGCTGCTTTTCGCCCCCTTTACCTTGTCCTCCCCCCCGCGACCCTTTGATCTTTCACTATGCCTATCCGCCTCCGTCTCGCCCGTCACGGCCAGCGTCACACGCCTGTGTACCACCTCGTCGCGATCAACGCCACGAAGAGGAGAGACGCCAAGCCCATCGAGAAGCTCGGCGAGTACGACCCGCTCCCCCGCGTGCCCCGCGAGTACAAGCTGCCGACGGCGACGCAGGTGTTCGGCAAGCAGCCGGTCCTGCCGAAGGAGAAGCGCATCGAGTGGGACGTCGAGAGGATAAATTACTGGCTCAGCGTCGGTGCCCAGCCCACTAAGTCCGTCGTCAGGCTGCTGGAGAGGGTGAGTTGGCAGCGAGGTGCAGTGAACTGACAGAACAGGGAGGCATCCTTCAGATTCCTCACAAGTGGCAGCACAACTGGTCCAAGATCACCACGGACCAGCAGCTTCCTTCGGCTGAGGAGGCCCCCGCCGCTCACCCCGAGTCTGCTGAGCCGACAACAGAGGCTGCGCCCAAGCAGCCCCAGGCTTAAGTAGAGCATCTAGCAACGAAAAGACGACCCGTCACACCCCTCACCCTCACACCCCGGCATTTTTAACTATCTAAACTGGCTTCTATACCACTGCATGCATTGTATCGCACGTTGAGAGCTCTACACCGTAGGCGTACTCCCTAGGAGCCGCAGTTTTAGCTGTGCAGACGCATTGCACGAAGAAGTCGAGGAAGACAAGCACCGGAACGCACCAGGCTTGTACAGGGCAGGCAGGCAGGAGATATGATTTCCGTGCCTGAATTGGTACTGCAGGTTAACTTTTTCGAAAGCCACACCTGCTCCCATCATAACATCCACCCACTCTCGCCGTTTCGCCCCCCACCTCGCTCCGCGCAGCACCATGTCGAACGCCGAGGCGAGCTCGTCGAAGCACAAGGACCGCCGGTCCAAGAAGGACAAGAAGGAGAAGAAGGAGAAGCGCAAGCACAAGCACGCTGCGGCTGTCGCGCCTTCCTCGGGCGTCGAGGGGCCGTTCGAGCACCGCGTGCAGCGCATGCGGCTCAGCGTGCCGCCCAAGTTCTCCGCCGACTGGATGGAGGGTGTGCGCGAGTCGCTGGACGGCATGCTCATGCGGTAAGTGTCTCGGCTCTCCTTGTACCGGTAAGCTGACGGACAGGTACGTGGGACAGATGGGTGGTGTCCTGCTCGCGCACTGGGACCACGAGTTCTGCGACGACAGCATCAAGCTCATCAACGAGTGTCCCTTCGGTGTGACCGAGGTCTCTTTCCGGAGCATCGTGTGGGCTCCCCGCGTCGGCCAGGTGCTGCAGGGCACGCACAGTCTGAGCTCCCCGTCTCACCTGTCGCTTCTGTTCGGGAAGACGTTCAACGTCTCGATTCCCCTCCAGCACATCCCGCAGGACAAGTACGAGTTCGAGCACACGGGCGAGGCGGCCGAGTCCGACAGCGAGGACGAGGACGAGCCCCTCGGCGCCGTCGAGGAGGTCGGCCGCTGGAAGGTCAAGAGCACCGGCGAGACGCTCGGCGCCTCGGGCGAGCGCGTCCCCTTCACCGTCATTGGGTAAGCTAACTTGGACAGGGCAGAGCTAACAAGCAGTCTGCAAGTCACGAACAACATGCTCTCCATCACGGGCTCTCTCCTCGACGACCCGTCCAACCCTCCCGCGCTTCCCACGGTGTCGCGCCGCACACCGTCGCTCTCGCCCGAGCTCCCCGAGCCTCCCGCCAAGCGCCCGTACCGCCCGCGCGCCTCTGTCGCCAAGACCGGAGCGGCCGCTACGCCGTCAAAGTCGCAGCACACGACGTTCGACGAGGAGCCCGCCGCTGCTGCTGTCGAGGAGACTGCTGAGCCCGAGGTGGACACGTCCAAGATGAACCCCCGCGAGCTCAAGAAGTACCGCAAGGAGCAGGAGAAGGCGAAGCGCGACGCGCGCAAGGCGCGCAAGGAGGGTGTCGCTGCCGAGGCCGAGACGGGCACCAAGAGGAAAGCGGACGAGGAGGACGGAGGCGAGCGCAAGAAGAGGAAGGAGGCGTAATCTTTTCTCTGTTGTTTCTGATGTATCTTCTTAGATGGGCTACTCCTTCATCCCACTGACAACTCCATTAGGACGGAGTGCACTGACGAGATTGCGTACACTTACATCGGAAGTCTATAGCATGTGTCTCTACGTGTACGGCTCTACTTCTTGTCCTTCTTTCCGGACTTGACGTCTCCGTTCGCCTTCCTCTCCCTCTCCTCCCTCTCCCGCTTCTCCTTCCTCTCACGCTCTTCACGCTCCGCCCTCTCCTCCAATCCCTCATGGACTCGCTCGCACTCGCGATCGGCCTCCTCGTGCGTGTCAAAGTGTCTTACGTGCGGCGTCATGTTGTACTCGCGCGTGCCGCAGCGCTTGGCCTGCTCGGGCGTGTGTGTGATCCAGATAATAGCCTTGGGACCGAGCGAATGACGGGGGTAGTGCGCCTCACCGTCGCCTCCGCGGACGTTTGGCGGGAGGAGGCCGACGAGCGTCTTCTCGACCTTGCGCATGGTCTCAGCGTCGAGGGCGGACGTCGGTTCTGCGCGTCAGATGGTACACGTAAAGGAATCTGCCCCGCCTCTCCTCCACTTTCCCATCACGACCGGGACCGTGCTGGCGCTACTCACCGTCAAGCAGGATGATATCGGCGCCGCCGAGCCCGATACCGATGGCCAGCGCAATGCGCTGCGCCTCGCCGCCGGACAGCGTGCCCCAATCGCGGTCCCAGAGGAACTTCTGGATACCCCATTCCTCGGCAATGTCGAGCGGGTCCAGCTGCACTCGGTCGTTCGCGATCTCCTTGACGCGCTTCTTGCGCGAGGCGTAGCCCTGGCACGTCTTCAGGAAGTCGAGCGGCGTTCCCGCCAGTATACTCGGGCGTTGCGGGATGTACTGCACCAGCGTACGGTAGTAGGGGTATCCATAGTCGCTGGCCGTCCTGCCGTGCAGCGCGATGCGGCCGCGCTGGTACACGTTCAGCTCGGAGATGCATTTCAGCAGCGTCGTCTTGCTGAGCGTTAGCTCTACTCATCTGCTGCGAGATAAAGAGAAGGTAGGTGAGGGCCAATGAGACGGGCTGCGAATGTCATGGAGGAATGCAGAACGGTGGGGCGCGCCGCTATCAACGGGCAGACAGGCACCAAACACCGAAGTGTCTTCCTCGACACCTGTCTGCCATCCTTGGACAAGTGTGACTGCCGTCACATAGAGAATCAGAAGCGAAGCACTCACCCGCATCCACTCTCACCGCACAGAATCAGCACCTCGCCATCGTGCAGGTCGAGACTGATGTCCTGATCGTCAGCCTTAGTCCTAGCTCCGATCGCGGTGCGGGCGACCATCGGCCAGTGGATCACTCACGTTAAGGATGGCCGTCCCCTTGCCGTCGTCGCGGCGCAGCGTCAGGTCCTTGACCTCGAGGAGTGTCATGGTGTCGCTTTCTTGACAGAGAGTGTGAGGATGCGACAGAAACAACAAGCGAGCACAAGCGAGGAAGGTGGATTGTCTGGCCGTTGGAGACTTGAGCCCAGATTTCGGCCATGCAACCCGGCAGAAACACACCCAGCCTATGACGACATGACCTGAAATAGCCATTATGGCCGGGGTCGGAGGTCCACATGTCCCTTCGACGCTTCCATCCCTTCGGGCACACCGAGATCAAACTGCAATTTGCTGCCTGCATACCATGCTCACGACTACGGATTAACTACAGATGGTTTGTTCACTTGGAAGCGGCGTCGGCAGAGTCGTCGGCCTGTTTGTCAGCTGGGTACATGCCTAAAACGAAGCTGTGAACTCACCTTGGCGTCCTTGGAGGCGGAGGCCTCGTCTCCGTCCTCGGCGTCATCGCCGCCGGCTCCGGCACCAGCGCCAGCTCCGGCCTGGCCCATCAGAGCCGAAAGGTCGGGCATACCGCCGGCACCACCCGCGCCACCAGCGCCGCCCATCTGCTCCATGAGCTTGGCGAAGTCGACGCCGCCGGCACCGGCACCGCCGCCGCCCATGCCGCCCATGCCGCCCATAAGGGAGGCCATGTCCATTCCGGGGGGCATGCCGCCGCCACCACCGCCGCCTCCGAGGAAGCCGCCGTCGTCAGTCTCGACCTCGCCCGCGACCTCCTCCTGCTCGTCCTCGTCGGCCCAGCGGGCGAAGTCGGTCTTGATCCAGTTTCGGTTGAGAGGCTCCTTGGTCAGGCGCGGCCAGTACTCCTTCTTGAGCTCCTTCTTGCGGATGATCAGCAGGAGGTCACGGCCAGTGTACGGCATCTGCTTCGTCGCCTCGGGGTCGACCTCGTGGTAGAAGTTGACCGTGCACGCCCACTGCTTCTCGGGGAGGCCCTTGGCGGGGCTGACGTTAGCTTCTTTTGCAAGCCCGGGAAGCTGTGGCAAATAGTGCACTCACTCTCCAGAGGTACCAGCGAAGGTGAGGTGGTCGGACTTGACGTCGACCTTGTAGCCGGGGTTCAGGTCATCGATGCGGAAAGTGAGGTAGATGAAGTTCTGCCGTTAGCTGAGAGCCACATTGGCGTTCGAGCCCGCTCGAGCCGCGCGCTACTCACCTTCTCGGGGTCCGAGTCGGACGAACGCTCAGCGTACAGGATCTCGGGGTGGATGGGTTTACCGGCAGACATTTTGTGCGACGATTCACTGTGTTGTTTTGGAGGAAAGCAAGAACGCAACTCTTGCTCGGCCCTATACATAGGCTGTCTTGCAATGTTCACCTCGGTTTCGTACGGTGACGACACTGCGACGGAACCAAAGTGCCCATAGGATTATGCTGGAAGTATCATGATTCTCGAATGGAAGCGGTGGTGGAGAGGCATTTTCCCACGGTGCACCGTCTCAGCACGTGGGCCGACCTCCACCAGAGGCGCGGAGACGCCGTTGACTCTCCGTCGCAGATCGTCGCAGATCGTCGCAAAACACGAGTACGCAGTGCGAAGGCAGGTGCGCATCCCAGTTCCTGGCAGTTTAGACGAGGTCGCACACACCAGTTGCACAACGGACGGCTTTGCGAACCCAACGCTGGCAGGCGCAGACACTGTCGACAACAATCCAGCCTGTGTGCAGTCCTTCGTTAGCCTTAATCACTATGGGTTGCTGTCGTAAGCCAACATGGCTCGTAGACGTTGCCCTGATTATTTTTTGTGCATCACAGGTCTAAGCAATACACAAACGGTTTATTTTATCCCGAATGTTGTTGTTTTACAGTACAGATACAAGCCACAGTCATCGCCGCTTCTTAGAGCTTGGCAATGATGGCGTCGGTGTACTGCTGAGTGGAAGCGTTACCGCCGAGGTCACGGGTGACGGTCTTGCCCTCAGCAATGGTCGAGAGAGCGGCGGTCTCGATCTTGTTGGCGTAGTCGTTGAGGCCCATGTGGCGGAGCATCATGAGCGAGGAGAGGAGGAGAGCGGTGGGGTTGGCGAGGCCCTTGCCGGCAATGTCGGGGGCGGAGCCGTGGACGGCCTCGAAGATGGAGGCGTCCTTGCCGATGTTTCCGGAGGGGGTGAGACCGAGACCACCGATGAGACCGGCGGAAAGGTCAGAGAGAATGTCACCGTAGAGGTTGGGCATGACCATGACCTCCTGCGAGAAGGGGGCGGGGTCCTGGGTGATGCGGAGACAGACACGGTCAAGGAGGTCCTCGTTGTACTGCACGTTGGGGTACTCCTTGGCGACGGCGCGGCAAGCGGTGAGGAACATGCCGTCGGACATCTTCATGATGTTGGCCTTGTGGACGGCGAGAACCTTGTTGCGGCCAGACTCCTGGGCGTAGTGGAAGGCGTAGCGGGCGACACGCTCGGAAGCCTCGTAGGTGATGAGCTTGATCGACTGAACGACGCCGTCGACGATGACGTGCTCGATACCGGAGTACTCTCCCTCGGTGTTCTCACGGATGAGGACGGTGTTAACGTCGTCGTAGAGGGTCTTGTAACCCTTGATGGAGACACAGGGACGGACGTTGGCGAAGAGGTGGAAGGCACGACGGAGGGTGAGGTTCATCGAGACGTGACCCTTGCCGACTGAAGAGCGTTAGGTCTGGCAACATCCGAAATTCGACGAGCTAGCACAACGCTAGACATCGCGACAAAATACTCACTGGGGGTAGCGAGGGGACCCTTGAGGGCGACGGTGTTCTTCTTGACGGAAGCGACGGCGTCAGCGGGAAGGGTGGTCTTGCCATCCTTGATGATAGGGGTAACGTCAACCTCCTCCCAAACGATAGGGGCCTGGCTATCAGTGTTTATCCAACAGGCGATCAGCGGCTGAAACTTACGCCAGCAGCAGTGTAGATCTTCTTGACAGCCTCAGAGATCTCGGGGCCGATACCTGGCCGTCAGTAAAAACAAAATCAAACAGAGCGTGCTCGCCCCGCCTCGAAGAGGCATCGAGCGGCCTTCGAAGTACGCACCGTCACCGGGGATCATAGTAACGGTGTAGTTGCCCTGCATGTTAGCTCCTTACCCAGCTCTCTAAACTCACGTTGGAGTCCTTCTTGCCGGCGTAGGCAGAGGTGACATCGGCAGTGGCAGCGTAGCCTCGAGAAGCCTGGCATTGTCAGTGGAAGACCCTCAAATTTGACTGTTTCACGCTGAGGCTCACCTGGAAGGCGCGGAGGGTGGGGATGACGCTGCGGGTGGCACGGCGAGCGGCGAACATGGTGACGGAGGAGGGGGAGGGGAGGGTGGTGGAGGAGGGTTGTTGTTGTAAAAGATGTGGTGAAGGAGGATGCAGATGCGAAAGGGGACACGACGAAAGCTTTGCAGTGATCAGGATCAGCTCTCAGGACTGCATAGGACTGGGCGGCCTGGACGACGTCACACCCTGGGCGTGCTTCAACAACTCCACCAAAACGGCGTTCAAAGTGCTTACGTAAAGCACCAAAAACAGGCGGCGTTGTCGGCCGATGGGGATCGACGCTCAGTCCACGTGACTATCCTTGTCCTGAACCCCGCAACGCGACACCTTGCAGCGATAACCAGCGATATTTCCGATGCTTGGGCTTCGTCCTGGTGCGGGCGATCTGTCAGGACAACAGAACACAAGAATGCACAGAACGGCTTCTGTCGCGCAGAGCGCCTCTTCGCACGACAAGCGCAGTGTTGTGTGACGTCTCTGGGATCCTCGAACGACACGGCTAACGGCTTCGGCCATAGCGACGATCCTAGGACATGCCATGTCCACATGCCTAAGGAAGATGAGCAGGTGAACAGTTGAGGTAGGGACTCATCGGTCTTCGCCGAGCAGTGCCGATGGTTGCGGCAACAGACGAACAGACCAATGAATGTGCTCCCAGCCAAGGATTCAAAACGAGGCGCACCATGTCCCACAACGAAAGGTTAGCTTAGCAGGGTCTCCACTGCCGCCGGTAACCTCCCTCTTGCTTTTCGTCTCACTGCAACTTGCACTCTTGCGACCTCATCGGCAACCTAGAATCTCGAGCAGCCTCGTTATCGGCCCCCTCTCACCACTGACACTCGCACTCACGATACCAGCAATCACATGTTCACTCAGCGTCCTCCTCCCAGACTGCGAACCAATCGGGATCTAACAATGATCGCCACTTAGAGCGACTCACCAGATCACCAGACGCATGCAGGATATCACCGCCAGCGTACGCCAGCTTCGAGCCAGCCTTCACAGCTCACAGTCACAGAGTTTCTCATCTGGTGGTCTTGCGAGCGGAGGCAATTCCACGTGGTATTTATCAGCCGGTTTGATGCCGCGATACCGATTAAATCTTTCTGGCTCAGAATTTTGGATAGCGAGCTGGGTCAGGCCCATAAACAAGGCTGCAGTGCGATTCCTCTTGTCCATCACCCCATAACCCCCCCATCCACAAAAACAACCATGGGTTCCAAGAGCGCCGCTAAGGTTGACAAGAAGTCCAAGAAGGACGAGAAGGCCGTTGCCGCCGCCGCTAAGGTACGTTTGCGGTGGTTGCCGATCGCACTCCGTCACTGCCATCGGTGACGTGAGAGGTCGCACGAGCATGGGAAATTTTGTATGATACAGTGGCTGACGCTTCCAACAGGTCGCCAAGGTCGAGAAGAAGTCCAAGAAGTCCAAGAAGGAGCCTACCCCCGAGAGCAGCTCCTCCGAGTCCGAGTCGGACTCCGACTCCTCGGACTCGTCCTCCGACGAGGAGGAGAAGCCCGCCGCCAAGGCCGCTAAGGGCAAGGCCGCCGCCAAGAAGGAGGAGTCGTCTGACTCGTCTGACTCTGACTCCTCGGACTCCGACTCGTCCGACTCTGAGGACGAGAAGCCCGCCGCCAAGGCCGCCCCCAAGGCTGCCGCCAAGAAGGAGGAGTCCTCGGACTCGTCTGACTCCGACTCTGACTCTGACGACGAGGAGGAGAAGAAGGAGGAGAAGAAGGAGGAGACCACCTCGTCCTCTTCGTCTGACTCTGACTCCTCTTCCGACTCTGACTCGTCCGACGACGAGGAGGAGGCCAAGCCCGCTTCCAACAAGCGCAAGGCTGAGGAGGAGCCCGAGGCTGCCGCCGCCCCCGCCCCCGTCAAGAAGGTTAAGACCTCTGAGGGCGAGCAGGAGGCCACCAACACCGTTTTCGTCGGTGGTCTTTCGTGGAACATCGACAACGACTGGCTCGCTTCCGAGTTCGCCTCGTGCGGTGAGGTCATCTCTGCCCGCATCGTTCTTGACCGCGACACCCAGCGCTCGCGTGGATTCGGCTACGTCGAGTTCGCCGACGTCGACTCTGCCATCAAGGCCATTGAGTTCGAGGGCAAGGAGCTCGACGGCCGTGCCGTCCGTGTCAACTTCGCCAACGCTCGCAAGCCTGACGCCGACAAGCGCGCCAAGGTCTTCAACGACAAGCGCTCGCCCCCCGCCGACACCCTCTGGATCGGCTCGCTTCCCTTCGACACGACCGAGGACCACGTCTACGAGGCCTTCGGCGAGTACGGTGACGTCCAGTCCGTCCGTCTCCCCACCGACCGGGAAACCGGTGCCGCCAAGGGCTTCGGCTACGTCACCTTCGGCGACGTTGCCCAGGCCACCGCCGCCCTCGAGGCCCTTAACGGCACCGAGTTCGGCTCGCGCCGCATCCGTATCGACTTCGCTCCCCCTAAGCCTGACAACAACGGCGGTGGTGGCGGCTTCGGTGGCGGCCGTGGTGGTGGTCGCGGCGGTGGCCGTGGCGGCTTCGGCGGTCGCGGCGGCGGTGGCCGTGGTGGTGGCCGTGGCCGTGGTGGACCTCCCCGCGGCGGCGCCCGCACTGGCGGCATCGTCGAGTCCGCCGGCCAGAAGGTCACCTTCGACTAAGCTATACCCCCTCCCCCTCCCCATCAATATACACAATCTCCCCATCGCCTTCAAGGCAACCCTTCAAAAATAGCATCAAGGTTCTACCCACCGTTGCGCAGCCTGGTGATCGTCGCTATCTGATATGATTTTACTGTGTCACTGCTGGTTTTGAATAGATGTCCCTCTTACTGTATGCATTTGTGGTAATTAGAGTTCTCCAAAGTCTTGAGCAGTTGCAGCATCGTTGTGGGATAAACTGAGTAAAAGTGGCAGTAGAGAGACATGTGGTTAGAAGCCGGTGTCTGTCAGATGAGCCCGAGATCCATCTATTAGAAGTTCAATGGGACTAAGTTCCACCTGCATGTGCACATGACCGCCGAGACATCTGACGCGATCGCAGCTCTGGGCTGGAACTGGTCGCGGCGCGGAGAAGGCACAAGGGTATGGTGCCGACCGCAACGTCATAAGAGCTAAACCGGGTGGGACGTGTCGTCAGGCAAGGAACGTCCGCATTGTCGCGACGTTTGGTCGGGTGCTTTCATTCGACAAAAGCTCTGGGTGCGCTGCGCACGATTTCGCGGCTTCGTCGCCCCATAGCCCTCCTCGGATGCAACCAAGTGCACGGAACGAAGCATGCCAAGTCCGGCCTTAGTGCATGTGGGCAGCGAGGGCGGAGGGGCGGAGATGCAAGCATGGGGCTTTTCGGAGTGAGAGGGCGGGCTGCAATTTCAAGGCTGAGTGCCTCTCAGGACACGGTGGATCACCAGTGGAGGGATGGGGTATGACGTATGACGTAGGTGATTGTCGCACACCATTTTACGGTCTCGGGGGTGGTCTCGTCCTTGCCTCGGCGCTGACGCTGACGCTACAGAGCCCTCCTTTCTTAAACACAGGACCCAGATCCTGATCACCCCTCGATCAACTCCAAGCACTCCGCTGCACTTCCTTCACCTCTCGACATCCCGACCACACATCCGTCGACCGGTGAAGCGTGAAGCACCATGTCGACAACTGCAAACGGCTCGCCCAAGACCCGCAAGTCGGGGACGACGGGCGACTCGACCATCTCCAAGTCGACGGGCACCGACTTCCCCGCTCTCCCGCCCGCCCCCGCCCCGCACGTCTTCGGAACAGGCTACTCGGGCAAGCACAAGGTTCCCAAGGCGCAGGACTGGCAGCAGATCAACGAGAAGCACCAGCAGCAGGCCGACGAGTATGCGCGCATCATGGACATGCGCGCGCAGGCCGAGGAGGATGAGCGGCGCCTTGCCGAGGAAGGTCCGACGAGCGAGGAGGAGGGCGAGCCCGCCTACGTCCAAGTGGACGGGGACGGTGACCCGGTCAACCCCCAGGACAGCCCAACGACGGCAGGCAACAAGGTCTCGAACGACGGGACGCAGAGCCGCAAGAAGGCAGACTCCAAGAACGGCGCGACCGAGAAGCAGAGGCTCATGAACCAGATGACCTCGTTCACTGGTATGTACATCTGCAGGAGTGGGACTGACGGCGTGCAGAGAAGCCAACCGACCGCATCAAGAAGGCCCAGAAGGGAGAGCGCCGAGTTCGTGACCCCATTACCGGCGGCGTCGTTGTAGTCAAGGACGCAGACCCGAAAGGTACGTGCCTTCCCTCTTCCCTCCTTCCGAGCTTCCGAAGCGCGTCCCCGAAGCCCGAGCTGCGCGAATGGCGTTGCACCTCGTTACGCCGTGCACGCCCTCAATTGCGCCGCATGCGTCGTCCGTGTGCGCCGTGTACGCCGCCGGCCACCGATGTGTGTGCGCAGCCCTGCGCGGTCATGCGCGGCCATGCCATGCGCGATGTCTCCGCGCGGCGATCCATCCTGTCATTCCCCACTACACATATCCCCTCCTTTGCGGCTTTGCGCGCGGGCAGCGACAACGCAAGCGACTGCTGGGGAAGACAACGACCTTCCCGATGCAGGGCCAGGAGCGATTGCTCGCGGCGGCGCTTGGCCTTGTCCGACTCGCACTGAAGCGCAACGACTTCCGCCTCCCTGACCCGCTGCACTACGGTTACTGTCTTCCCTCCTCAGCTGCTGACAGCAGACTTCGAGCCGTCGCGCACGCGCATCTCTGGCGGCAACGTCACTTACTACCCGTTCCCGCCGCCTGCGCCGACGAGCGTCAATGACCTCCTGAAGCGCTGCCAACAGCTGCAGTACCTCATCATCGGATCTTGCCTCGTGCTCTGGTTCTTTATCGCTTTCGGGAATGGACTCATGACCGCCCTCTGGCGTACCTTCCTCCTCATGCTCGTTGGCATTGGTCTCTACGCGGCGACCGGTCTCCTGCTTAAGAATCTCGAAAAGGAGGTCGACGCGATCCGCCTCGACCTGACTCGCGCTCGCGGACAGGCGTTCTCTCCGCCCTATCCCGAGAGTGCGGAGTGGCTGAATGGGCTCATCCAGTTGGTCTGGGGTGTAAGTTGACACGAACCGGTCCTGGCAAAACTGACGCGCAGAACATCGACCCTTCCCTCTTCGTCCCCATGGCCGACATGGTCGAGGACATCCTCCAGGCCTCGCTGCCCAGCTTCGTCGACGCTGTACGCATCACCGACCTTGGCCAGGGCCGCAACGCTATAAAGCTTTCGTCTGTCCGCGCCCTTCCCGACCAGCCCGGTGATGACGGATACCCGAAGACTAACTGGATCGACGAGGGCACCGACACCCCAACCAAGGACATGGACGGCGACGTCCTGAAGGAGGACCAGGCCGGCGACTACTACAACTTCGAGGTTGCGTTCCAGTACTCTGCCCAGCCTGGCCAGAATGACCGCGACAAGAACATTCACCTGCTCATCGAATTCTTCCTCGGTACTCACGACTGGTTCCACATTCCCTTCCCCATCTGGTGAGCTCCCTGGCTGATCGCGGTAGCTGACTTTGCAGGATTCAGATTGAGCAGATCTACGGCATCGCCCGTGTCCGCCTGCAGTTCATCCCCGAGCCGCCCTTCGTGCGCAACTGCACGTTCGCCCTGTGCGGCGTGCCCAGCGTCGAGGTGTCGGCCATCCCCATGTCGCGCCACCTGCCCAACGTTCTGGACCTGCCCCTGATCTCGGGATTCGTCAAGGACGCTATTGCCGCCGGTACCTCCGAGCTCTGTGTGCCCAAGAGCATGACGATCAACTTGAAGGACATGCTCTCCGGCGCCGCTGTCGGCGACACGCGCGCCATCGGTGTCTTCATCATTACGATTCACTACTGCGAGGGCCTCTCGGCCCAGGACAACAACGGCAAGTCGGACCCGTACATCGTGCTGGCGTACGCCAAGTACGGCCGCCCGCTCTACTCGACCCGTATCATCATCGAGGACCTGAACCCCGTCTACGAGGAGACGGCCGCGCTGCAACTGACTGAGGACGAAATCCGCTCCGACGAAGACCTCGCCGTCATGCTCTGGGACAGCGACAAGATGAGCGCTGAGTAAGTTCGTCCATAACCTTCACGAACTGACCCCAGCGACCTCGTGGGCCGTGTCCAGATCCCCGTCAAGGACCTGATCAAGCACCCCAACAAGATGTTCGACCGCACCGACGGGCTCATGGGCTTCGAAGACGGCAACGACATGCCCGGAACCATTACGTGGTCGATCGGTTTCTTCGACAAGGTGCCGCTGAAGAAGGCGAACGAGCGCCTGCCTACAGCCAAGGAGGCGAAGTCGGACCCTGGCCAGAAGTCCGCCGCTCGCTCCGAGATGCTTCCTGGCGACAAGGGACCGAACCCCGCTCGCGACTACCCGCCTCCTCCGCCGCCCGACGTCTCCAAGACTCGCCCCGACGACGCTTGGCCCTCTGGCGTTCTCTCCATCATTCTGCACCAGGTCAACAATCTCGAGCGCCAGCAGCTCGAGGGCAAGAGCGGCACGGACCGCGAGGGCGAGGCCGGCCAGGACACGGACGACCCCAGCGAGCAGACGAAGAACCTCCCTTGCGGTTACGGCGAGTTCATCGTCAACGACGAGCTGTGCTACAAAACGCGTGTGAAGCAGTACACGACGAACCCTTACTTCGACGCTGGTACTGAGGTGTTCATCCGCGACTACACGACGACCGAGGTTCGTGTCGTGATCCGCGACTCGCGCCTGCGCGAGAGCGACCCGATCATGGGCGTCGTGTCTGTCAACCTCGCCGATGTGTTCTGCGAGTCGTCGTCTGTCACTGCCACTTACCCCATCCAGGAGGGCGTGGGATTCGGCAAGGCGAACATCTCTTTCGCTTTCCGCTCCATGCGCACCAAGCTCCCCGTCAACATGCGCGGTTGGAACACGGGTACCGTCGCCGTGCAGGACATCGTCCTGCGCGCTGACCCCTCGAAGAAGGACAAGTTCGAGGCTGAGCGCATGGCGCTCACCGTGTCGACGCACGAGTGGACCGAGAAGCTCAGCAAGCGGCACAGCGAGGCCGACGGCGAGCTCGTCAAGTGGAATACGGACCACCCCGAGTACTTCCCCGTGTACAACCGGTACCAATCCCACATCGTGTTCGAGTTCGGCGCTTCGGGCATCGGCAAGCTCATCGGACAGGGCAAGCCGGAGGCGATCGCGGTGCTGTGGCTGCAGGACCTGACGGACGACATCGAGGGCGAGGTCGAGATCCCCGTCATCACCGGCCCGGACATGAATGTGCTGCGGCAGAACGTGATCAACGACCAGACGCTGAAGCACCACGAGTTCGAGCTCGTCGGCAGCGTCACGGCCAAGATGACGTTCAGCGCCGGCCTGGACATTCAGCACGAGAAGCTGCGCCTGTCCCAGTCCCGCCGCCATGCTTTCGAGGCCTGGATGGCGACCGAGGGCGAGAGCGAGATCTCTGAGATGCAGAAGCACTTCGAGGACGACGGCGTCATCGACAAGCACGAGCAGAAGGAGATCGACAAGGCGCACAAGCGCCAGCTCGAAAGCCGAGGCCGCGGTATGGCCCAGGTCGGGGCGTACCGCAGCGCAAAGTGGATCGGGAGGGGTATCAAGGACCGCCTCCCCGGCCGGAAGAAGACGAGGGAACGTGAGTCGATTGTCCAGACCGAGGGAGAGGCAGAGGGGACGGCCTAACCCTGTTCTCGCCTCCTTCCTCCGTTTCTACCTTCTCCTGGTTGGAACGACATACGCCAAACATTACAGGTGTTTCGAGCACATCTCGAGACGGACGTTTCTTTCTTGACTTCCTTGACTTTCTTGACATCTTGACTACACATCACAAACCAAATACTTTCCTGACCTTCTTGCTTTTCTTGATCTTTCTTGACCTTTCTTGAACTTCTTGCTTAACCAAACCAACACACGAACTTTCATACTCGTAGAGAAGAAACTTGAGGCTGACACCATCCACAGCTATGGTTCAGACCGAGGCGTAGCACGCGTAGTCGTAGAGCTCCAACCCAACCACAACTCCAACCCAAGCCCGAACGTACAATCATTTCATCGACGCGTTACAGTCTCCTCAATTTGTATCCCTTGCGTGGTGCGTGGACGTCAACCTCAACATTGTTTCCCCTCTTTTACCTTATCAGTATCAAATAGCAGTCAAACTCTGATGAAAGTCGTATTAATACATCATGGAATGAATCTAGCTAAAGCTTTGCGTGTGCTGCACTCCATCCTACTGCACAACTGAACTGCCCCGGCTGCTTTAGTGGCGGATGTCAGACGGCGCCTGTTGACCTAGTAGTCATCGACATCGCTCCTCGGCGAGCCACCACGCCTGTCATCCCTGTCATACTCGTCGTCATAACTCCTCTCCCTCTCGCGCTTAACACCGCGCTTGCGCTCAGCCCGTTCCCGGTCAAGCGTCCACTCGTCAGGCGGCGGCTGGAACTCCTGCTTAGCCCCACTCGGGAGTGCATGGAGCCTCTCGACCCTCTCCCCTCTGTCTCCCACACTCGTGCCAGCGCGGGAGGTAGCCATGGACTCCTCGTCCTCTCCGTCTCTCTCGTCCCTCTCGTCGTCGTGCCCATCATGCTCCGACGGCTCGGGCAGGTCAGAGGGCGGATGGTCGTCCTTCTTGCGTCGGAGCGGTTCCTCGGCGTCCCCGACGTGCCGCTTCGGAGCGCGGTTCGCCAAGGGCGCGCCAATGTCGACGGGGTACTCCTCCTTGTTTCCGACGAGGGGAGACCAGGAAGCGTCCGCTGGCAGAGGGACGACGGGCGGCGCATGCCCATATGCGGAGAGGTAGTGGTCGTAGATCCGGCGCTGGATCTTGTGCACGCGCAAGGCGAGGAGATTGGATTCCTGGCGTTAGCTTGAACCGGTCGTCCGGAGAGCTAGAGCGAGGAGGAAGGCAGTCTTGCTGGAGCACACCGCGGCAGCGGAACTCTCCAAGCACATTAATCCGGCACTTCGTTGAGGATAGCTCCGCCATGCTCCACAAAGGAGACAGGAAGCGGTGATGATGAAGAAAGGACACCCACGTCGCTCAGGTCGTTCACCATGTCCTTCAGCACCCGATACCGGCCTGCATGTCAGCTTGGGATCAGAGCCGCATCAGCTTACGTCTGTACTTGGTCTCGTCACCGGAGAGGAGCGGCGCGACATGGCAGCGCTTCTCGACTGGCATGGTGGTGCCGATGCGTTTGCAGTGTTGGGTGTCGTGGGGTGTGTGGAGGATGTGACGGGTGACGGGGGAAGGTGGGTCGTGGTCGATTGGCGCGGTTGTGGAGGCTGAGGCTGGGGTGGAGGTTTTGGTAGCCTCCGTCGTGCCTTCCCTTTCGTGGGGAGTGTATTTGGTGGAACAGGGGTAGTCACGTGCAACGCTCTGTGCGCCGTTGATCACCGGTGTCATCCGTGCCTTGCCTCTCGACTCACCGCTTAGCGCGACTACTGAGCGGCGCATGCCCGTCGCGCCACCCGACCCAACCTCGATCCGTCTGCACCTTCCCCGTTCCTTCTCTCTTCCCCCACATCTTTCTTGACCCCTCACACCTCGCCCGCACCACTGACGGAGAGGTCAAGAAGATCCACAGCCATGACAACGATACAGCCGACAGTCGAGTATGACGAGGAGCGCACGCGACCCGACGACCTTGCGCCGCCCGACGTCGCCGCCATCGTCGACAGCCGCAAGAGATGGTACCGGAGGCTCTGGGACGCCCGGTCCATCGAGACAGTCACGACGTGCATCTCCATCTGCATCAGTGCAGTCCAGGCGAACGGCGTCTACTGCTGGCCCACATAGTGAGCATCCCTCGCCATCGATCGCCGCGGTCGCCCCACCGACAGGGAAGGATAACGCGTGACATCCCGCCTCGGCACGAGCTGCTCGTCTTCAGGTCAGCTAACAACAGTGGGCCCGTCGTATCGAGAGAAATGGGACTGAACGGCACACAGTCCCAAACGATCGTCGTTGGGTGAGCTAGGGAAACTGAAGTGCGAGCTGACAGCCAGCGGTATCCTCGGCGTCTACCTGTGTGCGGCTCCTCTTGGGTCGCTAACGGACCACCTCGGCCCACGAGTCGCCTCGCTCATCTCCGCCCTTCTTTCCTCGGCCGGGTACTACGTCTTCGCGGCCATTTTGAAGGCGCCCTGGGCCGCCGAGTGGGAGAACACGTATCTTCTGCTTACGGCGTGCTACTTCTCCGTCGGTGCTGCGACTGTCGGCTCTTACTTCGCTGCCCTGACGACCGCCTCGCTCTCCTTCCCCGACCACCCGACGCTGTCGCTCAGCGTGCCGCTCTCGTTCATGGGCCTGTCGTCTCTCTTCCTTTCGAGCTTCTCCAACCTGTCGACCTTCGAGGGCGACAACGGCGAGCTCAATGTCGTCAAGTACCTTACCTTCCTCGGCACGCTGTCGCTGTGCGTCAACCTGTTCAGCTCCGTGTTCATGCGCATCCTCCCGCCCAAGCAGGACGAGATGGACGACGCCCAGGGCTGGGACAGCGACAGCGAGTACGAAGCCCACGCCTACGGCGGCGACTCGCTCACAATCGCGGACCTCGCGTCGTCGCTGCACCTCGACGAGCGCGCGCCGCTGCTCATCGGCGGCATCGAGGCAGCGAGGAAGGACGTCGAGGCCGAGCAACACGGGCGCGACGTGCGCTGGACAGTCTGGAAGCTCGTGCACAACCCCGGCTTCTGGGCGTTCGGCATGGTCATCACATTCTGCATCGGGCCGAGCGAGATGGTCATCGCCTCGATCGGCAACATCCTCACCAGCCTCCTGCCGCCGGACACGCTGCCGGTCGAGCTCTTCGACGCGCTCAAGGCCGCTCCCACTGTTGTGACGTTTGCCCGCAGCGCTGCCGAGAACTCGGCCCTCGCCCTGCGCAACAAGCACGTCCTCATTCTGTCGATCTGCTCGACCGTCGCGCGCCTCGCGACCGGCTTCCTCGCCGACATGCTTGCGCCCCCGGCCCCCGCGATCGAGCTGGCGACCGACCCCACTGAGGACGGCCCCGTCGCCAACAGGGCCAGGGGCTTCCACCTCCTGCGCACGTCCTTCAACGCCATCTGTTGTGTCCTCCTCGGCCTCGTGTTCCTGTGGACGGCCGGGTTCCTAGACCGCGAGAGCCGGCTGTGGGTCCTCAGCGCTGGTGTCGGCGCCCTGTACGGCGCCATCTTCACGTTAACGCCCGCTATCGTCAGCGCACACTTTGGCGCGACCTCCTTCGGCCTCACCTGGGGCATGGTCTCGTACTTCCCTGCCCTTGGCAGTGTCCTATTTTCGGTAAGCTGTTGGGGCAGACAATGTAGCTGACGTCAGTACCTGTACGCGTTTAACTCGGAGCGCGGTAGCAAGATCGAGGAAGTCGCCCCGACGATGTGCTACGGCCGCAAGTGTTTCGATCTGACCTTCCTCGTGTCCGGCATCTGTGCGATCGTGTCTGCGATCGGGCTAGTCGTCATCGGCCGCAAATGGAAGGTCTAAACAATTCAAGCATCATCTTCTCGCCTCACGTTCACGAATCAAAGCATAATCATAACCAGTAATAGAGTGATACAACAATTGTAGAGCTTGTCCACGCCAGCATGCATGTACTCATGACCATCAGCCGGCCCGGCGCTAACCTCGGAATAACTTTCTCGGAGTGAGGACAAGGCCAGGGACTCGGCGCGTGCGGGCCACGTGCGACGGCAAACGCGGGCGTAAAAAGTCGGAACGGCGGTCTTTTTGACGATCGGACAGCGGTCGGCCAGTCTGCAGCTCGCGATTTCAAGTGCAAGACCTCGCTTGCACTCCCTCTCACCACCACCACTCCCAAAAGGCAAAACGCGGCTGGCCAACATGTCTGCCGTTTCACGCATCGTGCGCTCTGCGCGTGTCATCCGCCCCCGCGTCGCCATCCAGGCGCGCGCGCTCTCGACTGCGGCCTCCGTCCGCCCCGTCGCCCGTATTGCGCGCGCTGCCACCCCCGCCGCGCTCCCCGCCCAGCGCCGGTGGGAGTCCACCGAGGCGAAGGCTTCTACCGAGCCCGTGAAGCTCGGCTACAAGCTCTCGGACGCCGACAAGAAGAAGCTCGCCCGCCAGAGGAACATCGGTATGTGAGTATCACGTTAGAGCTTTGCAGCAACGTATCGATAGCTAACGTCAGCTCGGCCCACATCGACTCTGGCAAGACAACTCTGACTGAGCGTGTGCTGTACTACACCGGCCGTATCCGTGACATCCACGAGGTGCGTGGCCGCGACAACGTCGGTGCCAAAATGGACTCGATGGACCTCGAGCGCGAGAAGGGTATCACGATCCAGTCTGCCGCCACGTTCGCCGACTGGATGTCGCTCCCGCCGCCGAACGAGCGCAAGGAGGGCGAGACCGCCGAGAAGGAAAAGTACAGCATGAACATCATCGACACCCCGGGACACGTCGACTTCACGATCGAGGTCGAGCGTGCGCTCCGTGTTCTCGACGGTGCCGTTCTCGTGCTCTGCTCCGTGTCCGGTGTCCAGTCGCAGACCATCACGGTCGACCGCCAGATGCGCCGCTACAACGTCCCCCGCGTCGCGTTCATCAACAAGATGGACCGTGCCGGTGCCAACCCGTTCCGCGTCATCGAACAGCTCCGTTCCAAGCTCAAGATGAACGCTGCCGCCGTCCAGATCCCGATCGGCGCCGAGAGCGACTTCGCCGGTGTCATCGACATCATCAACATGAAGGCGCTCTACAATGAGGGTGTCAAGGGGTAAGCTACTTCGCTCTAGGAGATATCTGACAAGCAGCAACGTCATCGTCGAGAAGGAGGTGCCGGAGGAGCTCAAGGCCTTCGCGGAGGAGAAGCGTGCCGAGCTGATCGAGCACCTGTCCGAGGCGGACGAGCCGCTGTGCGACAAGTTCCTGAACGAGGAGCCAATCTCGGTCATGGACATCCAGCAGGCGATGCGCCGCGCGACCGTCGGGCTCAAGTTCATCCCCGTCTTCATGGGCTCTGCCATCAAGAACACGGGTGTGCAGCACATGCTCGACGGTGTGTGCCAGTACCTCCCCGCTCCGGACGAGGTCAAGGCGATCGCGCTGGACACTGAGAAGGCGGACCAGCCGGTCGAGCTCGTTCCGGCCGCGAACGCGCCCCTCGTCGGTCTCGCGTTCAAGCTCGAGGAGGGCCGTTTCGGCCAGCTCACGTACATGCGCGTGTACCAGGGTGAGCTGCGCAAGGGCGGCGTCATCTACAACGCCCGCACGGGCAAGAAGGTCAAGGTGCCGCGCCTGGTGCGCATGCACGCCGACGAGATGGAGGACGTCGACAGCATTGCCGCCGGAGAGATCTGCGCCATGTTCGGCGTCGACTGCTCCTCGGGCGACACGTTCACGGACGGCAACTCGTCCTACTCGATGACGTCCATGTTCGTCCCTGAGCCTGTCATCTCGCTCTCGATCCGCCCCGAGGGCACCGAGAGCGCCAACTTCTCGCGCGCCCTCGCCCGTTTCCAGCGCGAGGACCCGACGTTCCGCGTCCACGTCGACGACGAGTCCGGAGAGACCATCATCTCGGGCATGGGCGAGCTGCACCTTGACATCTACGTCGAGCGCATGAAGCGCGAGTACAACACGGTGTGCGTCACCGGTAAGCCGCGCGTCGCGTTCCGCGAGACCGCGACCCAGATGGCCAAGTTCGAGTACACGCACAAGAAGCAGACCGGTGGTGCCGGTCAGTTCGGTCGTGTCAAGGGCTACATCGAGCCCATGGACTTCGACCCCGAGACGGGCAAGGACACCGACTTCATCAGCCAGGTCGTCGGTGGCAACATCCCTTCGGCCTACATCCCCGCCATCGAGAAGGGATTCCAGGAGGCCATGGCCCGCGGTTTCCTCTCGGGACATCAGATGCAGGGCATCCGCTTCGTGCTCGAGGACGGCCAGTACCACACTGTCGATTCGAGCGAGCTTGCGTTCCGTCAGGCCGCGATCGGCGCCTTCAAGGACGCCATTGCCAAGGCCGCGCCCATCATCAAGGAGCCCGTCATGGCCGTCGAGGTTATCGCCCCCGTCGAGTTCCAGGGCGCCGTCATCGGCTCCGTCAACCAGCGCCGCGGAACCATCCTCGACTCCGAGGTCCGCGACGACGAGTTCACCCTCCAGGCCGAGGTTGCCCTCAACGACATGTTCGGCTACAGCTCCCAGCTCCGCGGCATGACCCAGGGCAAGGGAGAGTTCTCCATGGAGTACAAGTCCCACGCCCCCGTCCTCCCCAACGTCCAGAAGGAGATGGTCGAGGCTTACCGCAAGAAGCAGCTCTCCAAGAAGTAAGCTGCCCGGCAAGCTCGCCCTATCTGCTGTTGTACCATTACATAGACATGCATACTCCACTCCATTCTCTTGCGCCCTTGTTGCGACGTGTCTGCGTGTGCCCGACGCCCGGGAAAGCAAACAAACTCTCCACAATCGTCCAGTTAAGCTTCCAATGAATATAAGCGAGGGCGTGGCAACGCTCTCAGCTGAAGCTTGTCAAGCTTCCTTGGCCCCTATAGTATAATGGTTAGTACGCGAGTCTCATAAGCATTCGTTGCAATCTCTAGATCTCAGTTCGATTCTGAGTGGGGGCAGGATCCGTTTTTGCGACTTGTGCAGGCATTCGAGGTGTTGTTGGAGCGTTGGAGGCGAAGAAAGGGCACTGGTTGGATGGAGGACGGGTGGTTTTGTGATGGATGACGTCCGATGTGTGTGTGGCGCCACGGCCGAATTTGCGTCGAGACCCAGATCTCGGACGACGGCTACAGACAGATACAGGCTCACTGGTGTGCTGGTGCTACGTGGGTAGCGTGATACATAGACGGCAGTTAGACGAAGAAGGCGCATGTGGGCGTGTGCAGACCTGCGACAAGGTGTACTCGCTGCTCTCAGACTTCGGACTGGTGATCGTCAAACCGGAAGAGCGTCGGTTCGCCGCGCGAGTGGACTTATCAAACGGACGTCTGTGCTGATAAGCTTCAACTCACTCGTTGCTGGGGGTAGTGGGAGCCCTGACAGCCCTCTGCATTCATGTGGACTGCTTGACCGGGTTCTGCGTGGTGGTAGACGAGTGAGGGCAGTTGGAGGTGGGAAATAACTGCCATTCTCGTCAACAAAGACTCAAAGCTGGACGAAAGCTGGACGAATGCTGGACGTTAGCTCAGCAACGATTGTCGATAACTAACTCATCAGTCGGCACAATGTATCGGGGGGAGGTTCCTGCTTTTGATAATTGTCGCAATGACAAATCTTTCATGTGAACGGCACGACGGCGCGCGCGCGTGGTGCCAGGAATATGAGGGCAGTTGCGGGTGGAGAACAGCTGCTGTTATCGTCAATAAAATAAAGACTGAAGGCTGGGCGTTAGCTCAATGGTGGTGTTGGCCAACTAACTTATCAATACGCAGGAGGTGCTGCGGAGGAAAACATGCGATAGCCGTTGGAATGGTGAGCATGCGCTAGGGCCAGCTGGCAACAACGGCCATGGTAATAGAGAGTTGTAACTCCGCACATTCCTTCGCCTCTGTCGGCCGGTTGAAAGTTGGAGGAGGAAAGGATGTCAATCAGCGAGAGTCAGAGGGCTGTGTCGCGTGTAGCAATGGAATGGAAGTCTCGACTGGCGAATATTCTAGTGGAGTGGATGTTGTGGAAGAGGAGAGTCGCTGTCCGAGCTGGATAGATATGTGCTGCGGTTCTCAGTGATGGCACTGCTTTCATTGCAGCTATGCACAGAGTCATCATGACATCGTGAGATCTAGGCGACTCGGGGATGCTGCTGACATGCACGGACGACAGTGTCAGCGACGCCCGAACGCCGTCGGTCCGCTTGGGGACGTGTGGCAGTTGCAACAGCCGTCGCACTCTCCCTCGCGTTGTTTCTGACACAGTGCGTCGTCGATGTGGAGCGCTGCGCACTCCACTTGTCTTGTAGCTCTGCTTTGACAGGACCTTGATCTTCAGCACGCAGCGAGCTTGCCCGATATACTCGATGCTTGCGGTAGGGAACGATGCAAGTGACTCCAGGACGCGGTTACGGTTTGGCTGTGCAACCAGCCTGTGTTCCGGAGGACTCATAATTGCCCTTCGGGCCCGGAACTCACACATGGCGACGGCACACAGATCGAGAAGGTGGGATAGAGTGAGTCAGAAGGCACGCTCGAAACACGACACTCTGAACTCCACATGGCAGCCACAACCCACACAATCTCGCCGTCACACTGCGCCTGAGCTGCAACGTGTTCAACTTGACTCACGTCTCGCACGGCTTCCTCCGCTGCCCCAGTCGCACGACTCGCTTCGCTCGTCGTGCTCGCCTTGCCAGCGATGCAGAGATTATGCATAATGATAGATACACCGTACAAGAAAGAGAGAAACTAGAGACTCGTCTACGGTCTGATATTTGATGTTTAGAAGAGCAGGGCGAAGAACTTCTGGACCCAACCCTCGGGCTTGTAGGTCATCTCGTCCTCGGCCTCCATGGTGTCGAGGGCGCGGCGGCCGGTGTGGAAGTCGATGTCCTTGAGGGGCACCTTGTGGGTGCGCTTGACGACCTTCCAGATGACGTACGCGAGGACGAAGATGGGGATCGAGATGTAGGCCGCGAAGAAGGACGACGTGTCCCAGTTGCCCTTGAGGAAGACGGGGAAGCCGTTGAAGAGCAGGATGAGGGTGAACCAGATGAGCGAGTACCACGCCAGGTACGGCATCAGGGGCGCCTTGTACGGCAGGTCGTTGCGCGAGAGGCCCTGCACCTTCATGCCGTAGTAGAAGCGGAGGTACGAGACGAGGATCGTCCACCAGGTTCCGATACCGGCGATGGCGGCGAGGTTGTACAGCCAGTTAAAGGCCTCCTGGGCCTTCTCGCCGCCCGTGTTCAGGTACGCGAGCGGGCCGAAGAGACACGTGATGATGATGGCGTTGATGGGCAGGCCGCGCTTGGTGCAGTAGCGGAACATCTTGGGCATCTGGCCCTCGAGCGCGAGCGCGTAGAAGGTACGCGAGGCGGCGTAGACGTCAGAGATACCGGCCGAGAAGGCGGCGGAGAGAATGACGGCGTTGACGATGTGGGGGAGGACCTTGATCTTGGCGTTGTCGATGGCGATGACCCAGGGGGACGAGGAGGCGTCGCCGGTTCCGCCAAGGAGACGGGGGTCGTTGTAAGGAACGAGGACCGAGATGAAGAAGATACCCAGCACGTAGAAGAGGAGAATACGGAAGAAGACGCGGCGGATGGCCTTGGGGACCGACTTGCGGGGGTTCTGCGCCTCTCCAAGAGTCGTACCCAGGATCTCGGTACCGATGAACGAGAAGGCGGACTGGACGAGAATGGACCAGAAGGCGAGGAACTGGCCCCAGTGCCCTCCGATTTTCCCTTCTCCGTCATTGATCGTGATCTGGTTGAATGGTCCGGGGTTGCGCCAGTATCGGAAACCGATGGGGTCCTTGGTCGGGCCACCACCGCACATGAGGACGAGACCGAGGATGATGAGGCCGACAATGGTGATGACCTTGATCGTCGACAGCCAGAACTCGGTCTCACCGTACGCGCGGGCACCGAAGAAGTTGACAATCCAGCACACGACCATGAACACCGTGATCCAGACGGCCGGGTTCGTGTCCGCATCCCAGTACGCGATGATGATGGCCACGGCCACGAGCTCGGTCGGGAGCGTGATAGCCCATGAGTACCAGTAGTTGAAGCCAGTAGCCTGCTGGTCAGCATTGGTTCTCGTCGGTGTTTCTATTCTCGTCGCGACGTGTGGGGACGCCTCGCGCCTCTCGGCCTTGATCCGAGAAGAGATCCGGAGGCGTAGACGGGCGGAAAATTAGACCCCTAAACGCCCGTTCCTAACGAGTCATAGGCGGCGCAGACGAGCTGGCTGGCTGAACCAAGATTCCGAAGCCGTGGTGCCAGATCGGCGATGTGGAGTGCGAGCGGGGTAGAGAAAAATACTCACGAAACCAAGAGCCGGGTCGACGAAACGGGTCGCGTAGTGCGTGAACGCTCCCGCGACGGGGAAGAGCGTCGCCATCTCACCGAGCGCGACCATCATGCCGTACACCATCGTGCCCATGAGGCAGTACGCGAGCCAGATGGCGACGGGGCCGCCGTTGGCGAGCGCCTCGCCCGATCCGACGAAAAGACCTGAGCATGGTAAGCTTTGCCCCCAACTACGCAGCGCGCATGGTAAGCCGAGCCCCCAACTACCCTACTCCTCCTCTGATTGTTCAGAGCCGAGCATGGCAAGCCGAAGCCCCCAACTACCCTTCTGTATACGAACCAGTGCCGATGGATCCACCGATGGCAATCATCGCCATGTGACGCGGCTTGAGCTGACGCTTGACACCGCCCTCGATCTCTCCGCGCTCGTTCAGCTCATTGGGGTCGTACGGCGCCGGCGACGACTTCTCGACATCAGTCGCAGGGTATGCCGGCTCGACGGTCGTGCCGCCGCCGTCGGACTTCTTGTCGGACGAGAAGCCGAACATGTCGTCTGATGTCGGCGAAAGAGTCAGTGATGGAAAGGAAAAGAAGGAAGGGAGGGTCGGGGATGAGGTCGGGTCGGAGTGGAGTGCCGACTAGAGTCGATGGAGGAGAGACAGGCAAGGGTGGGCCGTATCTGTCCTCTTGTCGTCGAGTGTGGACGGGGTGGTGAAAAGAGAGTTGAGTGGGGAGGAGAAAGCCCTCTCGCGCTCGCACTACTTTTGTTGGGTACGTTGGGTCGGACTCGCATCGGCTGGCTCTGCGGGGCTCGACCCAAAGTAGCGCGGCAGCACCGCGCTAGCGGCAGCGGTCTTGTGCGAGGTGGGTGAAGTTTTGCCGACAGACGTAAGCCCGCTGGCTCAGCGCCTGGCCGGCCTGCTGGTGCTTGAGTCAGACCTCGCCGCGGATCTACACTTGAGCATGGAGTGGACCCCACGCTGGTCCCTGGTGCCCTGCATTCCTGAGTGATCCTGGAGTTTAATCGAGCAATGGCAGTGGCCCAGCGGCGAGTACCACGGCCGACTCCTCGGCGTGGGCAGAGGGTAACGAGGCCGCGGCGGCGACTACTCGGTGGTGGTGGATCTGCAGTAGTCTGCCGCTGAGCTCAGCAGGTGTTTGGTGGTCGCTTGACCAGCGAAATTTTGGCTCTGGACCAATCCTGGGGCAAGACGCGCCCATGTGCCCTGACACGCTCCACAGGAACCTGAGCAAACTGGCCTCAAAGACCGCAATTATCCGCGTCCCCTCCCCTCCAGACATCGGTGCAGCGTTCCTTGGTGCAACCGTAACGCTGACGACACGAGCGAAGCTTGCGAAGTGGGAAGCAGAGATAAGGACGTCGCTCACATGACCATCGGTAGTGGGCAGATGGGGACTATAGTTAGCCCCGCAAGGAATTCCTAGGATTTCGATATCCTCAGCCAACGCTAGCCAACTGCCGCAGTCAGCCGGGACCACCAGGGCGGCAAGGGAGGGCCAAGAGCAAGCACGCGGTGGGTATCTTTTTCCGTCCATTGCGCGCTCACGTGCACCCCTCCCTCACTCCCCTCACTCTCCTCACTCTCAGGCCTTGGCCTGAGGCACTGTCCGTGCGGTTCGATGCCACCAGGGACGGCTGATGGAACGCCGTACAACCGCGTGCTCCGTGCTCTGCAAGCTCGCATGCCGTTGTCCAGTACGTGGGGTCTGGCTCGCCGGCCCAGAAGGCCAGAATACGGGGTTAGAGTTCGCCAGCAGGTGCCTGCAGTCTGGGGGTGTCGTAACGAGCCACCCTCCAGATCGCCCACTCAGCGTGCCCACAAGTCGCCGCGGAGCGCGCGCCAGTTTTCCCGACTCGGATGCGGCGAGCGCCTCTGTCCCTGTCTCCGTCCTGTCTCTGTCCAGACGCCGTGCAAGCCGAGCGAGCCATCCGCCGTCCCCCTTTGTTCAAGCTGAACCGCGCGACCGTGACCGGGCCATGCATGAGACCATTCCGAGAGACTGTGTGATTCGCTGTCTTAATTAAGGAATGCGGCCCCACGGAGCATCTGGTACAGCCGCTTGGTCCAGACTGACACTCGTCTGAGCTCGGTACCGCCGCCAGTTCTGAGCGGCGGTTCCGTGCATAGACGCCTGAATCGACTGGAACAAGCTCTGCGACCGAGCGACCGAGCAACTGACGGGCCTGGCGGGGAATTGCTGGGCCCCTCACTGGTCCCCCATCCCCCTCCTCCCCTCGCTACCGCAGCGTACGGCCGTGGGCCGCAGTTTCATCCCAGCCTCGTATCTAAGCGCTCACTGCGAAACGACGTCTTGCCCACCCGCAGTGTGACACTGCCCTGCCCTCCGCTGCCCGTTGATCCGGGGAACAGGCGGGGTACGGCTGTTGCTCCGATCGTTGCTCACGCGTACTCCCTGGCGTGCAGCCCGCTGATCCGGGGATGCACTGGGGTACGGCTACGCTGGCTGCGACTGGACGGCTGAGCGGGTTTGCGTTACGCTCGTTCGCGGGTTTGTGGACCCCCTGCGGCGTCCAAAGTTAATGAACGCGGGGCACGGCGTGATCGCGGGGGCTCACGATCGCGTATGAACCTGACTGCTCTGACGGAACGACTCAGACGGCCGGGGCGACCGGGGGCCCGGGGCCCAGTCCATGTTAAAAGTATAGAATACATACAACGGATGTTAAACAAGTATGGATGCTAATCTGATCGCCTCGCCGCCTGGAGATCGGCAGCGACGTGTGGTGACCAGGACGGGCGCAAGGTCGAGGGCGCTACAACGCACTACAGTGCGGGCCAGGTCATGCCCTCGCTCTGGACCCAGAGTGTGTCGAGCGTATCGAAGCTCGAGTTCGTGGGCCAGATATCGTCGAGCGCGAGCGTCGGCGTGAGGGCGAGAGGGAAGCTGCCTTCGCTGGGCGCGCTCTCGGAGGGCGGGGCATGCGGCTGGGGCATGACCGGAATAGTCGACTGGTGCTGGGAGAAAGCCGCGTTCTCGAGGATGCTCCTGATGCTGTTGCGGAGGACCTCGGCGTGCTTTCTTGAGGGGCCGTTGTGCCCGCTGAGCCTGCGCTTCTTCGATGGCCCGCTGCCGTCGCGCGGTGAGTCGGCGTCGCGCACCTGCTTCTCGAGCTCGAGCAGACGCTCCAGCACGAACACACTGTTGCGCGCCGCGGAGGAGATAGACGCATGTTCTCGGAACGTGTTCAGGATCTGCTCGACGGCGGCCCTCTTGTCCGGCGCAGGGTCGAAGAACAAGTCGATGCACACGGGCACGGCGGCGGAGAACGCGAAAAAGAGCACGATCCAGAAACTCAGCAGGTTCGGCGCGCGCTTCCTCGCCACATCAACCAGGCCAAGGACGAGGCGGGACGCCTCAACGCAGCGGCTCTTCGAGCGCTCGTACCGCGGGTCCTGGTATCCGCGCAGGAAGAAGGGGCGGTGCAACCGCAACAGGCGGATGTTCGCGTTCATGTTCAGGAACACGCTGTCGACCAGCAATGCCGGGTCGACGCCCTCCTCCAGCTCGGTCGGGTCCTCGAAGTGCCGCGGCAGCGCTGAGGCCAGCTCGATGATCGAGTCGTCCATACGCAGGATGAACGAGTACGACGGCGTCGTGTGCTGCATCATGTGGTCGACGATCTCGCGGTAGAGCTTGACGAACTTGAACCGGAAGATCTGCATCGAGATGGGCTTTTGTCAGTGCTTGGCCAGACTGGTGACTCACCGTGTACACCGTCAGCGGCTCGGCGACCGCCTCGTCGTCCTCCAACTGGTCATCGCGGAGGTTGCTCGGCAGCGCGGAGAGGTTCTGCATCGGCACAACCTGGTACGTGCTTCCGTGGGCGATGGCGTTGGACCAGTCGAGCGCGACGAAGGTCCACCACAATCTCCTTCCCAGCTCTCGTCTGAGGCGTGATCGCCAGAGGGGCGACCACTCCTTGCCTGGCGCCTCGGCCTCGAGTCGGTTCAGTCCCAGGTTCTGCGCGATCTTGATCGCGCTCCCGCACAGCGCCCACGTTGCGTCTGCCCCGTCTTCCAAGCCAAAGCCGTAGACCGTCATGAGCGAGATGGCCTGGAGGCTCTCGAACGTCTGTCGGTGCAGGAAGCGCGACATCCAGAGCACGCCCTCCGCAACGTGGTACAGGTTATCCGCGAGCCCGAGCGCGTTCGTCATGCCCGGCAGTGTGTCGACCACAGTCCGCAGCCCAAGGCACACGACCATGAGGTACGTGCAGACGAAGTCTGGGTCGAGGGGGGCCTCCCGAGCCCAGAGCTGGCGGCACTGGCGCATGAAAGTCGGGTAGTGGAGGCAGCGCTGGAACCACTCGACGTGGTCGAAGTACTGCTGCACGAGGAACTGGCACGTCTGCTCGTCCGGCAGTGCCTGCATCGCCTTCTGCAGGTAGTCGCTCCCCTGCGGCACCAGGAAGGCCATGGGGTGGTCCCCCGTGACTGTCGCGAGCTGGTCGCGCTCCCTCGACCCGCCGCCGGGCGACTCGATGTTCCGCATCGCGTTGATCCGGTGCGACATCTGGAAGTCCTCCAGCGCAAACACCATCTCGTCCTCTCCCTGGTGCCGGCGCGAGGTCACCGTAGTCGCCTTCGGCGACAGTCCCAGCGGAGGCGTGTGCTCCCTCGTGCCCGCTGCTGAGCGCGCCCCACCGGCTTTGACTGTGCTCTCGAGCTCGGCAACCTTGTCCTGCAGCGACTTGACGCGCTTCACGAGCACCTGGAACTCGCTCGCCGTCACATTCCGGTCACCCAGGCCCGATAGCCCGCCGAGGTCGCGCGACGCCAGGTCCTTCAGCTTCGACAGCTCCGGCGAGCAGCTCTTCACGTCCTTGCGCAGCGCGCATGGTCCACCTAGTTGTTAGGTTGAATGTTTTCCTCGTCTTGTTGTTAGATACGCACATGGGATCTTGCGGTCGCCTGTTGTCAGTCACGCTTATCGAATACCCGGGTGCTCACACTTGATCTTGCGCTGCTTGCAGGGCAGGCAGTTGCGCATCTGCCGTGGGCCGAGGAGGTCGTCGAGGTCGTCGAGTTCCATGGTCGAGGTGTTTGTTGCAGAGGTGACGTTTGTGAAAGTCAGATGATAATGGGATAGGTGTCGGTACGAGGTCGCTGATAGCTCGGTGCCTTGGCGGGGCTGCGGCGTGGTATGCCCTACACACGATTGCAGCAACTGGAAAGGAGAGACTGGAAAGCCTGGAGCGGGGGACCAGACAAGGGTCGGTGGGGTCAGGGCGGTCTGGGCGTTGGACGGGAGGTGGTGCAGGGTGGTATGGCTGATACCTGGTGGGCAAGTCGGCTCCCTCAATGACAGCCGTTCCAGGAATCGTTCCCGCGGGCCTCGTCGTCTGTCGTATCTGCGGCTCGACGCTGCGGCGTGCGATCCAACGGTGTATAACCACTTCAGCCTCGGCTCTTCTCTTTTCTCTGGTGAATACCTGGTGAGTACCAGACGGCGTCGCTCGGCGCGTATGGAGCATATGCGCCTGGCCAAGCTCCGTATCTCGCTTGCTCTAGGAGTTGCCGCGGCATTCCCACGGCGCAACCCAATTGGGGAACCGCCCACTGTGGGACATGGGGATGTCCGATGGGTCATGTGATAAAGCGCGGAATGAAACGTATCTCGGCTCCCCGCTCGTGAGGTTGCCGATTTGAGAAGTCCATGACGCAGCGAACCGACGGTTCAGCATATCATGATGACTGACGGTGTTGCTGAGCAGCGACGGCCACACACAGGGCGGCGGGATGGGCGTGAGTGATCCGCGCCGATCCGGAGATCACCGTGGGAATGTTGTTTGCAAGGGCGCACTCAGTATCCGGCGTCGTGTTTGCAAAGCAGTCTTGCACGTCCGACGAGTAATGATGGAACAACGGCGCGGTCACCTGACAGCCTCCGGTCGGACATGCAGCCTCCGAGACATATCGGAATCGTGTCAGTGCCAGGAATGCAACAGTAAGGACTGGGTATAGATGTTCATGAACCAAAAGCTACAACTTGGTGGTGCTAGTTTTATGCGAATGCTGTGGATACACTGCTTCAGCCTGCGCTTAGTCGGCGTTGGAGTCGTAGAAGTCGCCGAGCTTGAAGAGGCGCTTGGCGTTGTCACGGCCGATGTCCTTGTACGCCTTGTCGCCTCCGACGGCCTCGGTGATCTGCTTCCTGTTGTCGTCGTACCATCCGCATCCGACGTCGATGTGCTCGTAGGGCGAGTCGACGGAGAAAAGGACGCGGTCGGCGCCGACGTGGTCGACACAGAACTTGAGCGTCTCGGTCGAGAAGTTGCCAGACGTCGTGAGCCAGATGTTGGTCTTGAAGTACTCGAGGAGGCGCTTCTTGGCGAAGACGTCGCCGCGCGACTCGGCAAGGGGGCGCGAGCAGTGCTCGAACCAGTGGTCGATGCGCCAGAAGTCGCCCGGAATGTGCTCGCCGAGGTGGCCGAGGATGACCTTAAGTTTGGGGAAGCGGTCGAAGACGCCGTTCGTGATCATGCCGAGGAGGTGGAGCGAGACGCCGTTCGCGAACGACACGGGGGGACCGATCAGGTACTTCCTGTCGGCGTACTGCTCGCGGTAGTAGGAGCCGAAGGGCGGCTCAGGGTGCAGGTAGAAGGGGACGTCGAGGTCGACGCAGGTCTGCCAGAAGACGTCCCACTCGGGCTGGTCGTAGAAGATGTACGTCTCGCCGTCCTTGCCGGCGTGCTGGACGTCGTTGACGAGGGCACCCAGGAAGCCGTACTTCTCAACGCAGCGGCGGAGCTCCTCGGACGCCTGCTTCGGGTCATGCATCGAGAGCGCGGCGAAGGCGCCCATGCGGTCCTTGTGGTCCTTGATCTCGTTCGCGATGTAGTCGTTGACCTCGGTCGCATACGCCTCGCACTCGGCACGGTCGAAGTAGCCCTGGGGTCCCGGGGAGTAGACCGAGTAGATCGTGTAGCCGATGCCGTGCTTGTTCGAGAGGTCGAGACGGTTGCCGCACGGGTTCGTGATCTCCTCGAAGTAGCGCTCGCGGTTCTGGGGCGCGATGTAGAGCTCGGCCTTCTCCTTGGTCTGGGCAGAGAGGCGGGGGAGCTCGAAAGCCTCCTCAAGCGAAACCTTTCCGCGCATGATTGATCGTGTGTGTGAGGGGGAGAGACGGTGAGTGATGTGCCGGTTGGCTGGTAGATCGGCGCTCAAAACGGGCGCGGGACACTTTATACGTCGGCCTCTGCCTCGCCTGCCTCGGCTTGAGACCCGGTCCGGCCTCCGCATGCATCGAGCAAGACCAAGCCGGACTTGGAAGTCACCCCCAGATTACCGCGATTCGAAATCAGTCGGGTGATACCCTGCCAGGCCCGCCAAATGGGGATCCCGCGGGAGCTCCGGTGCCCACATATCGGCTGGTCAGTAGCCCGCCATTCCCGCGGCTTGGTCATGTGCACCCAAGCCGGGTACCTCTTCGTCACCACGGTCAGCTGCGCCTGCTGTGGCGCAGAGCGGGACCTCCGAGGGTGGGCACTAACTGAGGCTTGCACGAGGACGTGCGGAACGTGCAATCCTCACTAGCCTCATGTTTGGGTCGTTGATAACATGATCCGAGAAGTTGCCGAACCCGGACTTCCCGGCCCCTCAGTTGCCCCGGAGTTGCCGAATCTGCCAACTCAATGGTATCATAGCTTAGCGATCGTTATGCATGCGACGGTCGTGTGCGCAGAACTTTGCTTTGACACGAGACGCACATGTGCAGACATGTGTGCTTGAACGCGCGCCATGTGTATCTCGCTTCGAGGTACGAAAGGAGGCCTGTACAAGTTGCTGGACCTGAAGTCTGTCACCAAGATCTCACGAGCCGCAGAAGTGGGGCGTGTGGAGCGCCGTGGTGAGTCCCCAGTATGTAACCAAGATCCGGCTACCAACACGCTCCAAATGAAGGCACACGAACGGTCTGGTGTCGGCGCACGGTGAGCTCCACACGGTAGTCATGAGACATGGTGGAGCGGAGCAGAAGATGCGAGGTAGCTCCTCCAGAGGCCAGCGAGGCGGGCAGGCAATCGTGCAGCAGGGAATGAACGTGAAGACCGGAAATACATTCAGGAGAGACTACTTCTTCCATACTATGACAATGTCGAACTTTTATGCAATGCTATGGGGCAATTAGGCAGTGGCAGCGGCAGGGATCTGGGCCTCAGACACGAGAGCCTTGGCAGCTGACGGTCCGCTCTTCGGGGAGGCGTTGAAGAGGTTTCCGTAGTTGTGGGCCTCGGAGGCGATGTGAGCCTTCATGTCGTACTCGTTCATCTCGTTAACGGTGAGGTATCCCTTCTTGGCAGCGAGAGCGGCGTCGGGGGCCGAGAGGGAGGTGAAGCCAATGCGCTCGTTGAGGTTCTCTGTGGCGCGGGCAGAGGCAGCCTGGACGCGGGTAGCGCGGGGCTTGCGGATGTGCTCGTAGAAGTCGAGACCGGCCTGGACGTTCTTCGTGAAGCCGTAGTCCTTCGAGAAGATGATGCCGAGGGCGGCGGCGTCCTCGAGGGCCGTGCAGGCACCCTGCGACTGGTGGGGCATCATGGGGTGAGCAGCGTCGCCAAGCAGGCAGACACGTCCCTTGTGCCAGGTCGGGTAGGGCTGGTGAACGTAGAGGCGCCAGGGCATGCGCTCAACCGAGTGCTCGATGAGCTTCTGGGCGGTCGGGTCGAGGCGGTTGTAGTCGCCGGCCATGATGTCCGAGACGGGGACCTCAGCGAAGACGAAACCCTCCTGGGTGTGGTTGGTCATCTCGGTCGGCATGAAGCAGTAGAACGAGACAACGTCACCGCCAGAGCAGGGAGACATGACGATCTTGTAGTAGCGGTTCAGGTCGCCCTTCTCGAAGCCGCCCCAGAACTGGATCGCCGGGTCGGTCGCATCCGGCATGAGACCGTACTTCTCGAGGTCCTCCTTGCGGACGTTGCAGCGGTAGCAGGTCTGGTTGGCGGAGTGGGTCTGGGGGGTGACGCCGATCTCGCGGCGAAGGATAGAGCGGATACCGTCGGAGCCGATGACGAGGTCGGCCTTGATCGTCTCGCCGTTCTCAAACTCGACAGTGCCGGCCTCAGGGTCACAGGACTTGGCGATGTGGTCGACGACAACGGTAGCCGGCTCTCCCAGTCCGTCGGGCGACGTCGCGGCCTCGAGGAGCATCTCGTGCATGTCCACGCGGTGGAACATGTAGTAGGGGATTCCCCAGGTCTTCTCGTACTCGTGCAGGTCGTAGAGGTTAAGGATCTCTCCGGTCTCCCAGTCGCGCATGACGAGCTTCATGAGCTCCACCGGTCGGCCGCGCTGAGGGTCGACACCCCATTCGCGGAGCCACTTGCCGCCGTTGGCAGCGCACGAGATCGAAGCACCGACCTCGACCTTGAAGTCGCGGCGCTCGAAGATGGAGACCTTGTGGCCCGCGCGGCGCATGGCGACGGCAGCGGCCATTCCGCCAAGTCCACCACCGACGACTGTAGGTTAGCGTAGCACTTCATTTCAGGTCCAGCGGTGGCGACCAAATGTGGAGTGGCCCCGAGGATCGAGTTGTACTCACTGGCGACGTGAAGCTGCTTGAACCCGGGGTTCTTGTTGTCGATAGCCATTGTGATTGAGTTGTCGACTGTTGGAGTTCGTGTGTTCGAGTGGTTGATGGGGAGCTTGGAGACTCACCCCGCTGTCACTTTATGCAATCCCAATGCTTCGCTGAACACATGATCCGGCTTCACAACATCTCGTGACGAAGTCTTGGACCTCTGGAAACGGCTTGGAAAAAGCGCGGCACTCTGGTGGCAAGCCATGGCTGGGCCGCGGGATCGCCGAGAGGCCGGAGGGTGGTGGGCAGGGATAGTGGCACCGAGGCATCTCCGCTGCCGCGGGCAACTGATAACAGCCGGCGTTTCCGGTCACGGCACTTTCACGTGGAAATCACGTTTATCGCCAGGGCTATCAAGGGTCATGCATTGATATAAGGACGGCATTTCCGTGCACCCCCCGGACACGTGAAACTTTTGCATCTGCTTGCTTGAAACCAGCGAATAGAAGCACGGACATGTCGAAGGCGCCGGGATCTCCAGTGTCGAGGTGTTGTCAGCCATGAAGACGAGTGGAAACTCTGGGGCCGATCTCTTGAGAAAAGCGGGGCCGCTTAAGGGTCGGACGCCAAGACCCGGGGTGCCGGTGCCTTGGGCCAATAGCCAGACGACATAGGCGAGAACGACCAGAATAAGAAGGACAGGCGGGGACAGAAGACCATGGGAGCCAGGGACGGCGGGTCGGGGGATGTGGAGTTGTTGACACGCTCTGACCCAGAAACCCAGAAGCGCTCGGGTCACGCCCCCTCCGCAGCCCCTGTGCCGCTCTCCGCCGGTCCAGATCTAGCAGGTGGGCGTAGGCAGTAACCGAGAACGGCAGCAGAATGCAGAGTGGAGGATGTCTTGTCCCCCTAGATTCCAGGTCCTCAGCTGATACCCGGTCTCAACCACCATGTCACCAGACCAAGGAACAAGAGACCGGCTCTCAGGCGACCGACCCAAAGTGGAGTCTGCGGAGCCGCGTCGCGCCTTCTCCAGCTTTCGGTAAACGCTCTGGAATCGTTATTCCCGGTGGAGGGAGTATAAAGCCACCCGGCTGTCCCGGCTCGCCGCCCATCTCCACTTCCTAACTCTTCTTGGCTCTACAACATGTCCAAACTCTCCGCGGACAGCCCACCGCCTGACTACAAGGCTGAAGAGCTGCATATCGAGAACGAGAAGGGCTCGCCCGTGACTGCGGATCTCAGGGAATTGGCCGAGCGAGGCCACGCCGTCACCGACGAAAATGGCAACGTCCTCTTTCATTTCGACCCCGTCGCCGAGAAGAAGCTTCTACGCAAGTTAGATCTCTGGGTTGTGCCTACCGTTGCGCTGCTTTATTTGGTCTGCTTTATCGACAGGTACGGATATCCATCTAGAAGTCGAAAGAAGAAGGCGGAAGATGAAGAGAACGATCGCGCGCGAGACGAAGGAGGTGGTTGCCACCAAAAGCCGCGAGATTTCGCGTCTCACGAAGTTCGCGCCGTATCAAGGGGCATGTAGCCACTCCACGTGACTGCCTAGAGGCTTTGAGCTGACCGCAGGGCCAATATTGGAAACGCGAAGATCGCTGGACTCGAGAAAGACCTGAAGATGAAGGGGTACGATTACAACATCTTGCTCACGGCTTTCTACGCGCCTTATATCTTTTTCGAGATCCCGTCGAACGTTGCGTGCAAGTACTTCGGTCCAAAGATCTGGATCCCATTCCTTTGTCTTGGATTTGGAGTAAGTATCGTCCTTGGGAGGATGTCAAGTGGTGTTGTTGAGTGTGGCGTTGTTGTCGGATGATGTGGCGAATACTCTCCTCCTGCCGGTCCCGAATCTTGCCACATCTTTGAGGTCTAGGGGTGCTTAATGCTGACTATCAGCTCATGTCCCTGGCCACAGCTTTCGTCAAGAACTTTGGCGGCGCCGTTGCTGTCCGTTTCCTCCTTGGAGTCTTTGAGGCTGGAGTGCTCCCGGGCATCGCCTACTACCTCTCCCGATGGTACCGCAAGGCCGAGCTCGTCTTCCGCCTTGCTCTCTACTTCTCTATGGCCCCTCTCGCCGGTGGTTTCGGAGGTCTTCTCGCATCGGGACTGGTCACCCTTAAGATCGGCAGCCTGCACGGATGGCCGTCGCTTTTCCTCGTGGAGGGCATCATCACCATGGGTATCGCGATCATCGCTTACTTCACCATGACCGACCACCCCTCGACAGCGAGGTGGTTGTCTCCCGAGGAGAAGGCGCTCGCCATTGCCCGTGTTAAGAGTGAGAACGTGTCCACCACCGAGATCACCGAGAAGCTCGACAAGACCAAGCTCATGAGGGGCATCGTCAACCCGAACACCATGGCTGTGTCCTGGATCTTCCTGTTCGTCAACATCACCGTGCAGGGCATCGCGTTCTTCACTCCCACCATCATCGCTACCATCTACCCCAACGCGTCTCTCATCCGCAAGCAGCTCTGGACTGTGCCGCCGTACATGGTTGGATTCGCCGTCAACCTCATCGTTCCCTTCATCAGCTGGAAGATCAACAAACGCCTTCCGATCTTCATCATCTCGGCCTGTCTTCCAATCATCGGCTACATCATGTTCCTTGCCACCGACACGGGCGACGGCAAAGCGCGCTACGCCGCTGTGTTCCTCATCGTCAGTGGCGCCTTCCCCTTCGGATGCTTGTGCAACGCTCAGGCTGCCGTCAACGTGCTCAGCGACAGCGCGCGCTCGACCGCGATCGGCTGGAACGTCATGGTCGGAAACATCGGTGGTCTTATCTCCACCTGGTCCTTCTTGCCTAACGACGGCCCCAACTACCCCATCGGAAACGGCCTCAACCTCGCTGGCAACGCGACCATCCTCCTCACCTCGGTTGCGCTCCTTATCTACCTCAAGGCAGACAACAAGAGGAGGTCCAAGGTGGACGTGCACCAGTTCCTTGACGGCAAGTCACCCAAGGAGATTCAGGACCTTGACTGGAAGAACCCCGCGTTCAGGTGGCACATTTAGGTTTATCGAGCAAAGTTGTACTTAATGGGTTATGGAATATTTTGCATGTGATTATTATGCTCCAAGCAGCTCCTGATGCAGAGAGAACGCTGTGTGCTCTGGAAACTCGCAGAAATCAAGTGCCACGAGCCACACGGCCGCGGGGTGGAGGTGGAGGGTGGAGGATCGGGCCTGATGAGGTCGGTGCCCCGTCTTCCTAGCTGCCCTTCCCTCTCATTCACGCTTTCGCGCCGTGTTTTACGTTCTACTTGAACCGTTCTCACCGTCGACTCAACGTCCCGCTCAAGCTGAAAGCAAACTCTCAGACAGTTCAACAGCCATCTCTACAGCGGGTCACTCCTCAAAGCGCCGTCACATCGTCTTCCACCAATCCGCACCTGCCGAGCGACACCTTCCCTTGTATCCGTCCAGATCGCTGTTCACCCATTCACACGTCTACCAAGGACGTCGAACCTTCTCCAGAAAATTCAGAAACTCTACTCTCTGCGACAGCCGGCTGTGATCGATCTACTTGGTGAGTACGGATGAGTAGCACCAGGGTGCTTCTGAGTCTCACTAGCTTCAAATTGCATTCTTCCTACTCTCTACATTTCCTAACTTATTCCATGAGCTCATATTTGAGTCAAGGCGTTACGGTTTGGGGGACACCACTTCACTAACTAAAGCGGATTGGCCAACTTAAATGCTCTCGACGGTCCAGATGCCATCGATGAAACCGGCAAGGGCCGAGAGGGAGATGTCCACGCCGTTGCGGGCATCGACCTTCTGCCAAGGCGTGGGGTTAACGCCCCAAGGGTTGAGGATGCGCACCTTGACCTTGCGCAAGTCGTCACCAGGCTTGTAGTTCGTGTTCCTCGTGTCAAGGGCCCAGGCGTGGGTGGAGACAATGGTGTTGTGAGCCTCGTTCAGGTCGTGGTCGACAGAGTCCCAGAGGGTTTTATGCGACTCGGATTCGGAGAAGAACGCGGCCACATAGTCCTCGAAAGCGGGCACTTCCCATCCACCGTTCCGGAACTGCGCGCTGCCGAGCCAGTAGTTACCGTCAGCGACATCAGGGGTGCCCACGACACAGGGCTCGGGGCTAGTGAGGCACTTCTCCAGTGCGGCGACAAGGGCCTCGTCCTTGAGGCCGAGGTTCTTGCGGTAGGTGTGCTTGCCCTTCTTGCCGGTAAGAAGCTCGAGCGCAATGTCCGGGTAGACACCCTGGAGTCCGTTGTAGCCTCCAGGCCTGTCGGGGTAGGTCCTGAGGTTGGGGTACGCGTCAAAGAGTTTGGCGGTTGCCTTCTCGACAAGGGGAACATACCAAGACTTTGCGGGGCCCGCCGGCTGGTAGCCCAGAAAGTTGTTGCAGTTCTGGCCAGCGGTCGGGAGCCTGTACGGGAGCTGGTCGTCGACGCGAACGATGTGGTCCTCGCCCTTGTACGTGAACTTGAACTCCCACGTAGTGCCGTTCACCTTCACGCGGTCCTTAAGGTATTGCGAATGACCGCCCAAGGCGAGCGCACCAATGGAGGCACCGAAGCCGCAGTCACCGATACCCCCCTGCGCGACGTTGACGTCCACGATGGGAGACGTGCCACTCTCCCAGAGGGTGAGCTGGCCTGACTTGGCCTGGTGCTCGTAACTGTATACGCAGTCGCCATACGGCTTGAAGAGAGCGGGCTGCTTCGTAGGGTCAAGAAGGGCCTTGACGTAGTCGACGCCAGCGCGCGACTCACGCGCGGGTTCACCAATGAGAGGAGAGTTCTTGTTGGTACCGTACCTGGACCAGTCCTCGTCGTCGCGCTCGATAATGGTGTCGCGGGGGACCGGGGCGTTGGCGGCCTCGAGGTCGCGCGCCTCGACAGACCCCTCGGCAGGGGTGGGAGCCGCGGTCGCGAGCTGGAAGAGGAGAACAGCAAGCCAAAGGCGAGAGGCCATGTTGAGAGATTCGAGTTGGATGAGTAGCGGGACTTGAGGTGCTTGAAGTTTCTGAAGCAAGCTTAACGTCGTTCTTTTATAGCTGACAGGCCGACATTGGCATGCTCACGACAGAGTGGGAAGCATGGCGACAAGCAAGTGCGGATGGCGCACAATGTTCCGCCTGGGGAACAGGTAGCAGTGAACCGGCGCGGTTGCCTTTCCAGACTGAGCTCGTTATCGTGGGTTTGGCCGGCTGTACCCTCGAGGTCCTCGGATGGTCCATCAGGGTTCGATCAGGACACCTGATCGCCGTATATCGGTCACGTTTGTTCTATCTCTGATAACTGTCATTATCAATGTTCGCCGAAGGCACCGATGCTGTTCATGCACCAGGCCACCAGTCACAGCATGGACTCGTGGCACGATACATGCGTCAGTGGCTTGAACATTGGCCAGTTCAGCCTATGTGCCGATGTGCCGGCAGCGGCGAGTGCGCCGCATCCCACATCACCGAGCCCGGTCATACCCCCGGGACTTTTGAGTGCGCGGTCATGCGGACCGACGGCCGGCGAGGTCTGCGGACTAATTCAGTGACCGGATAAGTCGTCAGTTTAGTGGCCTTTTAGTGCACTTCTGCTCCATTCATTTCGCTCATACGGGGTGAGCGCCGATATGGCCGCCGCCGACACCATGCGCTGCGACTCCGCACGGTCGGATTGCATTACACTCTATCCACAAGCGATAATGGCCTGCCAAGTCCCCTCCTTTCCTTGTGCATAGCGTGAGTACCTAACGTTGAAATGATGGTGCAATCCGCGAATTGTCCACAGCCTAGTGCCAACTTTAAGCTCCACGGCCGCCCCACGACTTAGTGCGGTTTGTGACGTCTTTGTCCTCCATCGCGTACTTGTCGGTGTGTGTTGTGCCACTGCTACTCGGCGAACTGCCAGTAATGGCGGAGAGTTCGTCGTCCATGTCGTCACCCTCGGCGGAACGTTTGTCGGTGAGCACGGTATTTCCAATGAAAAGCGAGGTGATGACGAGGGCTGCGCTGAACGCAAGTCCGGAGATGCACAGCAGACGCATCTCTGAGCGGTATGCCTCGTCGACGGCTGCACGAAGTTCCGTGCCGGGCTTGTACTGCTGAATGAACTTGAGTGGGTTTCCGTAAACCTGCTTCGCGAGAGTTGCAGCGTTTGGCGCGTTCACGCTCTCGAGGCCAGCCCGGATCTTGGCCTCCATGGTGTTCGTCCAGATAGCCCCGGTAATTGCGGCCCCGAGGGCGGCTCCGATTTGGAACATGCAGAAGTACGTTGCCGTGATAATCGCTAGGTGTTCGTGGCGCACGGCTGCCTGCAAGCCGACCTGGACAGCGTTCTGGTTCAGTCCGTTTCCAATCCCCAGAATGACCTCTCCAGCAATCAGACCACCAAGGGTTCCCTTGTCGTGTCCACCACGGAAGCGGTACAGCATCCCGTACGCAACGGTGTAGAGACAGGCACCGGCGATCGCGAACGGCTTGGGTCGGCGGACCCACATGAGCACGACGCCCAGGACAACCACCGTGAGCGACGACGAGAAGGTCGAAAGCTTTGAGATGCGGGTGGCGCCCTCAACACCCTGACCGAACGCGACTTGAAGGGCGAAGTACAGGTACGTGCTCTGCTGGGCACCAGTGATGGTGGAGAGCAAGCCGCAGAGCAGGGACAGAATGATGTGGCGCTGCCGCAGAAGCGAAAAGGGCAGCATGGGGTATGGTGCCTTGGTCTCCCACCAGATGAAGGCAGGCACCACGACCACGATGCCGATCAGGAAGGGAGCCAGAACCGG
Organism: Trichosporon faecale; assembly: GCA_039545375.1. Classification (NCBI taxonomy): domain Eukaryota; kingdom Fungi; phylum Basidiomycota; class Tremellomycetes; order Trichosporonales; family Trichosporonaceae; genus Trichosporon; species Trichosporon faecale. The sequence continues at coordinate 71,641 of BCLU01000011.1, forward strand.
GGCCGTCTTCCATTTCGCCGAGGTGCCCCCCCCGAGCGTGAGGGGGATGAGTGTAAGTGCGATACCCGCAGACAGGAGGAACAGGCCGATCACGTCCGCCTTCCACAGAATGTCACGCCACATGCTCTTCTTCCTGAGAAGCGCGCCAGTCGTGGGAATGTCGGCAACGGCGCCTCTCTTACGTGCGCGAAGGATCAGCCTGGTCATGAGAATGATGAACGGCGCAAGGGCGGCGGGGTAAATGAGAGCCTGAATCCCGTACCCCCAGCGCCACCCGGCGTTGGACAGGGTTTTGGCGCCAACCACGCCAGCAGCCCATATGTTGATGATGTTGGGAAGGTAACTTCAGTCAGTGCACACCCTCCCACATTCTGCGGAACTTACACCAGGGACGAGAACAGAACATGGTGGCGCAGACTCGTGGCGTCGGCAATGATAACATACAGGAACACTGGTGTCAGTTTCAGCCTCTCCCTTCAACCTACGGTTCTGGGCCCCGTAACCAAAGACATAGATTGCCCTGCCTCCACACATGGTCTCGACGTTCTGCGAAACGGCCATGATGATGCATCCGAGGACGTAGAACAGGAAGCTCGCGTAGACCACGAACGGGCGGCCGAAGTAGTCCATCATCTTGGCCCATACGGGCTGCGACGAGGCGGCGCAGGCAGAGTAGACAACGCTGATGGTTGCGGTTTGCTGGGCCGCGTTCCAGCTGGAAACGGCTGCAGCCTGGAACGGAGTCATTACGAGCGCACTCAGGCTATGCGTCAGAGCAGCTCAGGATTTAAAGCTCACTTGCGGGTGTAGGCAACCAGTAGGACGCCGAGGCACAGTAGTGCGAAGTCGCCGCGCGTCATGACAGCGACCATGGCCTTGATGCGACGCACACCAGGCGAGATCATCTCGGTCTCGACCATCTCGTGGTTCAGGTTTGGCACGGCGCCGAGGACGCCCTCGGCGTCGCGCTCGGAGTGTGTTTTCGCGTCTTTGTCGCTGCTGGGCATAGTGCCGGGGATGGTGAGTGGAGCAATGAGGGTCAGATGCAACGTTGCCCGCTTTTTCTCGAACCCAATCAAGTCAGGCGACTGATGCCAGGCTGCGCATGACCCACGACTAACTGCAGACCGGCCGAAACTCTTGGCACACCGTGCCTCGCGCGTCGGTTATCTGATAGCAGCGGTTCCCGTGAGTTGGCTGATTTCGGCCGATATTCACTGGACCGCGCGCCTGACATAGTTCTCACCTTTGACAGGGTGACTCCGCACACCTGACGACCCATGTAAACGCTCGAGACGGGCGGAGAGTGAGAGTCGTCCATCCTCATGTACCAGGGAGTATGTGAGAAGCGGGAGCACAAACAACTTCCTGCGTGATCCGGGAGTCTCTTCGGCCGCGCGCGAGCATTCTGCACCTCCTCGCTTGCGTCGGTTTCTGCATCGGCCGTGATAACGAGGGAAGCGAGTACTGTAGTGCATGTCTGCATCCGATGATGCATTCTATCTGTGCCTCTGAGGAATGCCGTGCTTTCCCTCACCGTCGACGAGCTCCATTAGCCGTACGCCCCACCTCCAATCGTATCACCTTGCTGAGCACGCGACCACGCCTGACATCGCCAATCTGGCCCACGTCCGCGACTAGGCCAGTCGTGCGATCGATGCTTTCTCAGCTCGCAAGTTGTTCCCGGAGCGACTTCGCATAATCTCGCTATGAGGGCTGTGCGCTGAGCTCCGCCCCGAGGTGCAACCGGCGAAGTGGCCGAGTGGTCTAAGGCGCTAGATCCAGGTGAATCTGGAACCATATCTCTGACGCCCCGCACGGGCGCTCAGCGGTCTCTCTAGTCTTCGGGCGTGGGTTCGAATCCCACCTTCGTCAGCTTTTGCGGCCCAGGAAGGTGTGTGAGGAGTGTAAAGAGGTGGTCACAAAAGGAGGTGTTGTGGACGATAGATGGTTTTGAACAGAGTCGCGTCATGGTTTATGCTTCTTTTGATCCGGTAGCCTGAGAGCCCCGGGTGGCTTGCATTGTGCCCTAGAACGCGGGGTTCGTCTGCATTCCCTGATTATCTGGTGACAAACACAGATAGGCACAGCGGCTGGGCGTTCGATATAGACATCTCTGTCCAATCCGAGACATGGTTTGGATTTAAGCGCTGACATCGTGGACGCAAAGTCTCCTCAGTAGCAGGGAGCTGGGACCAAAGTTCGGAGGAAGGGCGAATAAACGTTGCGGGCAGTAGTCGTCGGGGCTAGGTCTCGTATGAGCCTCATCGCCCGGGCGAACGTCACATATCAGATGCCCTCTCTTTGTTGACAACCATGTGCATGGTTGTGTTCATCCAACCCGCCTCTACGACTACCTAAACCCCTTCTTGATGCGTCGAGCCCGCAGGGTCAGCACGCGCGCGCGATTATCGTTCCGGCCACCCACCCATCCTTCGCCCACCGAAAATCTTCCCCTCCCTGAAGCCAACCATCCCTTTCGACATTACTCCGACGCCTCTCCTCTGCGCCTCCCAGCCTCTTATCCACTCACAAACAGAGCGCAGAGCTTGCCCGACATACGCAGGCTGCTCAGGAAATCAATTGACGCTGCGCCGTACATGTTCAGTCGGCTCCGAACGCTTCCATCCCCGGTCGCGTGGCCCAATGGCAAGGCGTCTGACTACGACTCCCGCTTCGATCTCTCGAAGCATCGGTACATCAGGAGATTGCGGGTTCGATCCCCGTCGTGACCTTTTTGGCTCTTCTGAGCATGCGTGGAAGGTCAGGAGGTGTTGGAAGTCTGGTGAGAAGTTGTTTGGGAGGAGGAAGATGGAAGATAGATTGTTTACGGGGACAGCTCGCGGTGGTGGATGTCTCTGTCCGGTTTTGGGGGTTCAGTATGATGCGCCGGGTCCGCAGGAACCGAATGAGCGGGCTCTGATACGTGCATGCTGTGAAGAATG
>BCLU01000011.1:74600-85219 GCA_039545375.1 Trichosporon faecale
GGATGTCTCTGTCCGGTTTTGGGGGTTCAGTATGATGCGCCGGGTCCGCAGGAACCGAATGAGCGGGCTCTGATACGTGCATGCTGTGAAGAATGAGAAACGCTTTGCCTTTGCGCCGAGGTATCGAGGTGAAAGGGTCAGAGGGGATGGCAGTTCTGAGTGGAGGGTGCTGCCACCAAGGGAGACAACGGCGAAGAGAACTCGAAAGACGTAGCTTCCATCAGCGCACGCTTGGCTTTCTGATGCTATGCATTGATACAACAGACATTTAAAGCCTATGGTACTCTTGTGACGTGATCAGCCAGCTGCTCTATCAGCCCAGGGCTGACAGCCACGGCCCGCCAATCGCTCAGCGCCTCGGCGAGGAGCCGTAAAGTCCTAGCGACGCCGAAGCTTCTAGCCGTAGCGCCGAGGGGCAGTTCATCCTCCTCCTCATCCCTCCCTTTCTCCTCCGCATGTGTTCCATTTGCCTTCATGGGTTCTTCAGGTTCTTCGAGCCGCACAGTGGGAGCCTTCGGCGTGGCGTCTGCCCTAGGTGTCGTGTCTCCGTTGCTCGATCCTGTGCCGTTGCCGTGCCACGGCGTGAAGAATAACCGCCCCGGCGGGCCGTGGACAGGATACGCTCTCAGCTGATCCACGGCCCGTCGCGCCCAGTCGAGGTACGCTCCGGCGCTCTCCAGCTCTGTCGCTCGCATCTGGTGCGGCCAGCTGCCCACTCGCGAACTCGCACAGAAGTCGGCCACGGTCTGCGCTCTTTCCCCTTCCGGGCCTGCCGTCAAGGCCATCCTCAGTTCCCTCTTCGTCCCGGCACCGGCCGTGCTCTCGACCGCGACAAGACCCGGTCGCAGGACGACGAGTCTGGCGTACGAGCCATTCACCATCACGGCGCCGAGGGCCGTGCCGAACGCTTCGTGTGCGGATGCGAGTTGCGCCAGGTTCTCGGCCAGCGCCAGTCGAGCGCTCGTGTCGCTTGGGCCCTCGTCCCTTCCCTCGGCCAGGTCGAGCTTGTGCGCTGTCACCAGGGTGTAGACCGCAAACTTGCCCCACTCCAGCCCGATCATGATGTCCGGAGCCGTCTCGGGGGGCGGGTTCGTGTCCGTCACAGTGGAGGAGCCGGAGCACGAGCGCGGCATGAGTCTGTCCTCGGGATTGGGGCGTGTTTTCGCCAGAGCTCGCTGGACGCTCGTGTCGCCGTACGTCGATCCGCCTGAAGTCAGAATCCCTTCTCCATTGAAGTAACGTACCTGCAGGTCTAAACGAGGACAGCTCCCGTGTCACCGAGACGCCCACCCAGGCCTCGCTCTTCCCCGGCGTCATATCCTTGATGTGCCAGTTCAGGATCGCCATCATCTCCCCGTTCAGACTTGTGAGCCGTCCTCCAGGCCATGTGGGCAGGTTGACCAAACGGTAGAGGGAGCGCTGCGCGTGCGTTAGGAATTGGGGCGGCAGGTCCGCCGACCGCCGGAAGCGGACGTAGTGCCCGACGGTGCCGCAGGCCGTACCGCCGCCGTTGCAGTGCTTTGGAGGAGACTCCGCCGGCATCCCTAGGGATCCGATGACGGAGGAGTCAATCGCGTGAAGTGGGTTGTCATGAGTGGCAAGGACGTGTCGGCGGCACGTTGTATCCTGGTATCCTGGAATTTGCGGCGCACTACCGAACTGACATTCCTGGCCTGAGGCAAACATCCGCTCCTCAGGCTCTCGTGCGGACCGTCCCGGTGGAGGTCGCGGTGGAGGCTGCGGTGGGGCTCCACATGCTGAACCCTCCTTTCCTCTCGCCCCGTTCTGCACCAACCACCTTTTCCTCCTTCTTTCCAACCCTCTCCGAGCGCTCTTCGAACCAAAAGATAGGCGTAAGGAGGCAACTGAATGCCCGCTTGACGAGAGTGGGATTCGAACCCACGTCCGAAGACTGCGGAGGAGATGCCGGCCTCGGAATTCCGAGGAGGCAGAACCTTAACACAGCGCCTTAGACCGCTCGGCCATCTCGCCTGCTCTGTTCGGAGCTCCGAAGCCGAGCTGAGTGCTGAGGCGGAATCGACCCCGTTACTGACACCGATCACACTGCCGTCCTCCCATAGTTGGAACTGCGCTGTAATTTGAGGCAGAAAGGCGAAGCCGTAAGTTGCCTGACCGCTGGCGGACGCTAACGGCGGACATCGTGGCTCCCCTCTACTCTTCCGCATGCAGTTGTTGTCGCTTAATCGAGTTATGTTTGACTCCTCGTCCTTCGATCTGGTCTGATAGTTGTTGTTGTTATGACTTGGAAGCCTCCGCCGAACGGAGGAAGTGGGATTATCGACAGGCCTTAGTGTACCGAGGTTTCTATGGGGAGAGCTCGGGCTGCTGTCTCACATTCGGACGGAGGCGGTCCCGGACGAGATGGCAGACACGGCCTTGGACGAGCCGGCTTGGACTGGGTGAGGCGGGCTGTCCATCACCTCGAAAGTGCCGACGCCCCTCCCCCTCGTCTTCAGTTCAAGTCCTGGGCCGGCCTCTCGGATGTCACAGCGGAGACCGAGGAAGAGAATGTAGAGGGAGGTGGAGAGGGATGGGAGACAGAGACGAGATACCTCATCGCCGCGCTCAATGGCGGGCGCTTCGCCCCAGTTACGGCTGTGTGATTCAGGAGCTGGCTGATGGGTTTCTCGGCACCATGCGCGCAGAGGCCCAGCCTGACGCTCTCGCGTACCCGTCACTCAACACGCCCCACTGGTGGGGGAGGCGAGAAGTCTCCGGAAATGGAGATCGAAACCGCCGCTGCCGCTTCCCCCGCTTGACACGAGTGATCGGTCCACCCGCTTCCTTGACTGTCGTCCGAATGTAACCTTGGCTGCGTCTGTCGTTAGTCATCTCAGTCAGTCAAGAGTCAAGGCAGCATGAGAACAATGGGTCAGAGTCAGATTCACATCAACAACATGCTATGGCCGCCGTCTGGCGTTCGTTTTGCGTGGTAATGGTACAGATTGCGTTTCGGGTTTCGTCGTCTTGCTCCCTCCTGACAGTCCAGGGCTTAGTCGGTGGGCGGCTTGAACTGGCCATACCCCTTGGCCTCGTACAGCAGGTCGGTCCTGATGACGAGCTTGCCGCCGTCGGGGCCGACAGCGGATCCCTCGTGCAGGAGCGAGCCGTGCGTGTCGCCGTGCGGGAAGCAGAGCACGGCGCCCTGAACGGGGCGGACGGAGTGCGCGTCCATGACGCCGACCTCGGGGCTGGGCGTGAAGAAGGTCGTGCACCCGGTCTCGTCGGGGATGTCGCTGCCTCCGTTCAGGTAGACCAGGAGAGTGTATCGGGACCAGAGCGGGTCGTCGGCCGGCTGCGAGTCGTGCATGTACTCCCCCGTGGGACTGAGGCCGGCAGCGGGCCAGGCGCCATCGATGTGGGGCTGGGCGTCAGCTAATCGAGTGACCAGGGCAGCTATGCAGCGATCCAGCCGCAGTCCTTGGCGCGCAGACTCACCCTGTAAAGCTGGTTCTCCGTGTACTGGTACACGCGGAAGCGCCTGTTGATGCCGCGGACGTGGCCGCCCATACCGAGCCGGCCCTCCTCATCCGGCGCGCGCTGAGGCACAAAGTCCTTGATCTGGCGGTAGAAGTGGTCGTGGAACTGGTGGTCAGCCAGCCAGACAAAGTTGCGCGCGAGGATGCTCGTCTTCTGCGTCGCGCTGCCCTCGGCTGCCTGGTCCTTCTCCCACCCGTGCGCCGTTGCCGCCTTGACGATCTGGAGACACTCGTCGGGCGTGAACACATCCAGCACGAGGAAAGCGCCAGGGAGGCCGGGCACGTCGAGCTTCGTCGGCTTGCGTCGGGACTCGGGGGGCGTGAGGCGAATCGCGCCGTCGTCGGAACTTCACACTGTTGAGTCGTAGAGGTTTGGCGGGCGGCGCTCGTGTGCGCGCACGAAGTGCACGCTCTTGAAGCCGGGGTAAGGCAGCGTCGGCGGAGTGTCGAACAGCGTCTCGCTCCGCATGAGAGGCCACAGGCTGATCTCACCCTCGACTGGTCCGCGGGCAGTCCACACGCGAGGCCGCTTGACGAGGGCACGAGAGACCTCGCCCTCGCCGCGCTCGCGCGCCTCAGGTCCAGTATCACCAGCAATGCGCAGGATCATGTCGAGACACCGCAGCGCCTCGGGGTCGCCTGGCGTTCCGTCCGGGTTTGACGTCGCGTCACACTCTCGGACCCAGCGCTGAAGCGCGCCAAGCTTCGGCGGCAGAGCCCGCGCGTGCATCTCGAAGAGGAGGACGAGAGCGTCGGTGAATCGATAGTCGCGGAGCGCGGCCGAGATGCGCGACGTCAGGCTGGCTCCCAGTGTCGCTCCCTCGGCCATGACGCGGTGCAGGTCGTACACTGAGCGCTTGAGGTCCTTCATGCCCTTGCCCTGCAGCAGCGAGGGGTTCGCCGCCAGAGTGCGCAGGACGTCAACGGCAGACTCGATCTCCTCGGGCAGGAGCAGCTCCTCGGCAGGCGGGGTCGGAAGGTCGTGAGCCGGGCGCTTCGCCGGCGCCGCGACGGGGGCGGTCTGGCGTTTCCGCTTCTTTGCTTGCTCGGCGCGTTTGCCCATTGTCGATGGTTTGGAGGTAGGTCGATATCGGTGTCGGACTTCAGAGGTGGTCTCGGATCATGTCGGCGGCAAATTTCTGAAGGCACGGTGACTTGGGGCAGGCCTATCTCCGCACGTGGTCGGACATTGGTGCATGTCCGTGAAGTCTGTGCAAGCGATGAAAATCCCTGCCCGCCGCTGCGGACCCAGAGTTTGGCTCAGCTAGCGGCTGCACGCAGACTGCGCTGGGAAGGCGCGGCGTCTCAGGTGCACGCCATTTTCAGAGATTCCTGAATATCCCATCTTCCGGCAGTGGATGGTCATGCCCGGTCTTTGCGGTCGTATGGGAGGGGTAAGAAGTTCCGTAGCGACTCACCTCACCGACGGTCCTGCGGCGGGGGCCGGGACCGCTGCTGCGAGCGCAGCTCACGCGCCGTCCCCTTTCCTTCCTGACCTCCTTGTGCCTCTTGCCCGACCAACTGATGCATTCGCGCCCAGTGAGCCGTGTGCTCCCTTGATGGAGGCTGGAGGCAACAGGATGCGCTGACCCCACCGAAGACAACTACAGTGGGAGCTCGTGTGCCTGTGCCGCTGTCCCAAGCAATTAATTGATTTCCGGCCCGCAGATACAGTCTGCCGGCATTATCGTCCCCGACGATTCCTGTATTGGTTCCGACCACAAGGACGGGGAGGATTGAAAGAGAGGGGCTTTTGTGCAATGACCGCCCACCTCATCAACATTGATCCGTGCGCGCGTGAGGCGTACCTCGCAGAAAAGGGAAGGGGAAGTCCGCAGTGCTGGCTGGAGCACGTAACCGAGTTTCCAGTGGGTCGAGGAAGGCGACAGAAGGCGAGAGGCAGTCACCTGTTTGGGGAGTGTTTCATGTCGACTCAGGACCAACCCCGCTCCTGGCGAGCACATCCTCGCGGTTCCCAACCGTTTCTCTTCACACGAAGCGTTTATGCCCTCACATGCACCCATAAGCTTCACTACTGCCTAAGCATACTGCGATTAGGGCATCGTTCGGTGCCCGAGGCACCGACCTGACGAAACATGCACAGCAGGCAAGACAACTAAGGCGAGGTACCCCGATCAGCCTTTGCGCACTTTGCGCGTTCTGCGCCCTCGTCCTGGGTCATTCACCCACCCTCCTTTGCGCTCCACCGCTCAGGCCGCTGATCATGTTGATCGCGCAGACTGTGCGCGCTGCGGCTCACCTGCCAGCTGGCTAAGGTAACTGGAACGAATGCACTCTGCTTTTGATTTCTCGCAACTAGACTTAACTCCAGCGATTCGGCGACGATGCTGCCTCTGCTGTGGAAGAAGGCGCTGCTCCTCGCCACCGCAGGTCTGCTTGGCCTGTACTCGCTCTTAACGGCGACAACGGCTGACAGCCTGCACTCGCTCCCCGCCCTCGACCACCTCAGCACGCTGGGAAAGGACAAGCCGCGAGTCGCCATCCTCGAGCCGACGCCGTATCATTCTGGTGAGTCCGCTCACATCCGAGGGTTCCAGTGTGCGGGCTGTCGTAGCCGCCACCGGCTGCCGCTCTGCAGCTGCCCCGTTGATGATTCAGCTGGTCACCCCGTCACGCTCGCCTTCCCTCCCATGTCTTCACGACCGCCGCGGTCCCTCACTTTTCTCCCTGCTGCCCAGCTGTCTCAACTCTGTCTCTGAGCTAACCCTCAGAGGTCTTCGGCGCTCTACTCTCCATCCTCCGAGGCCTCCGCATCGAGCCGCACATGTACCGTGAGCTCCTCACTCATCTGACGGCAAGCTGACATCAGGGGAGCAACATGACTGGACCGAGCTGCAGCAGCTGCTGCAGGAGCCAGCGCCGGCGAACATCCGTGACGCCGAGGCAGACATCAAGGCGAACAAGTTCGACGTGATCATAGTCAACACCTGTGAGTAACTTCCTCCGCTCCGACTGCCCCGTCGCTGCGATGAGTTGCGAGTGCCGACGTCGTGGATCTGACGGGGTCCTGCATCAGCAGGAGCTGTGATGTGTGGCCACTGAGCATCAATATCGGCCCTGTCCGCAGTTGTACTCGAACTGTACCAACTGACCGCAGGCGACGACAAGTTCTGGCCCAACTATCTCTCCATCTGGGCCGCGTTGGCCAACTCCACAGCCCGCGTGCTCTGCACCCTTCACGAGGGCGAGTACTTCGGCAACGACCACGCGAAGGCGCACCTCCTCCCGATCCGGGACCGTGTCTCCATGCTGGGTCTTGGGGCGCACACGGCGCACTTGATGCGGCACGAGCTGCAGAAGTGGGCCAAGGACGAGTGGGAGTGGGAAGGCGTCCAGGTCTATGACTATGCGCCCGTGAGTCACGTTCCTTCCTGCGACACGATGGGGCGACGGCGGCGGCAGCTCGCAAGGTTGTGAATCTAGCTGACATCAGGTCTTCACCGTTCCGCCCAGCGTTCGACGGAAGGAGCCGGTAAGCTGTAGCGATTCGGACTCGAAGCTGATATCCAGCCGGCAAGAATGGTGCGCAACGCGGGCGTGCTGGGGCGTATCTCGCAGGGCAACAAGGACTACAACGGCCTCCTCTCCGACCTCGAGAAGAGCATGATGGGTGCGTCTCTCTTCCGGTCTGCGCCCTCCTTGCCCAATCACGGCTCGCCTCTCACCAGCTGACTCTTTTGTGCCGTCAAGCTGACACCCAGACTCGCCCGAGGCCTGGGGCTACGTCCTCTCGGACGGGAAGCTGCACCCGCAATCCGGCGCGTTCACGCTGCACCTGATCGGGATGAAGGAGCAGGACCTCGAGTTCCCGAAGGTGCTCGAGGAGAGCGGCGCGCTGAAGCTGCACGAAGGCGTCGACACGCTCGAGTACTACCGCCTCATTGGGCAGATGGTGGGTCGCCTGACTCTCAGCTTCGCGTGATGCGACCTCAGCTGACGCCAGGACATCATTGTGCCCGCATTCGCGAACGAGCGCTACGTCACACAGCGAGCGAGCGCCTCCGTCCCCGCTGCAGTCATGGCACAGGTCAGTGGTCCTAGCTGGCGGATACGCGGATATCTGAGGTAGCTGATAGCAGACACCCCTCCTCGCCACCGAGCCGATAGCCGAGGCGTACGGCTACCTCGACCCGTCGGCGTATGTCCTGCGCCCGATCGGCATGCGGGCAGTACAGGCGCTGAAGCACCTGCGACTCGGGGAGGAGCCATGGGACGCCGCGTTCGGCGCACACAAGGGTAGGGAGGGGAAGATGTGGTGGTCACCGACGACGCTGAAGCGGATCCAGAAGGACAATCAGAGGCTGTTCCGGAAGCTGCTGTACTAGATACACATAGCGTTATGTTCTTTCTTGCTGTTTCGATTCGAGGTGGTTGACAAGATCAAGCGAGGATTAAGAGCCGGAGAGGGTTGGTCGTTAGTTGCCGATGGCCGGGCAGGGATCGCGGCGAATTCGCCATGTCATCACCTCCACCTTTCTCACTGGCACTGGACGGACTCGATCAGGATGTCTTACGGCCGAGTGCATGCATGCACACCGCGGACGACGGAGGATGAAGAGGTCAGTGCACAGTGCGAGATCTGATAGCGAGCGCCGCCGTGGTGACGATGACCAAGCTGGCGCAGCTGGCTGCGTCGACGCGGGCGCGGATGACCAAGCACTCGAGTCGTCAGGTGACCGACTCGGATCGGCTTATGACGATCGACCATCGACCAGTCTTGTTCACCGGTCAGTCCGATCCCGGCTGTTTGAGTTCGCGCGTTCCCATAAGAAGTCCCCGCGACGTGCCCACTTAACACCCCCCACACCTTGCTTCCTCCCACCTGTTCCCCCTTCCACCCCTACTCAGTTCTCCCTCTTACACGCACCGCCCTCACCGCCGACAACAAGAAAAGCCAGTGAAGCACCATGAGCTCCAAGTCTGCAGCGACCGAGGCGCAGAACGGCTGGACCGCCGTCCCCGTCGACCCCGAGAAGATCCTCCACGGCAAGGAATACGTCCACGCCCCCGAGCCGCTTGTGCTCGCCGACATCCCCTGGCCCAAGTCCGACGTCGTCGACAAGATCCACCAGATCTGCAAGGACAAGCTGCCTGAGAAGGTGTACAACCACTCGATGCGCGTGTACTACTACTGTGAGTGCTGGATCCGCCGAAGGCGCCATCCCCCTGTGGTCTCGGGCTCGCAAGGCTGCTGCCTCAGACGCCGAGGCTAAGCTGCACTGGGGTGGATCTCCTGGGGTGACCGGGTTGCTCACTACGCCCCGGCTGTGCTCTTGGGCTGGCTCCGTTCGCCGCGCGCATAGCTGACAGCAGCCTACGCCATCACGGCGCAGCAGTTCCGCACCTCGATCTCGCTGGACACGTTGGCCCTGGCGTGTCTGCTGCACGACATCGGCGCGACGCCCGCGAACATGCACTCGACCCGCATGTCCTTCGACCTGTACGGCGGCATCCTGGCGCTGAACATGATCAACGAGAACGGCGGCGACAAGGACCAGGCCGAGGCCGTGTCCGAGACCGTGATCCGGCACCAGGACCTGGGCACCGAGGGCAACATCACGCTGCTCGGGCAGGTGATCCAGCTCGCGACGCTGTATGACAACATCGGCGCCCACCCGGGCATCATCCATGAGAAGACCCGGGAGTCGGTCAACGACAAGTTCTCGCGGGAGGGGTGGCTCGGCTGCTTCGCTGAGACGGTCGAGGAGGAGATGCGCATCAAGCCCTGGTGCCACAGCACGCACGTCAAGGACTTTGCGAAGACTATTCGCGGGTGCGAGTACTGGAAGCAGTACGGTTAGGATCGGCCAAGTGTATGCAGCAATTGGAGAGAAGCTTCGCCTGATGCTGCCGTTGGCACAGGTTTAGCAACAGCGGTTCACAGACTGACTACCAACTGACTGACTATCGCGGACGATACAACTACTAAAGCAGCTGACGTTGCGGTAGAGTACTCAGTGCCAGCGGAGGCCGCTCACACCGCCGCTATCAACAGCGTACACCCAGTCCGTCATTCGCTCAATCTGTTCCGCTTGACGGACTTACGCCCGTGACCAGCGATTAAGTCGTCGATGGTCGGGAAGGCATCATCGCCATTGGCCTCGCGTTCCCCTCTCCCGACCCCGGTGACCTTGGTCTCCAAACGTCTCACTTCTGACTCTGCAGTTCGCCTTTTCGATTTCGGTGGCGCCAAACAAAACATCTCGCGTGGTGATGTTGCCAGACACAGCGTGGGCGATAGGCGTCGCGGGTTGGCAGGAAGTGTACAGAGACAGCTTGGGCGATGGAGTTGAGATTTGGTCTGGCCGGGTAGAGCTCGTACGCCAGCTCAAGCGGCAGTTTGTCGAGCGACTATGCATGCGGACTAACAGGCTGCGTGGGCATCCGCAGTGCGGGGTCCGTGGTCCACCCCTCGCTCACCATCAACAAGCCTTCGCTGGCCATTGATGGGTGGTTGCTCACCGTCGATCAGTGCTCGCTCACCTTCGAACAGTGGTTCTTCACCTTCGATCAGTGCTTGCTCACTGTCACTCACCATCGCCATGATACCCTAGCCGCTCACTATCGGTTAGTCATTGCTCACTGTCACTCACTGTCGCCATCACAACCTAGCTGCTCACCATCACAACCCAGCTGCTCACCATCAATCACCCCTTGCTCACTGCATCACACTGTCGCCATCACAACCGAGCTGCTCACCATCAGTCAGCCCTTGCTCACTGTCACTCACCGTCGCCATCACAACCTAGCTGCTCACCATCACAATCCAGCTGCTCACCATCGATCACCCCTTGCTCACTGTCACTCATCGTCGCCATCACAACCCAGCTGCTCTCCATCGATCAGGCCTTAGTCGGAATCGGATGACAGCATCTGTAGTCAGGAGCTGTGGTCAGCAGCCGTAGTCGGAATCCAAGGTCAGGATCTGTAGTCAGGAGCTGTGGTCAGCATCCGTAGTCGGAATCGGATGTCAGCATCTGTAGTCAGCAGCTGTGGTCAGCATCTGTAGTCGGAATCCGAGGTCAGCATCTGTAGTCAGGATCCGTTGACAGCATCTGTAGTCGGAATCGGATGTCAGCATCTGTAGTCAGCAGCTGT
>BCLU01000011.1:86137-171141 GCA_039545375.1 Trichosporon faecale
TCCTCACCATCGCAAGCCAGCTGCTCACCATCGCAAGCCAGCTGCTCACCATCGCAACCTAGCTGCTCACTATCGATCAGCCCTTGTTCACTGCCATTGACACTCACCATCGCAAATCAGCTGCTCACCATTGCAAGCCAGCTGCTCACTGTCGCAACCCAGCTGTTCACTATCGATCAGCCCATGCTCACTGTCATTGACACTCACCATGACAACCCTGCTCCTCTCCATCGCAAACCAGCTGCTCACCATCGCAAACCAGCCGCTCACCATCGCAACCTAGCTGCTCACCGTCGCAACCCAGCTGTTCACTATCGATCAGCCCATGCTCACTGTCATTGACACTCACCATGACAACCCTGCTCCTCACCATCTCAAGCCAGCTGCTCACCATCACAACGTAGCTGTTCACCATGACATCCTAGCAGTTCATCCATGCTCCATAATCTGTCATCCGTGATGTGTGAGCCGTGATCCGTGATCCGTGATGCGTGATCCGTGATCCGCGATCTGTGATCTGTGATCTGTGATCCGTGATCCGTGATCCGTGATCCGTGGCCAGCATATGTGGCCAGGATCTGCAGTTGGGAATCGTGGTCAGTGGCTGTGACCAGACCCCCGAGGTCAGCATCTGTAGCCAGGATGCGACATCAGCATCTTTGGACAGGATTTGTAGTCATCATCTGTAGTCAGGATCCGATGACAGCATCTGTAGTCAGGAGCTGTGGTCAGGATCCGTTGACAGCATCTGTAGTTGGCATCTGTAGTCAGGATCTGTTGACAGCATCTGTAGTTGGCATCTGTAGTCAGGATCCGTTGACAGCATCTGTAGTTGGCATCTGTAATCAGGCTCCGTAGTTGGAATCGGAGGTCAGCATCTGTAGTCAGAATCCGAGCCTCACCATCGGAACTTAGCTGCTCACCATCACAACCCAGCTGCTCACCATCGCAACCTAGCTGCTTACTATCGATCAGCCCTTGTTCACTGCCATTGACACTCACCATGACAACCCTACTCCTCACCATCGCAAGCCAGCTGCTCACCATCGCAAGCCAGCTGCTCACCATCGCAACCTAGCTGCTCACTATCGATCAGCCCTTGTTCACTGCCTCGTGTGTTATATCGTATACTGTCGATTGCAGCTAGCTTGACTACCTAATCATTCTCACCTCATCCTTATAGTCTAGGAATCTCGCCTTATTCAATCTCTCCTCAGCCCAAGCTCTAGTGTTCGACAGGCTAGAGTGAGGTCGTAACAGGCTAGCTAGCAGGGCTAGATTCGGCTAGCTAGCAGGGCTAGATTCAGCTAGCTAGCTGAGCTAGATAAACTATATATGTGTGTGGATGGCAAAACGAGGTCTGGGTGACGACCAGCAGAATCGTTACAGCCCTTGGCCCTCCAACAGATATATAAAGAGCTCCTTCGTAAATGTTCCTCCCCCACGGATCTAATCATCTGCGGTACAAGCCCCGCCCATCACAAGACACCACACACAGCCTTGCACCAGCCGACACCTCGACACTGGACACCCCATGTCTCGACATATTCCATCTTATCTCGGCTACCGCCTCCACCATTATTACTTGTGTCATGCGCTGCGCGGGCGCACGACGATCTCGTCACGTGCCAGCTTCACGGACGCCCACACGAGGGGCGTTAGCCTGCACGTGACTGGAAACGGGCCTTAGCGGGATCCCGCTAAGCCCGATCCCACATCGGCACTATCCGGACCAGGGGCGAACGGGACCTCAGCGGGATCCCGGCCTCGTGGAACGGCAGCCCGCTGAGCCCTCAGCGGGATCCCGCCAACCCCCAGTTTACACGTGACCGTGCCTATAGAGAGATAGTTTATAAGTTGTAGCGCGAGGGGAGAAACCCCTCGTCGAAGAATATTCGTTGTTTCTTAGCAAGTTAAGCGCTGTTCGATTCTCGACTGATAACTCTACCGTTTCGACCCACAACTACCGTGGCCCTCATACGACGTATCCGGGCGGGGTCTAACAACTTGCCTACACCAGCATGTGTCAGGACGATGTAGGGGATTCTGCGTGCCTCCGTATGGAAGGGGGTCTCTTGTATGGAGTGAAAAGAGCGCAGCAGCGGAGGTGGAGGTGGGCTCTCGGAGAGCTTAGGGGTGTCACGTGATCCCCCTCGCCCGTGCGTACGGTGGCCACCACTTAGCGAGTTGCACCTATCAGGAAGGAGGAGTGCTCTACTGGACAATACTCGAGGGATATAGAGACCAGAGAGGGAGAGCCTTTGATAGACACCAGCTGTAGAAACAAGAAGCGACAACTGCACATCCAGGAGAGCGCACGCCAACTGTCTACTACAAGGATAAAAACAAGGTGAGTGAGTCTGCAAGCGTTGGAAAAGCGGTCGCGGGAATCTGCATGCGTTGTAGGTTCCAGGACAAGGTTCCACAGGCGTTGGAGAGACGATCGCGGGAATCCACAGACATCGTAGATTCCCGGGCGACAGTCTGCATGCGCTGGAGGATGATCAGCAGAGTCTTCCTCGTCTCCCCGCTCCAAAAAGGGAGGTAGAGACCGGCCCGCCAAAGGAGTAGCAGACCCCATTTGGAGCTCTGGCTCCCGCTCTGTGAATAATCCGCTACAACGATCCATCCAAGCACCTTGCTTCCTGTCAGCAACACTGTAAATTGAACAGCAGTTTCAGTAGGTTGTGCCTACAGTAGCCGGGTTTGCTGTTCTGGTTTACTGGTGCAAGAGCAACAACTCCAACCACAACCTCCATCTGGTGTCCCGATGAAGACATTGATGATTATCTGGCGGTACAGCCTCCTCGCGTCTCTGCTTCGCCTGTGGTCCGATGTTGACTTCGGCTGCGATGCCCTTCCTTATGTGAACCTGGCTACCTGCACAACCGTACCGCGATCCGGACAGGGCAAAAATGCGACGCATCGCAGCCGACGGGACGGGGCGTACCGCAGCCCGCGACTCCTCCATGCCCTGCGGCGAGGCCCGTGACAGCCACAGTCAGGGCATTATTGCGTCGGTGGGGCCGGTGGGGACGACGGGGCGGCGAAGGCGGTATGTGTTTCGGACGAGGTGTCGGCGTCGGCCTGATTTCCCGCACAGTGACCCCGCTTCTTCTTCGTCTCACAACGGAGCCAAGCGCGGGCCCCAGTTGCTCTGGGGTCCTGTTCATTCGAGGAGCGGACTGCCGCGTTTACGTCCACGGCCCGGGATTGCTAGTTTACCGACCAGGTGCGCGCCTTGCGACATGAGCACACAGGCGACGCTGAGGACTAGACATTGACGGGCTGGTTAGATCTGAGCTGGCCGGGCCCCCGAAAGGGATGTTTCCTTCGACCATGTTCTGTTAGGGCAGGCAGGCCCAACGGCAGTGAGGTGCTTCAGCATGTCTTGCAGTAGGCAAAGCTTACGACATGCCCAGGCTCAGATCGATCAGTTACCTCAGGCCGTGGGGGGCTGTCTTGGGCACGCCGTCGACGTCCGCTGCCGGGTCAGGAGGCGGCGGCAGTTCGTTGTCACGTTAGTCGGGTTTGCTGATGGCCGGTGAGAGTGGCGGCCCGACGCGTAAGTCATAAGCGCTGCCATCGAGGTCAGTCTGATCTTGTCTCATCCTCCGTCCTCATTGCTTGGGCTGGAGGTGTCAGGCGAAAGGAGGTTGTGAAGGCAGGAGGTGGTGAGTATCGTGCGTTAACAGATTCGGCGATGCAGTCAGTCGGGGCAGGCGTCGGGCAGTCATGCTGTACTCACAGCCTGAAGCATACGCAACGGGAGGACTTGAGTTCTTCACCCAAGATGGAACCGATTGCGCTGTAGTCATGACGCGGCGGGGAGCTGTTCTGCGGTAGGCGCACCACGCCGGCCTCGAGATGGCGGTAGCGTTACGCTCAAGACATTGAAGTGTTGAAGTAAGTGAGCGCAGAGTACGACTCGATAAAGGGGACAAAGCCAAGCGTGCAGTGAAGATGCGGTGAGGGGAAGGGCCTCCTGACAATGGAAGATGATCGACCCTCGACCGCGAATGGAAACGGCATTGTGCCAGCATGCAGTCAAGGCACTCATCCGCTTCAGTCACCGCATGCAGTATGTCGCGCTCAATACAGCAACCTGACAGCAGCCTGCTCTAACCATTGGAAGTTCATAAACAAGCCGTTTTCAATACATCCGTTCGGTATCGCTACAATCGGGAGGGGGTGGCTTAATCACAAGGACGTGCTCGTGCTACTCTGCAGTTCGAGCGCGGCTACGCGCTGCTCCAGCGAGCGATGACGTAGCCACAGCAGCTGGTGGCTGGACGCTGCCACGGTGGGCAGAGGAGGTAGACCGTACTCTGCGAGGCACATGGCCAGAAACGAACAAAGCACCTTGAACATCTTGACCGACCTAGGGTGTAGGTGGCTTATATCGTACTCGAAGCTCTTACTGTCCTCCGAACAGCGAACAACGATGACCACGTTGGCGGGGTCAAAGCTCCACTTGGCGGGATCGGCGGACGTGATGTCGACTACCGTGACACTGATCGATCTCCCCGCCAGGCTGGCGTCCGTGTCAAACTCTGCCACTGGCAGGGGAAGGCTCAGGTTTGGGATATCGTTGGTGCTGAGGTCGCTCGGGAGATGGGGAGCGAGGCGAGACAAACAACGCTGAGCTCGGTCCCTCTGGTAGAGCATGTGCTCGCCTCGGCGGGCAGGGAACTGGCGTGAGAACAGAACCTCTGAACACCAGCTACGATGTCCATAACATAGTTATAGATTATAGCTATCGATAGCTAGTGGCGGGACCACCCTATTATAGATAGTATAGCCCGAATTTGCTTTCTGCACTCAGAACTATAGATAGAATAGTTCCTATCGATCTATAAGGCCCTATAACGCCATATAAGAGCTGTTGGGTGAAGAGAAGGCGCTCTGTTCAGTCTGCGCTTCAAAGATTGCATTCCAAACGCCTAGTGTTAACTATCTACTTCAAAACGCTGCCCTGCTTCGTTCTGGGTGCTCTCTGCTTCATTTCTACCCTCTTCTGCACGCTCTCTTCCTTCTTCTTATGGCGCTCAATGATCCCTTGTGCCACACCCCAGTCTCCAGACGCTTTATAGCCATTCAGAAGGAGCTGGTCAGTGGCAACCTGTGTGCCAATTGTTTCAGGAAGGATGTTGCCCATTCTGCGAGGGTTGCAGACCGCTGCAGATGCAGAGAACAGCCGCTCTGTGACAGCCTGCGAGGCCAAGACTGAGAGATAACTGCGTGCTAGTCTGCCTAGGGCTGGAAACAAGTGGCCATTCACCTTCCACCAGTGCAGGGGGTCGTCTTGAAACGCTGCGCTTCCAAGCAATACACCTTTCTTCCTATTGTAGCGGTTGATCTCATCCTCAATGATGTCTTCAGGTGACAATTCTTCGTCACTGTCATCACCAAAGTCCGTGAACTTTGAAGCGGTGGGTCTGGGTGATCGCTGCGCCTTTGGGGCGTCACTGTGAGGCTTTGTAACAGCGAGAGGTGCGCAGGCCACATTCTTGAGGGCCGCATCGACCAGGAGGACCTTCACATCTCTGGATCGCACTCCTAAGCATTCGTTCTTGTCGAAGAAGCGCAGACGACACTCTGGGTTGAGTGCTGTCGCAATGAGGATGGGCCGAGAGCCTGCAGCCTTCCTCAAGTAAGTTCTAGCCTTCTCAGCGGCCGCTTCGAGCGCAGACACAAGATCTGGTGCTGAGGCGAAGCGTGCTCGCTTGGCTTCGAGGTGATCGATGACTTTCAGCCACATGTGAAGGACTGCTGAGCCTGTAGGCCGATTGCCTTCCATGGAGCGTGTCGCGTCGCGCAGGGGAGACAGGATCTCGATCAGATCAACCAGATTTCGAAAGTCGGTCGTTTCCAGCCTGATTCCATGCTTGGTGTGGTAGTGTGAAGCGTGATTGAAGAGCATCTTGCTCACAGCATCGCGTTGAGCGAGCACTGACTCCCATACCTCCACATCATTGGCCCAGCGAATGCCAGCAACACGCTTCAGTGCCCTGTTCTGCCCTTCCTGCTTTATCGCAGCTACCAGGTGGGAGGAGCGCATCGTAGCCTTGCAGAACCGCTTGGCCATGCGGGCAGACGCGCCATGAGGGCTGCAAGGCGGGAGGACAAGTTCCTCATCATTCTCGTCTTCCTTCTCGATGTCTGAATCACCCTCGCACTCGTCCTCATGCTCACCCACGCTTCGGGCATCATTCTCGGCGGTTTCGGCAGGATTCGAGAGCGTTTCTTCACTGCCTTCAAGCAGAGTGTCATTGAGAAGCAGAACGGGTGGCTGTGGAGCTGCAGATCGCAGGGAGGGAATGGAGCAGCCCAGAGCTCTCATGAAGACGAAGACGATGCGCCCAATGGAATGGCATGCGCAGAGAACATGATCTCTGCGATTGTCGAAGGTCGCAGCCATGGTTGGGGCCTGCGAAAGGCGCTCCAGCAAGGTCAGGTTGTTGGAAGCACCGTCCGTGGTGATAGAGACGATACTGGGGGACAAGCGGCGCTCTTCCAGCCATGACAGAAGAGGTATAGCGAGATTGAAGCCTGTGTGGCGCTGCCTCAATGGGGTGAAGAAGCCGAAGTCTGTGTGTAGCTTCCAATCACCATCAATCCAGGCAAGGTTGCCTCCTGTGAAAGACAGCTGGCCCGCTCCCGCAGTCCAGACATCAGTCTGGACACTGCAGGCTACATCGGCTGCAAGGAAGGCAGAGCTGGCAGCGTGTTGCAGGCTTGTGTGCAGCTCCTTCAAGTCGCGCTGAAGAGACTGTCTGCTCTGTAGAATCGCCTCAGAGTTCAGCCAAGCGAAGAGGGCACGCCAGGCCGCATGCTGGACAAGGTTGAAAGGCATCCTGGAGGTTAGCCAGCTCTCGGCTTGCTCTGCCCACCTGCTAGACACGACCGCCAGTGTGACAAGCTTGAGGAAGATGCTCAAGTGGAAGCGTGGGTTCACAGCTTCGAAGAGCGTCAACTGATTGCTCGGGCGGTCTGGTACCTCTGCTGAGGGCATGGCAACACCTGGGAACATTGCGGCAGCTCTGTAACGCTTTGTACACTTGGGCCGTGCGCTGTTGCCTGTCAAATGCGACTTCATGTTGGTGAACTGCTTCGTTAGCAAGCGCAGCATCGAGAGAGGCAGCTTCGCAGCAGTACTCACCCCTTTGTACTCGCGCTTACAAAGTAAGCACCGGTAGGCTTCGTCCTTCTCATGCAGAACCTCGAAGAACAGGTGAAACTCTTCGTTGGTGTCGCGCTTCTCAACATGCACAGGCTCTGCAGTGCTCAGGGGCAACGAGGGTGCCGAAGAGAGCTGTATCTCTGTAGGAAGTGAGGCAGAGGATCCGAGAGGGCGTTTCTGAGCGCGCCTGCAAGGCTCGGCCTTGCAATCACCTCTGCCAGTCAGCGCAGGTGCGGCTGCGATCTCATCTTCGCCAGAGGGCCGAGACACCTCATAGCTCCATCCTCTGTGGCCCGGAAGGCCTGTAGGGTTGGCTGGCGATGTAGGAATGGCCACAGATTCAATGGAGAGGCGTCGCGGAGATCTCTCGCGAGGGCTGCGACGCAGAGATGGCAAGGGAGGCTGCAGACTGGGCTGAGGTGAAGAAGGGGTAGTGGTGAGGTCCACAAGGCTGTCAGCTGATTGCAGCGCTCTAACTCACGGTCCTGCAGTCTGGCTGCCTCCGCAAGGGTGGAATCTGCGTCTACAGTGCGTCCAGCTGCTTTCCATTCAACATAAGCAGTGTCAGGATCGTCTTGCTCTTGAAGCTCATGCAAGAGAGTCGCCAGCTCAGTGTAGTTACTTGTAACATCGAGGAAATGCTCTTCTTCGGCTGTCAAAGTGTCCTGTTCTTGCAGAGCTTCGATCTTCGGCTGGTCGCGTCGTTTGAGAGCCTGTATGGCGCTGTTGACGAGCTCGATGATAGGCATGGTGCTGGGAGGTTGTGCAGTGGCAAAGAGACGTTCAAAGATGGAGTGTGGACAGTTCAGAAGCCTGTGAAGACGTGTCAAGCTGTGGGAGGTGTGCACAGAGAAGGAACGGGGGTGTACCCTCTTTCCAGAGCCTGGAATGCCCATGTCACGCTCATTCCCCTTGAAGCTTATAGCTATGATAGCTAGAGGCAGGAGGAAGCGTCAGCTATAGCTCTATGATAGCTGCTTGAGCATGTTACCAGCCCTGTATAGGTATATTATAGCATACGCGATATAGCTATATCTATGTTATGGACATCGTAGACACCAGTCAAACTTCTACTCACTTGTAGTGACCCCGTGAGGAGGCTCTCGAACAACTTCTGGTCCTCCGCAGCATCGGCTTGCTGTCAGCAAGCCGACAGTTGTGAGCTTTGTGACCCTTATACTCACCGAGCTTGACGAGCTGGGCCCCGCCTCGGAGAAGGCCTTGAAGACCTCCTTGAGGGATCGAGGAAGCGTCATGGATCTCTTGAACGTGGCAAGGGGCGACGACCTCTCCGGGCCGTCCGAGATGACCGCGGGGGTAGGCGCGGGAGTGGTAGGCGACGGGGGGCGCTGGTCTTGCACCGCCTTCACTGGCGCAGGCTGCAGTGGCATCGGCGATGGGGGACGTGCAGGTGTTATTCCGCTCACCGCCTCAGTCGCTTGCCACGACGCACGCTGAAGAGGCGAGCTCGAGATGTCGGTCGGAATGTCGGAGGGGGCGGAGGAGGATCGGTGGCCGGCGCCGGTGAGCTGCGACCCCTTCCGAGGCGCGCCTGGAACTTCGGTCTCTCGGGGGGCTACGCCGGGTCGAGAACGAAGCCTGACCGAGTGATGCCTGGGGGTCATTGGCTGGGGGGAACAGCGTTGCCCGCTGAAGGAGGTTGGCGGGCTTGGAAGTGTGGGGTGCTGGAGCAGCTGCGATGCTAGCCTCGTCGCGGACGGAGACGGCGCCGGGACCGAAGACGTCGACGTCGTGACGCTCTCCGCGAGTCGAACTAGTGTTCTGAGCGTTAGTGAGACGCTTCAGGAAGTGTGTGCGAGCGTAAGATGATCAAGCGAGACTCACAGAGCGTTTGCTTGGCGGCTTCACGATGTCAGGAGGTGACAGGGAGCTGCGATCTGCGTACGTTCTCTTCTGAGGGTCTCGTCTGGGCGTCTTCGGAGCGAACGGGTTGAACTTGCCGAGAGACATGGTGGTGCGAGGATGAGAAGGTGGGAGTAAGAAACGAAGGCGGAGGTGTGATGAGGTGATACGGTGACGAGGCGGCGGTGAACGGCGGGTAGTTGCGACATGCCCATACCTCTCAATCGGCAAGGAGCACCTCAACGCGACTCAGGCCGCTCATCTTCGTGGCCAAGGCGGTCGACGGGTCTGCGGGGCTGCGGGGACGGGAGGGACTTGAACAGGCGGCCGAAGCAGGTCTGGGTGGGACCTATGAGCTACAGCTACTGTAGGAGTGAGCGATTAGCTCCAGTCTGAGACATACGCAGTGGACAACTCGAAGCGCCATACGCCAAACGCGCACGATATTGTGTTCTCGCACAGATTCGCTACCCACAAATGGCCTCGATAATTTCGTCGAGCTGCGTGTGGTGCTCTTAGCTTTAAAAGCCGGCTTCGACGCACCCTTTGCAGGCAAGACGGTGTTTCTGCTGCCCCGTGCCGCCGCCTTTGCCGCCGCCGCTACCACTGCAGTCGTTGCTGCCTCGTCTCATGCTCCTCGAACTCGGCCTCGTACTTCTCAGCCACCTCCTTCCATATGGTGAAGCGCCCCCATTGGTGCTTGAGGGTGTCTTCGATCTGGGAGCCGTCATACTGGAGAAGGTGACAGCCTCGCATAGTCCTGATCACCACCCCAAGCTCGTCCCGGCGCAGCTTGGGAAGTTTTGGCCGGGTGAGCAAATCCCCTTCACCTGAGGTCGTCAGCTGGACCTTGAAGCCGGCGTAGAACTCGGGGCCGAGATGTTGACGAGGGAAGGGGAGGGTGATGCCCTTAACCTTGTCGATGGTCTGTGGGGGCCGCAGGCGGGCGCCGACGCGCTCTCGGACCTCAACGTCGCGGCAGAACCGCGCCTGGGCTTCGCGTCGGTTCACAGTAAGCTGTCGTTAGAGTTAAGTAGCAGCTGCCATTTGCAACCCACCTCTTTCTCTCCGGCAAGGACTTCTTGTGGCTCTGGGCCTGCGTCGTCACGGCCTCCCAATGCTGGGCAGCAGCCTTCGCCTCCGCCTGGCCGATGGCGAAAGCGTTGTCGCCGCCCGCCGACTTCAGGTCTGTCGAGATGGCGCCCGATTTGGCGTTGTGCTAGTTGGCATTGGCGCCCTGCGTCTTGGCAGCGAGGGAACTGGAATCGGCAAGCCCGTCGTCGGTCGAAGCAGTCCCGGTATGGGGCACGTCGTCGTACTGGCCGCTGTGGAGGCACGCGTCGTGAGCGCCTCGAGCGTCGTCGGAGCCTGATCGGGTGTCGGCGCCGTCGGCGTCGCCGCGAAGTGACCGGGCGTCAGCGGCGTCAGCGGCGTCAGCCGTGTTGGCCGCGACAGCTGAGTCGGGGGGGGCATCGGCCGCGTCAGCCGCGTAAGTGCCGCCGGCGACGTTGTCGAACGATTTGAGGAACGCGGGGTCCGGGTTCGGCTCGACGTTCTCGACATCCCCGATGCGCTGGGTAGACGCTGGGCGCTGAGCGTCTCCCACGCACCAGAGCTCCGGGAGCCCTCCTCCAGCTTCAGCCAACTGCGCCGTTGTCTTGAGCAGCTGATCCTGCATCACCGGCGTTAGTTCAACGGTGGGCGAATGAGTTGAGGAAGAGGGGCAGGGGTTCTCGAGCCTCTTCTTCGATGCTGAAGGGACTTTCTGTGTACATCAGCAAGCCGCATCGAGGTTGTTCAGTCGTGAAAGACGAGCAATTGAAACTCACCAGACGTTTCCTCAGACTTGCCACCGTAGTAGCCAAGTGTCGGCAGGGGGACGAGAGTGGTGGTGACCGCTGCCGCTTATGCGTCAAGGGCGACTTGGTTGCAGTGGTCATGTTTGGGAATAGTACTGGGGACGGGCATGAGAGCCTCTTGTGGTGGGTGATCGAGAATGTAGTTGAGGGGCTTGTTGCTGTTCACAAGCGAGGTATTGTGGAGGGGAGAGACACTGTAGACAACCCGGTTGTCGTTGACGAGGCCCTTCTTTCTGTAGGTGCGTGCAATATCTCAACGGAGGATTCGCTGGTTGGGTCAGCCAATGTCAGCACTTCGGGCAGCGAGGGGTCCATTGGGAGGCATAGCACTTACGGCTCGGTCTGAAGTTGCTTTGTCGTGTACTTGACGCTGGGCGCGGATGGACAAGGTGGTGTGGGTTAGCGGAGGTCCAGTTGATGACGGTCAATGGTAAGGGAAGGGGTGCGGAAGAATTCTGTAGGCTTGCCTGCATATAGGTGTGCCTTCATAGTGCATGGTAGGGGCGCTACGAGCAAGCAGGGAGCCGGCGAGCCGGGCGCAATTCGGCGAATGCGAGACTGAAACGGATGAGGCACACGGTGGTCCATTGTGCATTCTGCGTGCAATCCAACACTTCATGCTTGCCGACACTCAGAAGCAAAGTCTCCAAGTTGAGCTCGGGAGTTTGTCGTAGGTCGACTGCCATCGGATCATGCATCGGAACGCAAACAAACGGGTAGGCAACTCATACCGGTATCTCAGACACCCCACGTCCACTGCGCACTGCGCGTTGCCATGGGCGGAGTTTCGCTGTTCGATTCCTACTACACTCTCCCGGTGATCGCAGTCTGCAAGCAACGACCACACATCGCAGGTCGTGCTGTCAGCGCCATGAAGATGCGGTCGTGGGCTGGTCAACTCGCCTCGCGAACGGCAAGGCATCCGACAGCGGACTAAAGGCATTCAGGCCGCTACCCCGACTTCAGATCGGTTGCTCATAGCAAGCACCCCCTCTCGTCGAGGTCGACAACAGCGTCCAGTCCAGTGCCGACAATGGCCAACATTTTGTTGTAGAGTGACTCTCGGCCTCCTCGGCACCATGTGGCAGTTCCCCCGAAGTGCCACTATATAAGCTAGAACCTCGCCGTAGTCTCTCTCTATGCAACCTATCTCGACACATTTCCCCCCATGCCTCCTCACGACGAAGAGCACACGGCTATTCTCAAAAGCCACAAGCCTGCTTTCGTTGGCGAGATGGAGGCTATGGTCAGCGCCCAGGACGCCCTCGGTCATTTCCCCTCTCCACTTGCCTCGTCCTCAAGTCCTCCCGGTCCTTCGGAACAAGCTAAGACCAGAGCCGGTCACTGGACGTTCGAGGCAACCGTCTGGTCATCCGCGATGAGGGCTGCATTCCCGTCGTGAACGACGCGCTCCAAAAACAGGAGAGGGCGCCGTCGTGGAACCAGCCCTGCAGCATGCACGCGACGCTTGCACGACAATCTCGAGTCTAGCAGCCTCGAGCTGGCACACGTCTGCTGCGCCGGCCACTTCAACATCTCCGGGGCGTGTCACTCTCGCTGTCTCGCTGACTAGCTACCTCGCTCTGCCGACCATCTATCGACTCAGTGTCCTTCGTCGACTGGTTCTTGGCAGGTACAAGCACACAACCGGACCACGAACAGAGCACTACTCGGCGCCAATCGGGACTGGGGGGTGTCTTTGATGCTGCGCGGCAGAGCAGACCAGCTGCATACTATCGCTGGCCGGGCTTTCCGTTCCATGAGAGCTCACCCATCGCAGCCATCTCGCACAGTGACGAGAGCACCGTCGACCGCCCTATCGACAGCGGCATCGCCAGCCCCTCTCTCTCGACAGTCATATCGGCAGCGAGACGGCGGCCTACTCGCTCCCTACCACTCGGGGCGGACTAGAAGCGCCTCGGCAAGCGAATACCGGGTCTTGAGCTCCTTGTGCCTGCCTCAAGCTCCTCGTGCCCCATAGACTGAATCGCCACCGAGACAAACGTGGTCTGCAGGGCGCCGGCGTCTGTCGGCCAAACCTCGTTCATCCACAAGGTTAGAACTGTTCCACCTGTGAGTTGCGAAGTCCCCGTCACTCGCGCGACACCGGTGCAATGGACGAGTCCTCGCTCGACTCGGTCCAATCGCCTGGGGACATGGACTCATCCTCCCCCAGTCCTGACTTCCCTGTCCCCTGGAGCAAACCTCGCCAAACCCGAGCTCCATCAGCCGCCACGGCATGGCGCCGCCGCCATGACGCCATGACCCTCCAGCTCCCGGTCAGCCAGCCTCGCCAACAACATGCACCAGACTTGCAAGGCTCACCCAGCAACGCGCCCAAACCTAGCTCCTGCCGGTCCCGCTGTCCCGGACAACAGGGGCCACAGATGGGGAGTGCGCATGGCACCTCAGCGATAGTTTGGGGAGTCTCGCCCTGCAAGACTATAGGGACCGCAATCTCACTGTTACTGGCAGTGTCTCGCTTCGCAGGATCGTCATGACCGCCAGAAGACTCTACGTTGTATCAGACTCATCGGGTCCGAACACTGAGAGGTGAGTGATCCGCTTTCGACCTCTGACACCTCCGACACTGGGCCCGTCTGACCTTGCTTATT
This sequence comes from Trichosporon faecale, assembly GCA_039545375.1. Classification (NCBI taxonomy): domain Eukaryota; kingdom Fungi; phylum Basidiomycota; class Tremellomycetes; order Trichosporonales; family Trichosporonaceae; genus Trichosporon; species Trichosporon faecale. The sequence goes on from BCLU01000011.1 coordinate 99,658, forward strand.
TTGACCTGCATTTGTCCCAGGCGCTCAGTTTCAATGATGAGGCCCGTCGTCATTGCAGTTGTGTTGCCGCGGTAGCACACTGCTCGAGATGGAAACGCACTGGACCCCATTAATGCCATCGCGGCGCCTGAGACACTGGGATTCGGGGCGAAGCCTTCAGGTATGATGTCGCTGGACAGACTTTGCATAGGATACAAACAGGCAGCGTTGGTGCAACAGGTCAAGTGAGAATCCCCGCCCTGAACTCCCGCTCCCGTCGCCAACCGTTGCAATGCAATCGATCGACGAATGTCGACAAGGTACAGATGCGTCTTGCTGTATGGAATAGTGATGGTAGTCCTCCTCACAGACCGGCACCCTAGGTGCGCTGAGGCTGGAGGTGGAGTAAGCGGCTGACACTGGCGATGTGCGCAGGACAAGGCGGGGACGTACAGTATGTGACGATGACTTGACGTCAGCTAAATCGCTTCAGTCTTTGCTGCACACTCTCTCTCGCACAGAAGGCAGCCCGGTGCCATTTCAGTTCCTATGCACGACGACTCCTTCCATCGCGCAAAGCCGCTACTCACTGTCTCCCTTGGCGCTGCCACCGGTCCCCTTGGCTGCTTGCTCTCGGCGGCGACGGATGTCACGCCGCTCGTCCGCCCAGCGGGGCCAGCGTTAGCAGTACGGCACCAAGACCTTCCGCCCTTCCCAGGCACACGAGCCGAATTTGGCGGCCGGGATGGGGATAGAGATCGGGTTTCATGCTGAACGAGCAGTGAAGCCCAACCTGCTCAGAGCGAAAGGATCCTCGTTCTGGTTGGGGGCACCTTGATCTGTCGTTAGAATGGACCAGCCATCCATTGCCACTTACTTGTTGAAGCTGATTGGGACGAGGGCTGGGACTCTCCCGCTTCTGTTGCGGAGGTAGGCGCTGTCAGAGATATTCGGCTTTGCGTGGAGCAGGTACTGCGGTGAAGCAGGGGGTGTGGCGGCTCCGCGCATTACTCTTCCAAAAGGAGGAACCCCGTGAGCGGAGAGCGGGCCGGAGGCGGAGATGACAACATTGTCGTTCCGTCTTTTGGTGCTACTGATGTTGGGAGTGTTAAGGGGAGCCATAAGGATGTTTGTGCCAGAGTAGGAGGAACAACCAGGACTCACGGGGAGCGCTCGATTATGGGCTTCGGTGCGATGGGTCGGTCAGGGGAATCCGCTTATTTGATAGAGTACTGTGGGATCCTGGGGGAGGACGGGTTGAGCCGGTCAAAGGAAATGGTGTCAGCTGTGGCCAAGACAGTGAAGCAGGTGTGGCCAAGACAGTGAAGCAGGTGGTAACAGCTGTGGCCAAGACAGTGGAGATGCATGGTGGGAGACGTGACGAGGGGGGGACGTGATAAGGGGCTAACATGGCGACGCGCCGATGGCGAACAACGGTGGGCGCAATCTCTGGCAGGCCAGAAAGTGAGTTAGGAAAATAAGTGAGAGTCGTTGTGAATTCTTCTCTGGCCATCCATTGGAATCTCAATAGTACAGTATGCATTCAACACAGACTACGTAAACTGGCTACAACTCGGTGCAACTACAAGTTATTCAGCGCGCTGAGAACAGCTTCCCGTCCAGCGTCCAGAGCAGTCACCTGCAGGAAGGCGACATATCGCCGCCACTTTTTCCCTTGCGTCGGCTCGTCGAGGTCGCGGCCCCCGAATCGGAAGCGTTCCCGCCCCCCACGAGTCCTCGCAGATAGTTCGATCAGGTCGGGGTCGAACGCAGGGCCGCCTGATGCGTTGGTGCCAACGTTTAGAAGTTTGAAGAAGACTTCTGATCCTCTAATCCCACCCGACCGGGACCCCAGCAGCTTGGCGGGAAGCGGCAACGTCACGTTGTTGACGCCCTGGACTGGCTCTTGGGTCAGTTGGCAAATGCGGGCGATCGTGGCCGTGTCCCAGCAGAATCTGGCGTCGTTAGAGGTCGATGGAATCGTGACCTGCCGTTAGAATGGACCAACCATCCATTGCCACTTACCTTGCGGTCGCCTCGCAGAAACGCCTGAAGCGTTGAGATGTGCTTCTCCTGCGTTTGGGCCTGAGCTTCAGCGATTCATTCAAGCTCAGGAGCGAGGAGGGTTATACTCACTGTCGGTGGAGGCAGCACCGCCGCTGCGTCCACGAAGCTCGGTGCGGCTGATGCGTCGGGGGCGGCAGTGTCCGCGTCAGCGCTCGCCGGGGTCGTCACGGGTGCAGCTGCAGCACGGGGCCCGCTGCTGACGGCGCTGCGTCCTGCCGTCGCTCTGGTACTCGCGCTTGATGCCGCCGACGCTGAGGTAGTGCTGGATGGCGCTGTCGCGATTGTAGTCGGGCTCGATGCCACTGACGTTGATGTAGATGCTAAGGCCTGTGCAGCACGGGGCATGCGGCTGAGCGCGCTTGTTCCTTCCGTCGCGCTGGTAGTCGTAGCAGCCGATGCCACGGAGGACGGAAGCACCTGACGGGTGGTGACGTCTGCGGTGACAGTGTCGAGCAGCATCGACAGACGCCTGTTCTCGTTTAGAGACGCCTTCAGCTGCTCCTCCCGAGCAGCGAGAGACTCGCGGACCTCACGAATGACCGAAGACACGGTACGCCGGTGCTTCATAGTATGTCAGCGACCCGTGTCAGGGGAGCTAGCACTCTATCTGCGACGCCCATTCGGACTTACTCGCGCAGACTCCACGGCAACCTTCTTGGCCTTCGAGGGGCGCGAGGGGGCGGCGGATGATCTCGAGCGGGTGGACGGCGCGTCCTTGTCCAGGGGAGAAGATCGAGCCATGGCGACAGTACCGGTGTTGGGGGAACGTGCAAAAGTTACGTGCGTAGTGTGTAAGGTAAGGAAGATTACAGGAGGTGTAGAGTAGATGAGCAGTGAATGCGGAAGTGGGTAGTGGAAAGAGCAATGCGGGAAGAAGGTGATGTGATAGCCAACGTGAGGCGAGGGGCGGCGGGCGGCGAGCGACGGAAGCATTGCGACCATGCGGTGTCCTAGTGGGTAGCAAGAGGAGCGCAGGGCCGTAGGGCGCAGCGAGGAGAAGGTCAACAGCTGTGGGCGCAGGCCGAGGGAGAGATGACTAGACCCACGGCCACACGGACCCACGAGCCAAACCAGATCGCCTGTGTTCACCCAGACCCATTCACAGGGTAGGCCCTCGACCATCGACCACCTGCTCACCTTGTGCACAATCGCTCCTCAATCCCCAGTCATTATCGCGTCTCCGAGCGCCCGCGTTCTATATGCTTTGACGTCATGCCGCAAGGTTCATCAAGTCGAGGCTCTGGGCCGGTCAACTGTCGCCCAGCGGGCGAACACTGCACAAGACGAGCCTAGACGTCAGAACGGTCATCCTCCACGGCCCTACCTCCCCGGCAAGCTCGGGAGCTAGCTCCCTTCGAAGGCATCATCATTCCCAATCCCCATCGGCCCCACCAGAACGACCAGACACCCTGATCCCGGCACCGGGCGGCGACCACACGGCTGTCATCGCGTCTGTCGGCTGGAACAAGAGGTGCTCGTTGGCCAGCCGTGACTGCGGCGAGCTTCAGGAGTCGCCCCGGCCAAAACAAGCTTCACCAAGCCTCGCCTCCTCAGCGTCCGGGACGGAGCTCGGCTCAGCGCGGCGCTACGGGACCCACACTGCCCTAGACCTTTCACCCATGGCCAGCGCGCCAGCGCCCGCCTGGTCATGGTGCACACAAACATGTGGCTTGGTCCTCTCCCGGATCCCCGAGAGAGTTTCTCAGCGTCCCCGCTGCTCTCGCACTGTCTCATCAACGTCGCCTCGCTCAACCTGCATGACCGCAAGTGGACTCGTCATCTGGGAGTTCGACATCCTACGCGTCTCGATCCCGGCCGTCCCTCTTCCCCCTCGTCCCCTTGTCTTCACCAGTCACGGATCTGGTACCATGCAGGACCCTAGGGCCGCCATCGCTGACGTGCTACGGCATGGAGGCTGCGGACCGGTGCGAGATGGCTGGCCGCCCACTGGGGCTTCGGGGCTACCCTTGAATGGCAGCTGGGGCGGCGAACAAGAGGGCGAAGCTGAGGGCGGGTGGGTCGCTGTGGAACGTCTGAGAGGCCTCAGAGGTCTGGCGCAAGGTCTGAGATAAGATAGCGCCGCGCTAGAACTGCTCGTGCGCCACCGCCCTGTCGGCCCTTTACGGCCAATCACAGGGCTCCCAGCGGGTCGCGTCGTTCCGATCTGTCATATCGAGCATTTAGCGCCGTTCCTGGCTGCGTCTCGCCGTGTCTGGCTGCGTCTCGCTGAGCCTGGTTGCGTCTTGTTTTGGTCTCGCTGAGTCTGGCGGGGTCCATGCTTCCCCAAGCTCTCCGGGCTACGGCACCGCCGTCACGCCCCCGTCGTCACGCCCCCGTTGTCACGCCCCCGCCGTCCTTCACCTGCTGCGGCACCGGCCCTTGCTCATGCCGCAAACCGCGGTGACGAGACCGATCGCATCGACCCTTGCTCCCGTCCTCCCTTCCAGAGTTGCGGCTCGGCGCCGGCGCGCCGGAGCACCGAAGGAGCGAAGGAGGCGATCATCCACAGCCACTCGGCCTCACTGTCTGGGGGCAAGGAACAACTCATGCGTCAAGCAGCTCGCCCAGCCCGTCGACTGCGCCGACCCGGATGTCAGAATAGCCGACTTCAGCCGGACCGGGCTCGGAGTTTCTACAGCATCACCAGCGTCAACGTTCGACCACTCCAACCTCTCCGCGCTCCAGCTCCCAGCCTTCCTTCCCTTGCGGAACTGGTGCACAGCACTCGACCTCGCTCACAGCTCCGATCGATGCAGACCTGCAACTGCTTCATGGCTCATGCTCCCCCAGTCCCCCAATCCCGAGTTCCACTTCCCGCTCCATCTTTGTCCCTGGGCACGTACCCAGCGCCACCCCTGACACCGGCGCCATGACGCCGGATGAGCCTCGGGCAGTCTCACAAGCCTCCGAGGACGTGCGCGAGACTCTGAAGCGCCTGCTCGTTCCCAACCTAGGTCCAAACAGGTGCCCAACGGCTGACCAATCAGCGAGTCCAGCATTGCTTGCTGTCCCTGAAGCGGGTTGATGCATGTCTGGGACCCCGGGGCCAGATGCGATTCGTGCGCCGTCATGCGGCGGCTTCGGTGCGGCGCTGATCCCTGGTCACGGCGCGACGTGCGACGACTGGCGAAGTTCATCCAGCCTCGAGCCAAGGGCACAGGGTGGCGTCACTGGACGAGGGATGATGACCGCGCGAGTGCAGTGGAGGCGGAATTTCGTAGATGACGGTGCCGGGTTGTCTGCGCATTCGTTGCACGTTGGACTATCGATGCCGTGCACGATGCATGACAGTGGACAAGGGCACGAATACGCCTTGCAGCACCCAGCATGCATAGCTAGTGTACTGGAGTCGCAGAATTCAGAGACGTGCAGCGGAGCGGACTGGAGACAAGTCTGTGCCTGGGCGGGCCTAAGCTGAGGGGATCCGGTGCATTTGGAGGCGGCTGACCGGCCGACCGCGCCCGATCGGCTGACCACCACGGCCCACGGCCGACCACAACGGCCCAAGAGCCCATGGCCCACCAGCTCACCAGGGTAGGTTCAAACTGGCGATCGAGATTCGGTCGTCCAGTCATCCATCACTCAGCCCGCTGACCTAGCTGACCTCTTTGTCTGCTGCGCCCCACACTCTGACCCCTCCTATCCCCTAGCCGTCTGCATCTGCTTACCCACGCTGCATGCCTGTCTGAGTCCGCAGATTGCTCCCGCTCGCCGCTGGTCACGGACGTGTTGTGAGCTCGTCACCTCGCCTTACTTCCTCTCTGCTCAACAGCCTTCTCATGCACCAAACCGGCAAGATGGGGTTCACCTTCAACACACCCCTCAAGCGTACCCGCAAGGACCGCGCCAGCCTCTCGCCCCCGGACGTGCAGAATCTCGCGCCCAAGAAGATGGTGAGTATAACTTGCTCGTCAAGACGCACACAAGCCTCTTTGAGGTGTCCTGCTCACATTCAGAGCGCCGTACAAGGGCCGGTGCCCCCGCCACTGGCCTCTTCCCCAGCGGCACATCCCCAATCCGGCCTCCTCACCCCTTTCGGCATCACAACTGCTGCTGCCGCTCCCGGAGCGCCGAAGAAGGACCCAGACGCCGATGCAGCACCTCCAGGGCCGTCCCTGGCGACCACAGCGCGCGGCCAACTGACCTCCTGCTGCGCTCTGCCTGCGTCATCCCCCACACTTTGTTCTCCCACCGCTCTCATCATCTCTCCTTTCTCCACTCTTCCTCTTCCCCTTCCCCCGATTCTTCTTCTGCCCCCCTTCCTTCTTTCCCTCCTCTTTCATCCGCTACCGCTATCTCACGTCCTCTGTTCCAACCACAGTCATTACTCATCACCAACACTCTCACCGACCAGTCATGCCAGGCCCCATCCGCTCCACCGTCGCGGCCCGTCGCGACCGAGTCCGTCTGCACGCGCGCACGCAATCTCTCCCCCTTCTGGCCGATGTCGAGCAGTCTTCCGTGAGTTTCGCCTGCTCGTACTATGCAGAAATGGGCTCCCTAGACACGGCCTGCTGACATACTATAGCCTGTATCCTCAACTGCGACAGACGGGGCGCAGCATCTCGGGACTCTGTTCTCGATGATTGCCGCCTCCCATGACTGGCAGGCGACACTTATGAGAGAACTGTCGCGTACTATCTCCAGCGCAGCGCCTGACATCTTCTCTCCACTGGACCTCGGACTGCTCTCATCCATCCAGCGGTCCGAACGCGGCAAAGCGTTACAAGGATAGCGCATTAATTCGAGACGGCTTGGGTCCATCACACGAACACACTCGTTCAGCACCAGTCTCGCTCCTGTACCGCACCTGGTTCAGTGAACCCCCGCCCAGTTTTCGGCAGTTCCCGGCCCTCGGCGGTACATACCAGAACCTGTATCAAGATGCATAACCATGGACATCTTCTCTGTGGCAGGCGTCGGACTGGCGTCTAGGTTTTGGGAGCTGAAGCTTGAGGCTAGCTTTAGCTAGCTCAAGGGTGAGAACTTTCCAAAACAGAGCTGCCACGCTCATCACACGCCACATGCTGTGATGACGCAATGCCGTACTTCACACCCGCCGGCAACAGCGTATCAGCTGGCAGCCCCTGACTCTCACCCTCGAGAGTTCCTGAAGTTCGGCTATGCCGATGTCGTGATCCATCCGCAATATCTGCATCGACTCCGAGTCTGCAGCCGAGTCCGAGTCCGAATCCGAATCCGAGTCCGAGTCTGAGTCCGCCAGCCTGAATCCGTCCCCACCGCCGAACCCCGCATCTCCAAATCGAACTCAGGTAAACAGGTTGCGACGGCGAAACTCCTCAAACTGACCACGGCCCGCACGGACGAAGACGAAGCGGGCGTGGACGGTCTGGACGGTCCGAGAGGAGTCCCGAGATCCTTGAGGTCCTTGAGGTCCTTGAGGTCCTTGGGGTCCAAGAGGCTCTTGGATCTCTTGGCCGTGGAAACCATGGATGAAGCCTCGTCAGTTGCTTCTCAACCTGCACTGCTTGCCCGCTCGCCTGCTCGCCTGCTCGCCAGCTTGCCTGCTTGCCTGCTTGCCTGCTTGCCTGCTTGCCTGCTTGCCTGCTTCCCATCTGGTCTGCTCCCCCGCTCGCCTGCCCGCTTGTCTGCCTGCTTGCTTACTGTCCTGCCTCGCCTGCCTGCCTGATTGCCTGCTATGCTGCCATCTTGATGTAATCCTCTATGCATGTATGCGTGTAAGACCAAAACAACCGTCTATGCTATCTGTTTTCTACACCGCCTCCAGTTCTACAATCCCTCCACCTCCATGCACGACCACGACCAACTACGCCATCGACCATGGCCTCACCGGAGTTGCGCCTGACGCCTCCCACTCGCTCCGCCCAGGGCCTATGCTTGTCGTGTCGAGCATCACGCTCGCTCCGCTCGCTGCCTCGGGTCCTCGTAGCTCGCTGCGCTCACTCGTCCCGGTGCCAAGGCCACTGGGCATAGTACCTCGTCTTCTGGACGAGGTGCGCCGAGTGCAGGGCGTAGAACACGGCCCCATTCCTCCACCCCTCACTTGCGTCTTTCCCATCCTTGCTCACGCCCCATTCCTTCACGGCGTCCTCCACACGCCCTTCGGACGGGTACAAGAACGCCTCGCGCACGAGCATGAGCGCGTCCTGTTTGGCCTGGGCTTGCTCGACAGGAATAGCACTTAGGATGCGCTCGAGGTGGTCGAGCTCGTGCTCAAAGACTTGGACCGAGAAGAGGGACCAGTCGAACATGCTCCAGAACGTCATGTGGCTCTGGTCGCCGACGAGGACGGGGATGCAGCCTGAGTACACAACGTCGGAGAGCCGGTACGTCCACCCCGCTGTGCCGAAGGGGATGGGGCAGAAACGCGTGTCACTGAGCAGGTCGAGGTAGCTCTTGCCCTCGGGGAGGTGGGCCCAGACTGGCTCCAGGCTGCCGGGAGGCAGGAGGCGGGGGCAGGTCGTCTTGAGCCGCAGCGACGTGCCCTGCCCGTTCGGGCTGCCCTTGAATGTCGCCAGCGTGTTGCGCTCCGCGACCTTCTTGACCTTGGCCGGGTCGGCGAAGGCGGTACGCAGCTCGTCCTGCTTGCACGTCCTGGGCGGGATCAAGACGTCCTGATCCGGACTGTAGCACGGGCTGTTGAGGTCGCCCATCGGTTGCCAGCTCGACGCCAGGCGGAGCTCCTCGGCCGGCCTGCTCTTCTCCCTCACATTGGTGAGGTGGTGGAGGATCGTGTTGCACTTGCCCCAGTCGAACGTGAAGGGCACCTGGAGCAGGCCGTAGTAGAAGCTGTCGGGGAGATGGTGGGCGACGGCGTTCTTGGCCCATTCCACAACAGGCGGGAAGCGCAGCGTGTACTCCCAGTGCGGGAGGAAGACCATCATGTCGTTCTGGAAGGGCTTGGAGACGAGCTTCGCGGCCCTCTCGGCAACGGAGTCGGCACTGTAGCACCCGTGCCACTCGGTCTGGAGGCGGTCGAAGTGGTCCGGATCGTCCTGCAGGCGCTGCTTCTCCACGTCTGCTGGGACGCGCGTCACGTTGATGGCGGGCAGAGAGGGGCGGAGGTTGAAGTACCGTCGCGCGTTGGGGCGGAGCACGTCGCGCCAGCCCAGCTTGCCGGGCAGCGTGCGAGAACGGCTGGGGCACGCGGCCTCGACACACATGCAGTCGCCCGTGTCGACGCAGATGGTCGGGTGGTCGCACAGGTTCGTGCACGTGCGGTCGTACTTGCGCGCCTTCCAGTCTCCAGCGAGCGAACTGGGAATCTCGCCGCCCGTCAGCGGCACCTGCGTCGTGCGCAGAACGTTGAGGCGCTCCTCGGCGAGAGAGTGTGCCTTCTCGAGCCGAGTGCAGAACTCGTCCCGCCGCGTCTTGCCCCACTTGATCCGGTACTCGTCGCGCTCGTCCATGATGAACGAGCTCAGGGGGTCGTCCTCGTAGAACGGCCACGGCGGGGCGCCGGGGCAGCACCACGGCGTCAGGCGGAACTGCGTGCTGGTCAGACCTGTGTCTTCGGGCGCGTTCTCCCAGTCGTTGTCGAACTTCTGCGGCGCATACGGCGCGCCTGTGGACAGAGACAGAGTCAAGTAACCGGTGTCCGGGTCGACGGCCTTGACGCGGAACGCGTGCCCCTCGAAGGTGACGTTCATGGCCGGCTCGCGCTTGCGCGTGCTTCCGTGCAGGGACAGCTCGAAGTCGCGTCCCGAGCGCTGGACAGAGAACGTCCAGTCCGTCGGCATGTCGGTCTCGCGCCAGACCGATTCGGCCTCGGCCCACACGCCGCCTTTCTCCTGCCCCTCCTTGATGTGCGCGAAGGCGACGTAGCCATTGTTCTCCATCGCGAGCGAGCCGCTGCACCCGTCCAGAGCCAACACGTCGAGGATGCTGTAGCTGTGCTTCGTGTGGCAGCTCGCCTCCCTCTTCTTATGCAGGAAGGCGACGCTCTCCTCTGTCAGCTTCGTGGCCAGCTTCAGCAGCCCGTCGTCCGCCGTCACCTTCGGCTCCCAGCCGGGCACGCGCGTTCCGACCTCGGCAGGGGCGACCTCGGGGTACATCCCGTCACGGGGGATCGTCATGACTGGGCTCTTGGAGCGCGCGAGCCGCATGACCTTCTCGATGAGGCTCTTGACCTTCTGCGGCTGGTTCGGGGCGACGGTGAAGACCTCCATTGAGCTCGGGCCGCGCTTCGTCGCCAGGTGGTTCATGGCGAGCACGATCGCGCTGACGGCATCGGTGACGTGGAGGAGGTCGACTGTCTGGTGTCCGGCGACCATCTGGATGGTGCGGTGGCTGAGCGCGTTGCGCACGAGAGAGAGGGCGAGCCGGTCAGGGTGGTCGTTGACGCTGCCGTAGATCGTCGCGAAGCGGAGCGCGGCGGCGTGCACGTTTGCGCTGGCGTTGTTGTTGGCAAAGTCGGTGAGCCACTTCTCGCTGTCCAGCTTGGTCTGGGCCAGCTCGTTGATCAGCCCGTCGCCCTTGGGCACAACGAGCTCGGTCGTCGACGCCTCGATGAACCACCGCACACGGGCCGCAGACAGCGATACGAGCTCCTGCACGTGGTCGACGTTGAGGCGGCGGCAGCGCTCAACGTCGGCGGCGCACTCGGCGATGCGGCTGACACCGGCCACGTTCACGATGCCGACGACGTCGCGCGTCAGCGCCTTCGGCAGGTCCTTCGCCAGATGTTCCGCGCGCCCCTGTGACACGATCAGGTTGCCCTTCGGATGCGCCTTGCGGATCGAGTCGATCTCGTCAGGGTACACGACCTCGTCGTAGAGCGTGACCGCCTTGCCGGCGTCGAGGAGGCGGCGGATCAGCTGCTTGCCTGCCCGTCAGCTCTATTTCCACAATGATGAAGCTCACCGAGCATGCCCATGCCGCCCACGACGAGGATGCGGCCCGTCTCCTTCGGTGCCGCAGCATGGTAGGGGTTCGGGTCGACATCGGCGAACAGCGGGTGCGCATCGTAGGGCGCCGGCTTGTGGACGTTATCTGTTGCTGTCCACGCGACGACCTTGGAGTTGACTAGGTCCTGCGAGTTAGCAAAGAGATCTAGGCAGTCAACTCACGGTTTGGGCATAGTAGAATGTGAAGGTGGAAAGAACGAAGAGGACGGCGACGACCCAGGGCCAGTGTGTCCGTCGTATCCGGAGGAACATTGCTACAGCATGTGTGTTGCTGGGAGCTGGGAAAGGAGAGTTAGAAAGGTGAATGAATGGGAGGATGCGTGTCTGACGCGGCCGGCAAAGTTCAGGTGCTCGCTGGCTCCCGCGTGCCCGTTCGACCTGGGCGGGACCAAAAAGCGGGTGATGGACAGCGCACAGCGAATGCGCGCTAGGACATGGCGAGTCCAGGCATAGGGGCGGTGAGGGGGGATGCGAGGGTGTGGTCACTGCAGCCTGGGAGGGTTGGCAAGACTTGCATTCGCCGTTGTCACGAGATGCTGGGCAGGAGTTGTTGTTGTTGGCCCTTGTCGATCTTGTTGGATGAGGATGGATTCGGTCAGAGGCGTTTTTGCGGGGGACGGGGGGTGAGGCCTTGAATACCTGACTTTTGACACCCCGGACACTTTGCGATCTCCGTTTCGTCCAGGTCAACGCCACCGGATGCAGCGGTGCCTGAACCCTCCAGATAACGCGCCTGCAACCCTGAATCCTCGGCATCGTCGGCGACGCACCTCAAGATCCGATACGTGTGCACAAGCTCAATGTTCTTTTCCAAGCCTTCCCAACCGTTCCCAAGCATGTGCTCCTCGGAAATCACCGACCCCATATCCAATGACACGCCGTCACTCCACCCCATCTAAGGCGGAGTTCAGCGGGGCAGCGTGCCCACAGCACGGGGCCGAAATGTCCAGACTCGTCTTCCGAGGTTAGTATCACAGGCCCCTATCAAGACCCCGGCCGGAACAAACTGCGACCACACCGTCCCACATCCCACAACACCTGACAATGACGCACCCGCATTCCTCCCTCTGGCGTGCACTGCTCCTCACTCCAGATCTCCTCCAGCCGTGCATGTGCCGATGTGCCGTACCCTAACCCAAAGCAAGCAAGGCGTGTGCGCAGCACCCCACCAGAGTTCGGTACCCCGATCCTGTCAGCCCTTTGCTCCAGCTCAGCTCCGGTCAGCCGACGAAGACAGATATATAATGGCCGTCTTCTTCGAACGACGTCTCCTCCTCACATCAGTCTCAGTAACTGTCCCAACCCAACTCCAGCGCAAGCTACCCCTACCCCCGTAACCCGCATTTAGCACCCCCACAACAACTTTAACCCCGTCTGAGTGACCATGATCCTCAATGCCGACACCAAGATCAGCAACACCCAGTCCATGAAGGGCGCGTTCCAGCCCTCGGGCGACGCATTCTGGGACAAGTGTCTCCAGTGAGTACCCCTCCGCCTCTGTTGTGCAAACGCAGTGTCACTCGTCACTCGTATGTGCGATGAGTGATGCCCAGCGGTTAGTGGCGATCAGCACTGGTTCCAGCACTTCTGGACCGTGGTGCCTGACCCGGGACTTTGCCGCCCAGCGTCACAGCACGCACCGCTCTGTCACCGCCCCACCTTCCCCTTCCACAGCCTCCCGCCCGCCAAGCGCTAACATGCAGCGAGCCCTTCCTCACCCGCACCTACGCCGGCACCGTCAAGGAAATCACCATCGATGGCCAGAACATGACCATGGGCGACGTCGTCGCCGTCGCCCGCCAGGGCGCCAAGGCCGTCATCTCGCCCTCGGTCCACGCCCAGATCCAGGAGTCGGTCGACTTCAAGGAGTCCAAGAAGCACACCTCGATCTACGGTGTCACCACCGGCTTCGGCGGCTCCGCCGACACCCGTACCTCCGACACCGAGGCGCTGCAGCTCTCGCTGCTCGAGCACCAGCTCTGTGGCTTCCTTCCCCAGAGCGGCGACTATGACGCCATGCTCCTCGCGGCCATGCCCATCCCCATCGTCCGCGGCGCCATGGCTGTCCGTGTCAACAGCTGCGTCCGCGGCCACTCGGGTGTGCGCCTCAGCGTCCTCCAGTCCATCGTCGACATGCTCAACGCCGGCCTCGTGCCCTGCATTCCCCTCCGCGGCACCATCTCGGCCTCGGGCGACCTCTCGCCCCTGTCGTACATTGCAGGCGCCATCTGCGGCCACCCCGACGTGCGCGTCTTCGACACGGCCAACAACGTCGTGCTCTCCGCCCCCGAGGCGCTGAAGAAGTACGGCTTGCCCACCGTCAAGCTCGCCTCCAAGGAGGGTCTCGGTCTTGTCAACGGCACTGCCGTCTCCGCTGCGGCCGGCGCGCTGGCGCAGTACGACTCGGAGTGTCTCGCCATGCTCGCTCAGGCCAACACTGCGCTCTCCGTCGAGGCTCTGCAGGGCCACGTCGGCTCGTTCGCCGAGTTCATCCACGCCATCCGCCCCCACGCTGGCCAGAAGCAGGTCGCTGCCAACATGCGTGCTATGCTTGACGGCTCCTCCCTCGCGGTCCACAAGGAGGAGGAGGTCGCTCTTGCCGACGACGCGGGTGTTCTGCGCCAGGACCGCTATGCTCTCCGCACATCGGCTCAATGGATCGGCCCGCAGCTCGAGCTGCTCGCCCTGTCTCGTCGCCAGATCGAGACCGAGCTCAACTCGACGACCGACAACCCCCTCATCGACGTCGAGGGCAAGACCTTCCACCACGGCGGCAACTTCCAGGCCATGTCCGTGACCTCGGCCATGGACTCGGACCGCATCGTGCTCCAGAACCTCGGCCGCCTCGCCTTCGCCCAGGTCACCGAGCTGATCAACTGCGAGATGAACCGCGGCCTGCCCTCGAACCTTGCGGGCTCGGAGCCGAGCACGAACTACCACTGCAAGGGTCTCGACATCCACTCCGGCGCATACTGCGCCGAGCTCGGCTTCCTCGCGAACCCCGTCTCGTCGCACGTCCAGAGCACCGAGATGCACAACCAGAGCGTCAACTCCATGGCCTTCGTGTCGGCCAGGAAGACGATGGAGGCGTGCGAGGTCCTCGGCCTCCTGCTCAGCACGCAGCTGTACTGCGCGCTGCAGGCCATCGACCTGCGCGCCATGGACGTGACCTTCCGCTCTCACGCGGCTGAGCTCCTCAAGTCCTCGCTGCAGGCGCACTTCCCCGAGCTCAGCGAGGCCGAGCTCGAGCAGCTGAACAAGCTCTGCGCCCAGGCGCTCGGCAAGCGTCTGGACGCCACGCCTTCGATGGACTCTGCGCCTCGTTTCGCGGACGCTGCCCGTTCTCTGGTCGGCCCGATCGTCGAGTTCCTCGCCGCGAAGGGCAAGGACTTCACGCCCGTGTCCGGCTTCGCGGCCGCGTTCGGCAAGGACGCCGCGGCGCTGTACGCCAAGATGCGCGACGCCGCCGTCGCCGAGAGCGGCAAGGACATGAGCGCTGTGCTCGGTCGCACGGGCACGATCTACGACGCCGTGCGTAACGAGCTCGGCGTCAAGGCGCGCCGCGGCGATGTGGCAGAGGGCAAGAGCGGCAGCACTGTGGGCACTAGCATCTCCCGCATTGTCGAGGCCGTTCGTGACGGCAGGCTCATGACCGCCGTCGAGACTATGCTGGAGTAAGAAGTCATCTCGAGTTGTACTATGTATGCATCTAGGGTTTTTGTGTATACTAAGTGCTGCACTTGCATTCTACTGACTGAAAGAGCACCACGCTTTGCCGTGGACTCATGATCTCCACAATCGGGCTCGGCACAGTCTATGCCTGCATGGTACGCTCGTGCAATCTACTTGATCTAGCTGGTACTGGTCAACGAACACGTCACTGCTGCGGGCTCTCGTCCCAAGTCGGCAGAGTCCTGAGGAACCGATCCACACTCTCGGCCGTTTCTTGCGGTCTCTCCTGAATCACGAGATGACTCGCGTCCATGATCCTCTCGTTCCTAGCTCTTTGCGGCCTCCAGACTAACTCCTGCGCAACGGTTTCGCCAGTCATCCACGTCTCGTCCCCGGCCATCAGGAATCCGACCGGCATACTGAGCTTGGGCAAGCACTCCCAACCACGCATCGGCGCGTCGGGCTCTGAGAAGGTTTGCGCTTCGGCCCACGTTGGTGTCGCAAGGGTCACACCGTCGCCGGCTTCGGAGGGGACCAGGTAGTGACTGAGCCAGATTCCGAACTGTTCCTCCTCCCAGCGGCTGAAGAGCGCGTTCGAGCGCACCTTGCCCGCATCTTCGAGGGAGGGCCACTCCGCCCTCCGCTTCAGCGCACCCAATGTGAGAGGCGATCCACTCTCGCCCGCGTTCACCAATGAGGGCACAGTCATGGGCTCGACGAGCAGAATCGCCTCGAACAGCTCCGGCCTAGCTGCGGCAGCCTGAGCGAGCGCATTGCCGCCATAACTGTGCCCGACTCCAATGATCCTGCGCTTCGCCCCGTTCGTGGGTGTCTGGCCAGCCTGCTCCGCCGACTTGCCGTTCAGCTCGAGGGGAAGCTGGAACGGAGCCTCGGAGCCGACAGACGGGAGGACGTTCTCGACAAAGTTGATCAGCTCCCGCGCGCTGTCGTCCCAGCAGAGTGCGTCGCCGAGCTTCCCCGCGTTCAGGTCAACAGACACGCCGTGGTTCGTGTCCTCGAGAAACCAGAGTTCGTTGATGTGCGGTCTCTCCGCGCCAGCGCCAGTCGGCAACGGCTCGCCCGTGCCGAACTGCCGGCCTTCGCTCGCCGAGAGCAGGGGAAAGAGCTTGGCGAAAACTGGCCGCCAGGACTCCTTCGAAAAGCCGCAAGCATGGGTGGTTATGAGCGTTAGGCCGTCAGCGCGCTGGTCAGAGTTGACCCAGCGCTCAGCCGCACACCACAGGGGATGATGCGCGGCCTTGACCGCGTCCGCGAGGGGCCACACGGGGGCGTTGTGCCGGGCGGCAATGCACCGCTCCTTCTCAGCAGTCAGGCGCTGGTTCCTCTCCTCCTTGGTCTCCTTGGACTCCTTGGCCGGCTGTCCATTGCCGGACGAGAATGGATGCGAGGCGCGCGAGTTGGTCCCGATCGCACTCGGGATCGAGCGGGGGTAGGCGGCCGGCGCCGCGTGGTTCGAGCTCTGCCAGCCAGAGGGAGTCGGGAGGGCGGGGCGTGGGGGCTGTTGTGGGGCTGAGGACTGGGCGGGGTGTTGCAAGAGGGGAAGAAGTTGGCGAGGGGCTAGACCGGTGCTACCAAGCAGGCGCGTGGGCCGTGTGTAGCTGGCGGGCGTGAGGCGGGGGAGGGAGCGTAACATGCCGTTTGACCGTGTGGCTCTCTGCAGTGGTGCAGGCAGTGGTGCAGTGACGGAATGGCGTGGGCTGCCGTGCTAGTGCAGCGAGCTAGAGGCTAGTAGCTTAGTGCCGCCGGTGCCCGGATTGCGGCCTGTGCCGGTGTGTGCGCTTGCCGGATTGCCGGTGTCTACTCTGCGGAAAGTTGGGCAGAGCTCGTGATGCGGGGCGATACAGGGCCGTCTGGAGTGTGGCTTGTGTAGAGGGGATGTGCAGAGAAGAGACAAGTGGTCATCAGGATTATAAAGATAGCGAGGTCGCACGGGTCGCGCGCGCCCAACTAGCCGAGATTGCCCCAGCACGCCCAGCAGCCGGCCTCGGAACTCGGCTGACCCGGCGGTGCTCAGTCAGCATCAGCGGAGTCCAGCGCATCTCCGCTCAATGGAGACTCGGTGCCTGGTCCTCTCTGTGCTGGCTGGCTGATACCATCCTCCGTCTATGCATCCATCTCTTACGGCCGTTTGACTACACGCAGAACAAGGCACAAAGCACACACGCACACGGACGCTTAACTTTTCCCAGGCAAGGCTATCACGCGTAAATGACACCCGGCACACAGACTCAAGGTTGCCGGCCCCGCGTTCCATGTATCAGCCGCGCACCCCACAGACTCTAACAATGCAGCGTGCTGTCGCTGGCCGAGCACGAGCAGAGCTAGCAAGCTACGCTAGCTAGCGAAGATACATGATCCATGAGCTTGCTTGGGCAGAACAACAAAGGACGAAAGCCCGGCGAGCCAGCGAGCTAAAGACGAAACCACGTTTTTAGTACCTGGTAGCCCCGCACTAAGCAGCTAACGCGTTCGGAGCCCGTCCCGGTCAATGTAGCCCGTCTGACCTGCTCCTGCCCGTGTTCGACGCCTCTGACGCCTGGCTCGCCTTGCCATCCTTGCATCCATGCGCAACCCGGCCCATGCTCTCACCTCCTCCTCATCGGTTACTATCCAGTGACACCGCCGGTCTGTGCAGCCGCTAGCTTGCTCTCTCTGCTTCCTATATAGCCTGGCACCATCGACCCCGAAGCCCCGTCCCATCCTCTTCTCGAACCCCACTCTCTTCACCCTCCTTTCTATCTCCCGGTTCGATTCGACTCTGACCCGACTCCACTGCACCGAAAATGTCCAAGACTCGCACTGAGAAGATCTCGGCCGGCGAGGGCCCGTCCGTCTTCATCATCGGCGCCGCCGGCATCGGCGGCATCACCATGGGCCTCGACCTCGACAGCCGCGGCATCACCAACTGGACCATGTTCGAGCGCTCGGACGGCATCGGTGGCACCTGGCACGCCAACCGCTACCCTGGCTGCCGCTGCGAGTGAGTTTGCAACGGCGCAACCGCAACCTTGACCTTGTTGCCACCACTGCCCCTGTGCAGCGCTCCGGCTCCGGTACCCCGCATGTCGTGCCGGAGGCCGTGCCTACCCCTGTCGCAACAACCTTGCTGACGGATTTCCAGCGTCCCCGCCATTGTCTACTCGCACTCGAAGCACCCCAACCCCAACTGGACGCAGACACACCCCGAGCGCGCCGAGATCCAGAAGTACTGGGAGAACCTGGCGTACTCGCAGGGCCAGAAGGAGCGCATCCGCCTGAACCAGAACATTGTCGACGCCAAGTGGGACAAGCAGCGCAAGCTCTACGTCGTCGAGGTCAAGGACCTCGTCAAGGACGAGACGTACTTTGTCGAGACTGACATTCTCGTCACGGCCTCCGGCGGTCTCTCGCAGCCCAAGTACATCGACCTCCCCGGCGAGGAGCAGTTCAAGGGCCAGGTTGTCCACGCCGGCGACTGGCCGCGCGAGCTCACCGTCGACTCGCTCAAGGGCAAGAAGGTCGTCGTCGTGGGCAACGGATGCTCCGGTGTCCAGGTCGTCGCGACCCTCGGCGAGGACCCCTCGATCGAGGTCGTCTCGCTCGCGCGTGCGCGCCAGTGGTTCGTCCCCTCCAACCCCGGAGAGCCGCGCCACTCGGTCCCCTACTCGGAGACGCGCAACAAGCTCTGGCGCCGGTTCCCGTTCCTGATGGGCGCCGAGCGCTTCATCATGGCATGCATCATGGACTCGCTCTGGTACTGGTACAAGGAGAAGGAGGGCAAGCGCGCGCGCACCAAGCTCCAGGCCTCGCTGCTCGAGTGGTACAAGGCCGAGCTGCCCCAGTACATGCACGACGCGATCGAGCCGACGCACCCGTTCGGCTCGAAGCGCCTCATCTTCGAGGACGGCTACTTCGAGGCCCTCCGCAAGCCCAACGTCAAGTTCGTCGACGGCCGCATCGCCTCGCTCACCGAGGACAAGGTCATTGTCGATGACGGCCGTGCGCTCGACGCCGACCTCGTCGTCCTCGCCACCGGCTACGACGCCGACACGACCCAGTACGAGGTCCACGGCTCCACCGACTCGACGGCCAACTACAAGTCGCGCTCCGAGTACCACACCTACCGCGGCATCTCGCACCCGGGCATCCCCAACTTCTTCAACGTGCTCGGCAACAACATGGGCCTGAACCACATGGGCATCACGACCGTGATCGAGATCCAGACGGCGTACATCGGCCAGCTCGTGCAGCAGATGCGCGACAACAACATCAAGGAGCTCGAGGTCCGCAAGGACGCGACGTTCAAGTACGAGGCGTGGATCGAGAAGCGCCTCAACGACACGACCTGGGTCCAGGTGCACAACTGGTGGCGCGGCAACGACGGCAAGGGCCGCCTCTTCACGCACTACCCCGGCTCCGTCCGCCGCCTCTGGTGGGAGCAGCACAAGCCCATCTACAAGGACTGGATCGGCGCCGACGCCGTCGTCCGCAAGGAGCGCCTCCGCCGCGTCGTCTTCGTCGCCGCCCTCCTCGCCTCGGGCTACTTTGCCAAGCAGCACAACTTTGAGTACGAGTCCATGAAGGACACCATCGTCGGGGAGGCCATCAAGCTCGTCGCTACCGCAAAGGTCTTCCTCCAGTCCTGGACCGCGTCCTCATAAGTCGTTAGAGTTAATAGTCAGTTGTAGCATATGATACCCTGGTCTTGAGTGCAGTAGCCGAGCCACAAGCGTAGCGAGTGCCGAGTAGCAAGTGGGGGAAGTGGAGCACGGCATATGTGAGAAGCAGGGTGGAGCGTGGGGCCTCGGCTGTGGGGTTGGCACGGACGGTGGCGTCGAGGGACGGCGAGGGGCAGGCGGTCAGAGCCGACAGACAGGTCTTCAACTGCGCGGTG
Organism: Trichosporon faecale; assembly: GCA_039545375.1. Classification (NCBI taxonomy): domain Eukaryota; kingdom Fungi; phylum Basidiomycota; class Tremellomycetes; order Trichosporonales; family Trichosporonaceae; genus Trichosporon; species Trichosporon faecale. The sequence continues at coordinate 119,158 of BCLU01000011.1, forward strand.
GAGACATCCCTACCCGATCGGAAGATGGTGTCTCTGTCCGCTCCGGTGAGAGACTCCAATGCGGAGATCGAAGGGAAGTCTTATCAGAGTTCAGATAACAGGGCTGGCGGAGTTCGGCATCGGAAACCTCGCAGCGGGCGGGGCACGTTGAAGCCGCAGTCCATCCGCAGCCATACCCGCACCCATCCTGCTGTAAACGGCTGGCTGGCTGGAAAGGGCAAACGTGCCCTGTAAGCGTTGGGCCGACGCGTGCGCCGCGGTGGCGCTGAGGGAGCAGCCGAGAACTCAGTGAGCTTGAGTAAAACCCGTGTGATAGCAAAGCAGAGCGCAGGCATTCACTATGCAGTGTCCGACTGCATACTGGACTGCCTGCATGCTTGTCTCGAGAGGAGTGAGGGCGCAGAGTGCGGCGGCAGTCACATCTTATCAGACGAGATCACAGAGATCACGGATCGGACACCCTCCACTCATCTTGGCCAAGCCGTCGGGATCCGGACGGCGAAGACCGACCCGATACCGACCCGACACATACGCGCTGCACGGTGCGGTGCTCCGTGTGCGTATTCTTGAGCTCAGACGTGGGCAGAGGACAGCGCCGTGGCATGGATGACCACATACTGTGCACAGACTCCGAACAAGGTGAAGAGTGACCGCGTCCGGTGGCGCCCCGCGTGGCGCAAGGTGATGCTCGCCGTGTCTCGGAGATTCCGCCCGGAGCACATGCAACACCTGTCGGTGCTCGGCGAGATACTCGCGAATCAGCTCTTGAGGAAGATGATGAAGGAGAAACAGCGTGAGGGGAAGGCACAAGTGCAAGCTTTGGTCATGTTTCGCGGGTAGAAGGACGGGGAAACACGTGTTGCATGAGTGCAAACTCTATCTGTTCTCCACTGCATCTTTGTCGCCCACTGTGTAACAGGATGCTCTGTCGAAGGGGTGCTAGACGAGTAACGATATAGGCGGCCATGAGCACGAACGATCCTCTTAGTTTCCGTGGACGATGAGCTTCTGTCGATGATGCGGGGAGAAGCGCCATGGGATGACCGAGGGATCGTGACTCGGAACTGGAACAGATGCAGCAAGCGAACCCGTCAGCCTAACGTAGGTAGATGACGCAGCTAACACAGAAGCTAGAGCCAGATAACGCAGAAGCGCGATGATAACGAGGCGGTAGCTTCGTTCCGAGTCAGCTGATCTACTGTCACCTCCAGTCCAGCTTCTTCCGTTCGCATTGAGTTGCCTGCAAGCAGCCCTCACGAACATGGGCTGGCGCTGCGTACCTGGTCGAGCCGGGATCGTAACGATACCCATGGCGGACTCGCTACCGTAGGGTGAGATCGGCGGGATCTCCATCACCTCAGCGGATCACCTCATCTCTGCGGCCTTCCCGATCTGCACAGGCAGTCACTCGACCGGACTCCGCACAGCGTCGGCAAGGGTGTCGGCCGAACGCCTTCCGCGTCCGGAAGAGGCGCCCGCAAGGCTTCAGCGCCCTCAGGCCCATGATCAGACTGCAGTGATGGACGAGAGGGGCGAGCACGTTGTGGCTGAAGCGCCGTCAGCGGCGTGGGGTACACATACGATGTACACACCTCAGCCAGATCGAACGCCCGACCGAGCACATGCATGGACGCCGTGGGGGCGATCGGACCCCGGCTTGCCCCATCTCCTCACTCTGAACAGCTGCGGAGCAACGCGAGAACAAGAGAACATGAGATCTCGAAATGAGACGAGATGGGAATCGAGCAACTCTAAACCATGCTCGCGATAAGCTTACGCCGCATGCACATCGCCTTTCATCTCAGGACGTTGCGGGAGCTAGCGGCCGTTCATGGGCATGTCGTGATAGGACGACTCCGTGCGAAAGCCCTGCCGAGACAAAGCAGCAGTGCGGGGTCCAGGGCCATCGAGGGACGCTTGAGGGACAGGAAGGGTCCGAGTCGACAGCATGGTGTGATCACCACGCAAAGACATCAGCCACGCTGAGACACGCTTGAGTCCACCACAGGACGCGGCCGCCGGCTGTGCGTTGCGGAGACGCATGAGAACACTGCGAAAGAAGACCGGGCAGGTGCCTCGAGATGGTGACCGACGGGCAAGCCTCCATCGCCATGTCCATCACCATTCCTCGCCAGGACGATCTCACGCCATGATCATCATGTCGCAAGGTTCGTCTGACGGCGAGTCTTACGGCAGCTCACCCGAAAGTGGACCGATGCAGAATGTTTGCATGGGCAGCAGATACAGTTCGATTGAGGAGCGAACAAGCTCCACCGAAGCCAAAGCCGATCTCACGATCCACGATGCCGGGTCAGCTGGTCATATGACTGCTGATGCGATGCTCATGCCCGAGGAACCGAGGAACAACATGAATTGTCGTCGAGAGTCGAGCTTGGGCGCGTCGCGCGTCGCGCCTCACCGCCGCTTCAACTGCACAACGGCGCAATTGCATAAGCCTGGATACCGGGCCGGAAGAAGCAACCACACGCGGCGGCGCACTCCATGGCGCGCGCGGCGTACACAACAAGACATTGCAAGACACCGCCGACCGAGGGCCCGTGGGGTTGGTGCTGCTGGCCCCGGGGTGTGGAGGCGGGGGTATGCATATGATTGTTTCTGTAATCAAGATCGATGTAGAGTGGGCCGACCCACGCACCTACATTAGACAAACACAGCAATACCCGCAGCGAAAAGAGGCCGAACAAGAACGTCGAGTTAAACGAGGCGATACCACCCTCGTTTTCGCCCGAGAGATCACGCCTGCTCGCGCCCGAAGCTAGCGGACTTGACAGGCAGGACATGTGCTGCGCACGCCGGTGCCGCGGGTCATCGTGAGCCCTGCCGGTCCTGACCAAGGCAGCGGGGAACCGTAGCGCACATCGTTGGTGCAATTCAGAGTGGAGCAGAATGAGGCCCACTGGAACTCTGAGCATGTTGTCTGTTGGACGCGATGGACACGGCCAGCGCGCAGCGCGTTTGAACATCGTTTGTGCATCTCTGGGACTCAATTGCAATCTCGGCAGCCCCGGATGCGCTTTCCGGGGACTCCTGAGCGCTTTTCCCTCGAACGTCCTGGGACATCCTGGGAACGGCTGCAAGCGGCAAGTCTGGCGATGCCCTGCCTCACGCGCATTGGTCACAAGTCACGAGAGGTCACGATCGCACCGCTGCCTGAGCTTGCATACTCGGCCTCTTGTTCAAGGCACGCCAACAGAGGCAGACGACCAGGCTCGACCAGGCGCGTCCCCATGCGCGACCCCACGGCGCGCGGCAGGGTCGCAGAACACTCGGGGGTACAGGCGCCCGGCAAGTGGCCCCTGCGTTTCATGCTTGAATGCCGTCAACAACTCGGAGAATGCACCAACAGCCTCTGCATCCTTTGCAGGTTCCTGCGATGGGAGATCTCAGTCATTGGCCAGCGATGCACCTCACCTGCACCGACGCTGCCCTGCCCCGCTCTCAGGCGCTAGTGGCTCAATTCTGCCCGCATAACGCCAAGACCGCCGTTTCCCGGAACCCATATTCGGGGAGGTCTAACCATGTTGAGCAAGGTGCCGTGGACATGTGGGCTCTTAGTATATAAACATGTAGCGCTATGAAGCCAGCTAGCCCCCAGCTTCGCATCCGACGACTTCGAGCCTCGACCAGAGACCAGCCGCGACGATGAAGGTCGCCTCCACATTCATTATCCTAGCCTCGCTGCTCGGCAGCGCCGTTGCCTCGCCCGCCCCCGTCGTCGTCTCTGACGGCGGCATGCAGGGTGGCCTCGAGGAGCGCGCGACGACCATCACCGTCAACGTCCCCGCCGGCTCCATCGTCGGCACGCAGGAGATCTGGACCGAGAACTTCAACGGCATCCCCTACGCCGAGACGGCGCAGCGCCTGCGCAAGCCCGTCCGCCGCAAGGACCCGCTCGTGAACTGGGACGCTACCAAGGCCGCCGCCGCGTGCCCGCAGCAGCTGGCCGACTCGGACGACCCGAACTTCCTCGCGCAGATCATCTCGACTGTCTCCGAGACGTCGCTGTTCAAGAAGGCTCTCAAGATCTCCGAGGACTGTCTCACCGTCAACGTCATCCGCCCCAAGGGCGTCAAGGAGGGTGACAACCTCCCCGTCCTCTTCTGGATCTACGGCGGTGGCTTCGAGCTCGGATGGAGCTCCATGTACGACGGCTCGATCCTCGTCAAGTCTGGCCTTGACGTCGGCAAGCCCTTCGTCTTCGTTGCCGGTAAGTAACGGTCCCGTGCCCGCCCCACAGCGCCATCATCGGCTTCTTGTCACTCCCATTCGTCGCCTCCACCGAACGGTTTCGGGATCCCCGAACTTTGTTCACGGGCCGTGCACCATCGCAGGATTACGCTGTCTGGCGGGATCCGGCGGATTACACAGCACTGTGTAACATCTCCACCTTATCTCATTCAGCGCTGCCGCTATCAAAGACATGGCATGCTAACAGTCCCCAGTCAACTACCGTGTTGCCGGATGGGGCTTCCTGCCCGGCAAGCAGGTCAAGGCCGAGGGCATCGCGAACCTCGGTCTCCTCGACCAGCGCATGGGTCTCGAGTGGGTCGCGGACAACATCGCCGCGTTCGGCGGTGACCCCAACAAGGTCACGATCTGGGGCGAGTCGGCTGGTGCCATCTCCGTCTTCGACCAGATGGCCGCCTACGACGGCAACAACTTCTACAACGACAAGCCCTTGTTCCGTGGTGCTATCATGAACTCGGGCTCGATGGTCCCCGTCGACCCCGTCGACGGCTCGCGCGGCCAGCGCACCTTCGACGCCGTCGTCAAGAAGGCCGGGTGCGACACCGCCCCCGACTCGCTACAGTGCCTGCGTGACCTGCCTCTGGACAAGTTCACCGACGCTGCCAACTCCGTTCCCGCCATTCTGTCGTACCAGTCCGTCTCGCTCGAGTACCTCCCCCGCCCTGACGGCGTCTTCATGACTGACTCGCCCGACAACCTCGTCGCGAACAAGAAGTACGCGGCCGTCCCCATGATCATCGGCGACCAGGAGGACGAGGGCACCCTCTTCGCCCTCTTCCAGGCCAACACGTCGGCCACCGTTAAGAGCACGACCGACTACCTCCAGGCCGTCTTCTTCCCCGAGGCGCCGCGCCAGCACATTGAGAACCTCGTCAAGTCGTACGGCACCGGTATTGAGGCGCTCAACTATGGCTCGCCCCACCGTACGGGTATCTTTAACGAAATCTACCCGGGCTTCAAGCGCCTTGCCGCGCTTCTCGGCGACGCCGTGTTCACCCTCACCCGCCGCATCTTCCTCGAGCAGTGCACCAAGCTCAACCCCGATGTTCCCGCCTGGTCCTACCTCGCGTCGTACAACTACCTGACCCCGATCATGGGCACGTTCCACGGCGCCGACATCCTCCAGGTCTTCTACGGCATCCTCCCCAACTACGCCTCGAGGAACATCCACAACTACTACATCAACTTCCTCTACAACCTTGACCCGAACAACGCCTCGGGCGGCGACGGCTCCAACCGCTCCAAGGTCAAGGAGAACTGGCCCCGCTGGGACTCCAACACCCGCCAGCTCATCAACTTCTACGCCATGTACTTCAAGCAGATCACCGATGACTTCCGCGAGCGCTCCGCCGAGGTCCTCCGCGTCTCGTACGGCGCCCTCGGCCTCCGCCTCTAAGCCTCTCTCCAGGCAGCCTCTGTCTCGCCTAGTCTCTGGTCGTCTCTGCACACATTCATTCTGAAATATAGCCTATCCATCTCTTTATATTCTACTATCTTAGCCATTGTCAACTGCTACCGATGCTGTAGTTAGGGGGCGCTGTGCCCGACAGCCCCACACAAACCAACAAACTCCTAAATCTAGCCATAAGTTTCATGTAAAGGGTAACTGCGACGAGGGCGATGGGCACGGCGTTTGATGCTGTGAGAGGAGTGAGCGAAGAGTCAGTTGGTCTGCGGTTGGTCGGCCGGGAGGCGTGTCCGTGGACCGTCCCGGTCAAGGACAGCGAGTGAGTAATGTCCCTGCGCGCAAGGTAGACCCAAAGCTCCAATTCATATCTGTCCGTGTAGATCAACTCCCACGTTTTGCCCCTAGTCAACGTTGACGACGATCTTGCCAACATGGCGCGCGTTAGCGAGGTGCTCGTAGGCCTTGGGCAGATCCTCAAACTTGAACGTCGTCTCGTCAATGGTCGGCTCAATGCCGTTGATGTCGATAGCGTCGACGACCTGCTCGGCCTGCCTGCGCGATCCGATCCAGATACCGCGCACAATGCAAGTCTTGAGCAGAGTCTGGAGGAGGTCGGGGGTCTTGCCGCCGCCGGCGACGAAGCCGATCATGCTGATGACGCCCTCGCGGCGGATCGCGGCGAGCGACTGCTCCAGCGTTCCCGGGCCGCCGACCTCGATGATGTGGTGCGCTCCGCCCGGAACGAGCTTCTTCACCTCCGAGCCCCACTCGGGCGTCGTCTTGTAGTTCACGACGTGGTCCGCGCCCATCTTCTTCAGCATCGCCTCCTTCTCGGCCGACGAGGTGGTCGCAACGACGCGCGCGCCGGCGGCCTTGGCGAACTGCTTGTCAGCGCTGAGTTCCCCGCTAGAGGCGCCCCAAACGGGCGCCTGCACGTACCTGAACACCGAAGAGGGAGACACCGCCCGTGCCCTGGGTCACGACCGTCTGGCCGGTCATGAGCTGGCGCCCGTCGAGGCCGTAGAGCGAGTTCCAGGCCGTAACAGCAGCGCAGGGGAGGGAGGCAGCCTGGGCGAACGAGTAGTTCTTGGGGATGCGCACGACGCCCTCCTGCGGCAGGGCGATGAACTGCTGGGCCATGCCATCGATGCCGCCGCCGAGCGACGTGCCGCCGTCCTCGTCAGTGACGAGGCCGTCCTGGTGTCCCTGGGAGAAGATGGCCATGACGCGGTCACCGGCCTTCCACCTGGTCACGCCCTGGCCGACCTCGACGATCTCGCCGGCGCCGTCGGAGATGGGCACGACGCCGTCCTTGATCGGGAAGCCGTAGGCGTCGTGCAGGATGACGTGGTCGCGGTAGTTGAGCGAGAGCGCCTTGACTGATCGTCAGCGGAGAACGGGGCAGAACGTACCTTGCAGAAGGACCTGGCCGGGACCAGGCTTCGGCACCGGCACCTCGTTGAGCTTGAGCGAGTCGAGCTTGCCGTCGCGCTGCTCGATGGTCCATTGCTTCATCATCTTGTCCTGGGGCATCTTGTCGGTCTGGTTGCGGAGGCTGCTGGGGCGTTGTCTTGGGGGCGTGGGGAGTCAAGCGAGGGGCAGGTGTCACTTTATAAAGAGAGTGGGGGTGTCTTCCGCTTAGAAAGCACGCACCACAAAGTGCCGGAAGTCCCGGGGACGGAGCGTCATAGGTGCGGTAAGTCACCCAGGTCACCCAAACCGAACTGCAACCGATCCAGCCAGCTGGTATCTCCCTTGTGGAAATACCCGCGGCGGAGTCTCTGCCGCGGCTTATTCACTGCGTGGCTTGGGCAGGCTGGCCCAGCCGCGCATGGCGCGTGAGGCGTCGCACCCAACTTTGACCCGGATCCCTTTGCGTGCTGCCGTGCTGCCGAGCTGCTTGGTCGCAGATGTTTTGGGAAAGAACCAGGGACAAGCGCAAGCGAACCGCGTGCAGCCGGCCGCAGCCGGATGGCGCATGGCGTGCAGCCGTGCATCACGCAGAAGCAGTCCCCGGTCAGCGGAAGCTCAAGGAACAGGTTGCGCCGGGGAGGGAGAGAACGCGGGGCGACAGGCGACAGGGTAGGATCAAGCTTGGCCCCAGGTGACGGGCTCGCTTAGAGGAGGTTTTACTGGCTGCGGCTCTGGCTGACCTAAGCCTGACAAAGCGAGGGATGAATTCGTCCGCCTTCGCCTTAGAAAGACTCTTACAAAGCCTGACCAAGCACGCGCTTAACGCTCCTCCTTTCTGCTGTTTTCTTTGCACGCAAACAGCCGAGCTGGCACTAGCGCGGAAGACACTCCGGCAGCGGCAGAAGAGATCTGGGAGCGGAGGGCATGGCGACGTCAGCCGTCGAGGGGTGCACGGGCAGCGGCTTGGGCCTTCGATTAGATATGACATCAGGCACTCTTGGCCCGTTCTTATTCGCCCCACGGCAAACACCAAATGAGCATTCCGCACACACCCCATCTGGCATCCTGAACGCCAAATCCGACACCCGACGGACTGCTTTGTCCGCATCGCCCTCTCACCCGAACCCGAAACCCCTCCTCCCCCTCGACCCGTGTAACCCTCTAAGCGAGCCCAACCATGCTCTTCGCAGACCAGCTCCGGCACGAGAACGAGCAGGCCTGGAACCGCGCCGTGGACCACACGTTCGTCCACGACCTGTGGGCCGGCAGCGTCCCCGAGCGCGTGATGCGCGAGTACATCAGCCAGGACTTCCTGTTCAGTGACGCCTTCGTCGCCCTGCTCGGCTCCGCGGTCGCGAATGTGGACGACGCGAAGGCACGCCTCGTGTACGCGCGCCAGGTCGGCTTCATCGCAACCGACGAGGACAGCTACTTCCAGCGCGCGCTCGAGCGCCTCGGCGCAAACAAGCTCGAGGACATCCAGCCCAAGCCGGCCACAAAGGGCTTCCTCGACCTCATGCACAAGTCCAAGCGCAGCTATCCCGAGGCCGTGACCTCGCTCCTCGTCGCGGAGTGGCTGTACCTCGACTGGGCGACTACGAAGCCGAAGTCGGCCCGCCCGGACGACTGGCTCTACAGCGAGTGGATCGACCTGCATCGCGGACCCGCTTTCGAGACCTGGGTCACGTTCCTCCGCGACGAGGTCAACCGTGTCGGCGCCAGCGCCGACGACGAGACAAAGAAGAAGATGGAGAACGTCTTCAAGACGGCCACCGGGCTCGAGCTCGACTTCTTCGAGGAGGCGTACGCTGAGTGAGCCGGATGGACCAGCCCAGACGGCGAGTCGAACGTGGGACGTGGGATCTCGGTGACGTCTTCGGTCATTGGGTGGAGGTCGGACGCCAGGCTCAGGACGGCTCGAGCCCGATCCAACCCGACTTCGCCATTCAGCGCTCTTAAATTACCGCCAAACTCGACATAGATAGGACTCGTGTGAGCGTGCACTGCTGTAATGCCGAACGAAAGGTGCATGTGTATTATCCTGACTTATCCTAAACTTAGACTACGCCCTACTGACACTGCTAGTTGACTTATATCTTACAACCTGATACTGATTACGCATACGTGACGCCAGTGACGCCGGCTCCGTTGTACATGGGGTCGTACCTCGTTCCGATCATGGCCTCGCGGGGGCCGCCGGAGAGGTCGACCTCGTCGAGGGGTACGAGCTTTGTCTTCTTGATGAACTTCCAGCTGAAGAACGACAGGCAGATGACGAGCAGGGTGATGTACGACGCGAAGAAGGTCGAGACGTTGAACTTGGGGATCCAGGCCGCGTAGCCGTTGAAGACGAGGATGATGGCGAAGAAGCCGATGGTGAAGTACGAGAGGTACGGCTGGAGGAAGCCCTTGAAGACGAACTTGTTGCGGTCGATGCCCTGCACCTTGCACGCCTTCTGGAAGCGGACGAAGGAGACGCAGATGCAGATCCACGTCATGAGGCCGGACAGGGCTGAGAGGTTGGACAGCCACACGAAGCCGACGTTCGAGCCTTCGGACACACAGAGGAAGGCGAGGCAGCTGAACAGCGCCGACAGCAGGACACCAGCGTACGGGATGCCCTGCTTCGAGGTCTTGAGGAAGATCTTGGGCATCTGGTTGTTGCGCGCCATGCCCATCAGGCCACGGGAGAGGGCGTACATCTGCTCGTTGCCGGAGGACAGGGCACTAGTGACGACGACGGCGTTGATGATGTGCGGGAGGACCTTGACGTTCATCTGCTTGCAGAGCACGACGAAGGGGGAGGCGCCGGCCGTGCCGGCTCCGTCCTTCATGGAGGTCAGGAGCAGGGGCGAGTACTGGCTGACGGTGAGGCCGATGATGAGCGTGGAGAGCACGTAGATGCCGACGATGCGGTAGAAGACGGTGCGGATCGCCATCTTCATCGTCCGGCGCGGGTTGTGCGCCTCACCGGCGATGAGGGCGACGGACTCGATAGCACTGAAGGAGAACGCGGCCTTGGTGAACACGGACCAGAAGCCGCAGAACCGAGACAGGCCCACGGGGCGGATGTTCATGAAGTTGTCGTTGAACGGCTCGTCGCGCCAGTACCGGCCGCCGATGTACTCGCGGTTCGTCGGGATGCCGCCGAGGTCGGCGATCAGGCCGAAGATCATCAGGCCGATAAGCGTGGCAACCTTGATGCATGCTGTGGATGTTAGTTGTTGATCAGATCACTGACAGGCGGGTTCGAAAGCGGTCTCGGAACCGAGGCAAATGGTGGCACAGATGCTCGTGGTATTCGTCCCCACGTCTGCCTCGGCCGATACCTCTCCTAGATTCGACGACTTACCGAAGAAGAACTCGATCTCGCCGTACCAGCGAACGCCGACGATGTTGACAAGGACAGTGAGCACGAGGAAGCCGGCGATGTACGCGGCGGCGTGGTTCTTGTTGGGGTCCCAGAACGTGAAGAGGGTTGCAATAGCGGCCAGCTCTGTCGGCACGCCGAACGCAACCTGGAGCGTGAGGTTGATGCCCATCATGAAACCCATGGCGGGGTCGACGAACTTGGTGCCGAACTCGAGGAACGAGCCTGCGTGTCAGCTAGGTCCGAGAGGCACAGGTGGGCATGGACTCACCGACGTTGGGGCGGTAGCACACCATCTCGCCGAGGGACTGCATCATGAAACCGACTCCGAAACCGATGAACGTGTAGCCGAGCCACATGCCGACGGGCCCCCCCATGGTGAGCGCCGTGCCCGAGCCGAGGAAGAGACCAGTGCCGATCGTGCCCGCGATGGCAATCATGGACACGACGCGAGGCGGCTGCCATGTTAGCACTCCTCGCCGCGATGCCGGGGACTCACAAGGTCACGCCTGAGGTGGTGGTCGCCGACGTGCGTCGTCTCGAGGTCCTCCTCCTCGACCGGGACGGCTGAGACAACAACATCCTCCTTCTCGTTGTAGGGCGGCGTGCCGGCGCCGACGTGCTTCTCGTCGTAGTACTTCTCGTCCGCGCTCATGTTGTTGGCGGGGCGTAAGGGTGTGGGGAGTGTGGGTACGACTCCTCTTGGTGCGGGGCTTATAACCTCTCTGGACGGGAGGTGGAGAGGCCAGGCCAGGCTATACCGGGTGCCCATTATCGAGCGTCCTTCTCAACGGGGTGTTCGGCTTGCGGGCGCGTACTCTCCGGCGAGCGGCTGGGACAGGCACGTCCTGTTCATGACCAGGCTGATTGCACAGGCTGCGCTCCTTGGCTGTCGGGTCCTCGGGCGATATGCTATCAGCGTTGTCGCGCCGTATCTGAGCTCTGGGGCCCACGACCCAAACTTGGAAATCACCGCGCAACACTCGTTGCCAGCCCTCAGAGTGCCTCAGCGCCTCAGCTTCAGCTGTGACACGGCCCTTGGAATATCAGCTGGCTCATTGGCCGCGCTTGGCAATCTATTTTGACCCGCGCGCCTCCCAGTCACATGCAGGCAGCACGGGCCAGTCACGGTCCCGGCGGCTCGAGGGCGAGAGGCCTTGCGCCGGATTGCCTGGGCTGCCGGACGCGGCACGGTGTCTGGCGAGCGAGGCGAGGTCAGATTCGGTCATGCGACGTCTGGTGTCGATCACATGACGCTGCGGCTCAGGCTCCGCCGGTGCTTGGACCACGGTTGGCCGGCAGGTAGACGCGGGGTGGGCATGCCGTATCGCTGGAATGCGTGCGTTAATTGACCTTGGGACCTGTTCAATCAGGCGAGACCGAGCGAAGTGGGCTACCACATCGGGGCTGGGAAAGCCAGGAGCTGGCCGTCCAGTCACGAGCTCAGAGGCAAACTGGGCGAATAGCTCGATACGCGCGCAATCTCGCCGAGCAAGTGGAGCATCTACGATGCCGTGGAGGTGGGCTCCGTGGGGATCCACGCCGGTGTCTGCTCGTGTCGCAATGTCATAGGCTGCTGTCGGATGTTGGAGGAATCTAGGGGCGGTTAATTTTACACGACACGCGCAACGGCGCAGCGGCGCGGCACGGAACAACGTACCCGGCACTCTCCTCGGCGCAACTGGTACTGGAACGACGAAAGGGAGTGGGGTGATGTGGGGATGCTTGACGGTGTTTGCAGTGGTGAAGGTGAAAGCCGCGATACTGGACCCAGCTGGCGCGTGACCAGATCGGCGGTGTTCTTGTGATCGGCGGTGTTCAAGCTTGGGTTCCGTGGGAGTGTCGGCACTGCCGCAGCTCGCTGTTCGTGTGACCGGGTGACCGAGCGCTAAGCTTGGGCCTTTGGCTCACTCGGCCCATCACTTGGCTCCCAGGTGGACCCAGGTGGTCGTGTGGGTGCTGCCTCATTTCCAGTGGGGCTAGTGACGTCTGTGAGGGCAGAAGCGTCGGACAAGGCCGTCTCCCTTCCTCTTTCGAGCATCAGTTCGGCAGACCGGGTATCTGCACTTCCCCTGTGGTCTCTGGAACAAGCGTCTGTGGAGCCTGGGTTGGGCACCCATGCAAAAGGCGAAGATACGAAGCATCCTTCCCCGCGCAACGTGATAAGCGACCCTGCGGAGTCTATCTTGGCCCAGTGCTATTTCGGTCGCCGCGGCGTCTGCGGTGCTCCGCTACTGGTTGCCGGCACGATTGGCGCCGTGATACACCAAGGTTGACGACGGAGACGAGTACCTCCTATCTTCACTGCGTATCGCATCGACCCCGCGCGAGCGTTGACTGCTCCGAGATCTCCGAAGCCTCGCCGCAGGTCGCCGCAGGAGCCGCGGCGATTTGGGGGCTCGATCGATCGTCGATCGTGCCGTGACGGTCCTGTCTGAAGAATGTGGGCCCTCCAACGCAGGACTCGCGGTCGAGCGTATTCCCGCCAAGTCTTCATGTGTCCCGAAACCAGCAGTATGGCCAGCGCTTGGACCCAGCGAGCCCTCAGCCCTTGCGTGCATTGCGTGTCCATGCTCGTTCCCGATTCCGAACGTTGTCGTCTCGGTCGATTGGCGATTTGGCGAGGTTTATCCGACCCAAGACTGTGTGCTGGTGGAGGCGAATGGCCGAGATGCCGGGTTGTCTGCTGGTTCGGTGGTTCGGGGAGAGTAGGTATGTTGAGAATCAGTGGAGCACTTGGCCGTTTCCGACGCGGGCGTGCAGCCTTGTTTGGATGCAGGATGCCAACCGACTGGCATGCCGGGGACATTGATACTGCATACTGCGTGCGTGCGAGCGTACGATGTAAGCTTTGGAGATGCAGGATGCGACGCGCTCAAAGTGGGGAGGTTGGGTCGTGGGGCTCCACACAGTCTACGGACAGTCTGCCTGTCCAGCCTGCAGTGTGGGTAGCTGACGAGCTGGCTGTCGTCGGTCCAGTCATCCATGCATGTATCACACACAGCACCCATGGCGAGCCGATCTCCTGAAAACGCGCTCACATGCGCACTGCGCACTGCCCACCAACGCCGCATGCGCACAACGCATACTCCCGCCGCTCGCCGTGGACGTGTCGACAGCTCGCCATCTCGTCTTACTTCTTCCTATTCTCCTCACCAGTTCTTGAATCCCATCTTCACCTGTTCCTTGTCTCCCGATCCGCGCGTCTTCATCCCTTCTCCTGCTACAGTTTCGCCATGCGCTTTACTTCTTCTAACCCAGGGCCTCCCTCACCCGCTCGCAGGTCGACCGACTAAGCTCCTGGCCTACAATTCTCCCTGTCAACACCATGGTCGCAACGGGCAAGAGCGCGAAGACAGCCGTCGTGACAGCTGCCAAGCGTGATCGAGCCCCAACCGCTCAGCCGCTCATCGACCTCACCACACCCCCAGCCAGCGTCGTGAGTTATCCGCCTCTTCGGTCCCTGCGCAGCCTCCCTGACACGGCCCGCTGATACCCACAGATCGCAGCTCGTGCGGAGAAGACTTCTTCCCTGCCAGTCTCGTTTCCTCCATCAGGCAGCCCTGCTCCGTTGGCTAATCGTCAGGACGACCTCACCAAACGGTGGGATAGCATTGTGACTGCCAGCAACGCGTTCTTCGAGGACATGCGCCAGGTCGTCTAGGCCAAACCCGGGCCCTGTCACTGTCAGGAAGAGGACGCCGCCATCAACGACGCTGCCGCCGCGTCCATCCCCCAAAGCTCGCCGGAAGACCCAACCACCGACCGAGCAGAGGAGAAATGGACGTCGACGATGAGGAGGTAAGCATAAAACCGATCCGACCTTCACTTGAGTGGCTCGCTGACACGCAGTCGCCGGCCGTCAGGGCAAGGCGTATCTCGGTCCAGAGTCGATCGCTGCTTGAGTTCGTGACGGGCGCCAAGGAGGTGAGTGACAACCAGGCGTCGACGGTCGGTTCTGACGACAGCTGACCTTGGACGTCGATGAGGGGCAGATGCGCTTCTGTCGCGACCCGACCGTACGTCGACAAGTGGCGGCCAAGCTGTTCGAGGACGGCGACGATACCTCAGTTCTGTCGCTTCCCTTCCCCCGCGAGATGGTCAAGAACGCCGACTATCTGGGGTCGGGCAAGGTCCGCGTCCAGGTCACGGATACGCGTGGCCGGGACCTTCTGTCGACAACCTGGTTTGAGTCGCAGTTCCTCCAGGTCACGATTCGGTCTCTCAAAGGGCGAGTTTTGTTCCAATACGGCTGCGAGAACATCCAAGACGATCTTCTCCACCAATGGAGGAGATTCGTCATCTGGATGGGGATCGCAGCCGTCTACCGCCTCACCCAGCGGCTGGAGAAAGCTGCGACCCAGCCTGCTGCCCCTTCTAGGAAGCCCGCAGCCCAGCCTTCTGCCTCCCCCAAGAGGAAGCGGTCGTCCGTGACCTCGGGCACTAAGCCAAAGCTTGTGAGTGACGAAGTAATCCGGCCCCGAGAGAAGCTTCTTGTCCAGTGGCACACGTCCTTTCGGGTTTTCTCACTCTGGGAATCGAGCTGACTTCCAGCCGCCGGCCAACCGTCGAACCACGAGAAGCTCAACCGTGCGCAACACTGGCAACCTCCCTCTTTGAGATACCCCGCCTCGTGAGTTCCTCCGCTGTCAGCCACGACTGAAAAGCAACAAGACCAATTGACACCCCGGCCGAGTACCTCTCCGACTGACCTCTAGCCTGCTGCGCTGCAAGCTCCCTGCGCCCCTGCCCTCTCCTCGCGACAAGCGGTCTGAGCACTTGCTCTGTATGCCTACCTAGTTCACTAGGAGGCTAGACGAAGCTTCCGTCCCCACCATCGACTCAACGTTAGCCTGACGGGCGCGGATCCAACGCACAACCTTTCCTTCTCCCTCGCTCGGACGTCATTGCAACACCAGTTCTCGAATCAACCCTCCTTTCAACCACAGCTTCCACTATCACCAAGGACCATACCGCGAGTAGTGCCGACTATCTGTGCATCGACTACCACCGTCGCTCCATTACGTTCACATCACCATGCACTTCCCGCCCAAGACCCCTGCCAAGAGGAGAAGGGACAACCTATCAGCGTCTCCTCCGGACCTGCCACGCCCGTCATCAAAACGCACCGTGAGTCTCACTTACACATGCAAGCGTTCTTGACGAGTCCCGCTAACGCTCAGCCCTCACCCGTGCCCAGCGCCGACGAAACGATGGCAGCAGCTCCACCCCCGCCAGCCCAGGATCGACGCCACTTGAGCAAATTTCTGTCTCTGCCAGTGATCAGAAAGCTTCATCACATTGGCGGGATGCCTGGCACCCGCGATCCAACACTCCCTCCCCCTGATCCAGCTCCTCCGGCTTCTTCGTCTACCGCAACCCTCACCAGAACCGCCACCCAAACGTCCCAGAACAGTGCCACAAGCAGTACAGGAAGCTGGGGCGGCAAGAACTGGGTTGAGACGTTTTGGGAGAGGGTTGATGAGAAGAAGACGAAGCACCGGGAGGAGCTTGAGCTCGTCGTCGCCCTCAAATCCGGAGACAAGCAAGCTGCTACCCGCGCGCTTCAGGAGACCAGAGAGTGGGTGGAGGGGCCGGTACTGCCCATGGGGAAGGTAAGAGCAACCATCTTCGAACGTGGATGGCCCATTGACACGCAGCCACCGCCCCTCACTGGTTCTCTGAGGACGGTCGCAGAGTTCATGGTTGGCCAGAAAAATGTGCGTAGAACGATTTCGGGTTCTTGGCTCCGTTCTAACAATAGTGGAAAGCCCATTTGGGGTACTTTGCTTATTGCTCGTCTCCGGTCGTGTGCTACCGGGTGGCTAAAAGCTTGAAACTGGAGAAGGAGCCGAAAGACCGAGGCGTCCAGGGCGTGAGTTGCCAATTGGTGCCAGTCCATTCCTAACGCTTTGCTTCCAGGCCTGACTCATCCCACTCGGTCTCCAGCCGAGAGAGCCGAGCGCGCAGAATGAAGGATCTGAGGGAGCGCATCAATCGGCTGCACGATCGCCTGTCTCCACGAGCAAAGCAGACTCGTGAAGCTGATGCAGGCCAGAGGAGCATGCTCCAAAGGCTGTTCCCACCTGCAAAGCCCGTCCTAGAACCTGAAGAAGAGCAGGAATTGCAGGAAGACGAAAGCGACTGCGACCCCGAATTGGCCGTCAAGAGCTGGTTCGCTGCTGACATTAGCAAGGTAAGAACGATCATCGACAAACGTGCAGAGCTCTCTAACACTCAGCGCCGGCTGAAAGGGTCACTGCGCACCTTCACCGAGTTCACGGCGGGCGTCAAGGGCGTGAGTTGACGATTGGTGCCGGTCCATTCCTAACGACGACAGTACAAGCAGCACAAGTCCCACTACGTATTCTGCACCTCCAGGGCTGTCCGTCGGCGAGTGGGAGAGAGTCTGGGTCTTACCGACGTTCCGCCTTATATCGCCCTCCCCTGTCCATCTGATCCAGTTCAACAGCGTCCTCATCTGATCGGGCAGAAGATCTACTTCAAGGTCACTGACCCGACGATCAACGAAGAAATGGTCGAGCTGTCGCAGTTCAAGCCGGAGGACGTCGTGGTAGAGGTTTACACCAGGAAACTGTGGGACCATCCGATCCTAGAGTTCTCTTATGGCGTAGACGACCTCGACGACCGCGGGGACCCGAACTGGGTCCGTTTTACACGCTTCATGCAGCTCCACGCCCGTGATCTCCTGAGACACTTTGAAGGTGACGATGCAGCCGCCCGGGAAGCTGCCCCCGCCCCGCTCGCCGACCCACGCCCTGGCCTCAACACCAGCGCCCGTCCTGCAGCTGATGAGGCGGCCCCAAGTGTTCGGAATCTCGAGGATGACAAGGACGTAATCATCAGGAATCTCACCGAGAGGCTTGAGACCGTTGAGAACGAGGTCAAGCAGCTTCGGGAGTTGGAGACAGCCTTCGAGTCCCTCAACAAGAAGTGCGAGAGTATGGACCACAAGCTTAGGAAGTTGCAGCGGGCAAAGGAGGTCGCCCGCTGGGGGTGAGGCGGGGAAAAGCATGTACAGTAGCTACAATAACATGGAAGTGCGCAATGCATTGTTGCATTGTGTAGCAAAGTGACCACCGGCCGACTGTTACGGCCTCGATGATCTAGTCACCCACGTCTGGGGCATCTAGTGGACACCTCTGCTGCGCCCTGCGCCCTGCGCCCTGCTCGACTCAATCCACTTGTTCCTGCTACGGTCCGCTCACCTGCTCTTCATGGGCACCTGCGCCTGACTGTCGCTGCTCGACCTCGACCATTGTTCAGTCCCCATCAGGCGACTGTGCAAGGAGCCCGTTCCTGCTTGGTTCCTCTTGTCTGCGTGCACACACACTGTCGATGTCTCCACTACACTGCCCTTGGCTCCATCCTCCTGAGCCCCGATGTCCACCTCTGCCTCGCATGCCTCGGCTGCTCTGCCTCGCGCTTGCCGATGTCCCCATCTGGCCCGGCCTCCATCATCCCAGCACCCAGCAGCCACCGCCGTCCGCTCCGTCCTCGCGGATAGTTTCGGGTTCAGTTGCAACCTCTCGGCGACCGGCTCGAGCAGGATTACAGTTTATCGACAGCCTCTCGCCGTGCGGCAAGTGACGTCTCTGACGTCGGTGCAAGCGGGCAAGTTATGTCGGTGACCGTCACTTGAGCCCCCCATCCATCTGCCCCCCATCCATCTGCGCCCCATCCATTTGCGCCTCATGCACCCTCTCTGGCCCCCAAACAGCAAATCTGGCTGCTGAGCACTGGTATGCATGCGAGCTGATACGAGCACGAACCCCCTGCCCAAGACCATCTTGGCTGGTGCAATGCATGCTATTGCGGCCCGCGCAGTGTCTGCAGTGCATGCTGTGGTGATGGGCTGCTGGCTGGTTGTCTTAGTTGTCCACCAGGCTACCGGGGTACCGGGGTACCGGGTGTGATCCAAGAGTCTAGTCGAGGCGACCCCAGCCGTCACTTGGGGGTATCCTGCTGACCGCCAGACTCGTCCCACACCACACCTAGCGACGCACTACTGCTCCGTAGGACTGATGAGATGCATATCTTCGATACCTGGCAGTCTTGACTTCAAAGCATGCATGCATGGAGAGCTGTCAGCTGCAGTCGATGGGGCGAGAGTCGGAAGGGAGACTGGGCCTGGCGCCCAGTGGAGGTCGGGTGGGGCTGAGGCTTGACCTCGCTCGATCACTCGAGGTTGCGGGATGCGGCGCGTGCGGCAGGCATGGCGACGGCCGAGGTCGCCTCGCCATACCTGTCGCTGCCATCACTGAGCTTGTTACCGGACAGACCTGCCGCCGCACGTCTCGGCTGGTCGGCCTATCGGTCCTCGTCATGAGGGCTCCGCTCCCTGAGGGGGCTGGTGCCGCCTCACAGCCGTACGCAGCCGTACGCAGCCGTGTTGTTTGGTTCCCCATCGCGTCATCGCAGAGATCTCGAGACATTGCCGCAGATCGCCGCTGGAGGCCGCTGGACGCCGCTGGATGCCGCTGGGCTCCTGGGGTGCTGGGGCCCACCGCATGCCGCAGGGACTGGGGCGCCCGCGCGCCCGATCGTCGATCGTAGTGCGTTACGTGGTGCGAAGAT
Organism: Trichosporon faecale; assembly: GCA_039545375.1. Classification (NCBI taxonomy): domain Eukaryota; kingdom Fungi; phylum Basidiomycota; class Tremellomycetes; order Trichosporonales; family Trichosporonaceae; genus Trichosporon; species Trichosporon faecale. The sequence goes on from BCLU01000011.1 coordinate 138,216, forward strand.
GACTGTTTGACCCGGTCATCGGACAAAGGCTTGGACTTCTGGGACGTGTTGCCGAGTGAGCATTGCAGCGGAACACTCAGCCGTGCTCGGCCTCAGCGGCTTAGCGTGGCCAGCGTTGTGCTCCGCCGATCGAGGTCCCAATGAACGGGGTTGTCTTGATCAGTCGGATCAGGCGAGGTTTCTCCGACTAGACTATATAGACTACGGCCTATGGCGTCACTGGCCGGATCACTGGAATCACTGGGTCAGGGATCAGGGACGTCCGGCACGCCATGCACGCCAACGGCAGTGGCGCAGGATGCGGTATGTCTAAGATAACAGACTGTGCGTTCGCGGGACCGTCCATGCAACGATGCATGGCAGTCGTCGAGCCCAAGACCTCGACTCGATGAACCTGCTATGGAGAAGGAAAAAGGCGAGCAGAATGATGCTTGCGCCTGACCCCTCGGGATGTGACGGGATGCACGGCCGTCGAGGGGAGACAGACACAGATGGATGTGTAGATGGAGCGGGCGGTGGGCGAGGGCCTGCGCCCAGGCACCCAGGCCAGGCGGGCTAACATTGATGACCTGGACCTGGTGAGCTCTTCAGTCCGTCGCCCGGCGCGCCCGGCTACCCCGGTCATCCGGCGTCCGGCACCCAGCTGCATCAGCTATCAGCTACGTGCTGGGATGCTGGCCTCGTCTTGCACAGCCTGCTCTGCGCCTTCCTCATGGCTGTCATACTAGTGGCACGCGCATGCGCTGCATTGCATGCTCGCTGACAAAATGCCCCCGCCCCTCGCGGCTCACCGCTCACCGCTCCCTGCTCGCTGCTCCTGCTCGCCGCCCGCCGTGGGCCTGTCGCCAGCTAGTCATCTTGCCTTTCCTTCGTTTTGTCATCGCCCTCACTCTCGTCCACGAACTTTGCCCTCTCTCATTTGCCTTGGGTCACGCTCACTCCTTGCCCCTGTTTCCTACACGTTCTTTGAACCACCAACAACCATGTCTGCAGTGAATCACTCGCGCCCGCATGCCGCCACCCCCTCCCCACCTCCGCCCTCTTCGGCCCCGGACACCCACCTCCCCCCTGTGCCGGTGCGAAAGCGTAGACGAAGCTCAGTCACTGAGGACGCGCCCTGCACGCCGACCCGGACATCTCTCCTGGTCTCGCCAACGCCCCTGATAGACCTTGACACGCCTCCGATCGGGAAACACACTCCGAAGCGGCGAGTGAGTCTACTTCTCAGCATCCACTTTAACGGTTCAACGCGGCCCGCTGACACCTTCAGAAGGGGGTCTCGTGGCAATACCCCATCTCCTCTGTGAAGTTGATCCCCCCTCGCCCAGATCAGGCCGACCAAAGTGGTCCGGCATCGCATGAGACGGGCAGCTTCGAGCCCAGCGACACCATCGCGACACCCGCCTCGTTCCCGCCGCCCGTGCCGGAGCCGCCCGCGGTGAAGAGCGACCAATCAGCTCTGTCGGTTCTGGCCCAGCTGATGCCCGGTCTGCGCGCTGCCGAGAACGTTCTGGCGGCGCACGGCTGGCTGGGTGGACAGAGCCTGCAACTGCAGCAGCCGCAACAGCAGCAGGCGCAGCTGCTGGGGAACGAGCGACCGCAGCGTCTGTTGCCGGACAAGCCCAGCCGCAGCAGCCACCTCCGGCAGCCTCAGCTAGGAGAAGTCGGAGGTCGTTCAGGCCGACGCCCAAGCTGCTGGCGCCTCCTCCAGCACCTGCTGCTGGTACCGACAACAACACCGCCCCGTCGACTGCACCATCGCGCGTGTCCGCAACCGAAACCTCTGCCCCGGCTTCCTCGAAGCCTGTCGTGAGTTCGACGCCGACGCCCCAGGTGAGTAAAGTTCCGAATGCCAAACCAAGCATTATGAACCACTGTGCCAGCTGGCGGCGCACGTATATCCTTGCTCCAACCCACTCTCTACTGGCTTGCTGACGGCTAGTACACTACCCGTCGGCAGAGAGAAATATTTCACGATTTCGAGATCGGAGCAAGGGAAGTGAGTAAGACTCGGTGGCTTCAAGGCCCTTTTTAACGATAGATCACGATCGACACCCGCTCCTCCCTCCACAAGTTCGTAACGTACGCACCGACTCTGCGTGAGGTTGAGAGAAGGGCTAGGAGGTCGACCCCGCTCTCGGGACTTCTTGTGCGCTTCCCTAGAGAAGCGGTGAACCAGCACCTCCAACTCCTCCGCCGGCCTGTGTTGTTGGAACTTGTTGATCCGATATCGTCAAACTTGATGAAGTCGCGCTTGAGGTCTGCTGACCTTTGCATGATGGTCTCCACACTGGGCGGGTCGTTTCCTTTCGCCTACGGCCGAAGAGACTTGACCGGCGATGAGGTTGAAGACTGGGACGCCATGATTCATTGGTTCAAACTCGCACAGGAGGAGGAGGACTCGTGCAGACAGCTAGTGACCTCCGAGCATGCATAGAACTTCAGTGGATTCCACGTTTCTGGATGAGTCTCGACTGGGACAGACGTCCGGATCCCCGAGGACACGGTCACGATCATCCACTTGACGAGGCGGCGAGGTCTTCCAGTCAGGTAAACGGACCGCAGGGCTTGTGAGCATGGGCGCTGGACCATCGCCGGCGGACGGATGGAAATGCCAGCGTAACGCACCTGTCACGAGGCCGGTAGCCAACCTTGCTCCGCCGCAATCAGCGGGCGCTCCACCTAGAAATACGGAGAGTGCTCGAGAGTGATGATTCCAATTGACCACCTCGTATCATGTACTTGTCAGGATCAACGGCACACCGATTGAGCTCAATCAAGTGAGACGTCTGAGGAAACGATCAACCATTTCGGCTTCCTCCAAGGCTGTCCTGGATCGATCCTGGAGTTCGAGTGTGCACGTTCTGACAGTATGGGAACGATTCCTTGCCAATTGGGAGCCTAGAAGGCGTCCAGGCGGCGTGTGGTCGCCATTCCGCGCTAAGGGCGAACAGACACATCGAGTCACAACGTCAGCCTTGTCCTGTCTGTCCGATCTGTCCGCCCACCCTACCCTCAGCCCTTGACCATGCGCTTCCACCAGGCAGCCCTGGCCTAATGTGACAACCTCACAGCTGGTCACACGAGGCATCGCGCCCAAGAGACCCCCGTCAAGCTGCGAACCTCCTTTCGCCTTGCCTCCGTACCTCCGTGGTGACTACCTACCTGATCGATCGAAAATGTTCTTCTCAGGTCTTTGCCGGGTCGCAGCTCATGCAGGGCTGTCCAAGCTGCCTACAAAATTGTCACAGAGTGGAACAAGCCCGAGACGACTGTCTGTCTGCGATCGATGCGCCCCTCCCCAACCCGTCCGCCAGGCCGGAGAGTCGCCACTGGCCACTGGGACGCACCAATCGCAAGGCGAACAGCCGCGCAGTCGCAGCCTGCGGAACAATATTCGCATCCACTGCGAGTGGTTTATGGTTTGGGACGGTGCCTGCAGGATCGAGGGGCGCGAGGTCGCCCATGCGGTTCACCAATCAACGTTCGGTCGCGAGCGCCTGCCCGTCATGCACTGTGCATTTCTCTTCGCAATCGCAATCCACCGAGGTCGACTGTAGAGTGTAGCTCGTTGCTCATGATACGACTGATACCTTGTGCTATCTCCATCTCTCGTGCACACACTCATGCATGCACCATGCGCATGGGACCATGTGCCGGCGGCAGTGCATGCACCGGCCGTGTTACGCAGATCCCAAATGCCGGGGAAGGCGTCACTGGCGTCATAAGGTCAGGGTGATCGGCGCGCCAAGGGTGCCGTGGATGCGGAATGTCCTTGATAAGGGCTTGTCTGCACGTGCGCCCCGATGAACCTTAACAGTCGATGAGCCGGCGACCTGGAGTTGCGCACTGCTTGGATGCATTCATTTCCTCTTCAACGTGATAGACCTGCATGCAAGCATACCATACGTGGGTGCAGGATGCAGAACGCGCTCCCTTCGAAGGTGGTGCGCAGGGAACTGCGGACAGTGGCCCGAGCTGCGTGCGCTGTGGAGGGCTGTGGACGTGAGCGGCGCTAGGCCGGTATGGCCCATCTGTGTGTGGCCCAGACCAGGCCATCACTACCATCTCGCCCGATCCTACAGCACACAGCCAGGGCGCCGGGCCTGTTGACCTGCATTGCGCCCCTCGCGGCTGCCGGGCCAGCGCCCTGCGCACCGCTGCTTGCAGAATTGCCCCCATCCCCCGCCGCGCACCGCGGACATGCCACCAGTTATGCATCTCGTCTTCCCTCCGTTTACACATCCTTCACTCTCTAGTCATTCACGCTCATTGTTGCTTATCTTGTTTACTCCGATCGCGGTACCAACGAAACGATGCCTCCCATCAAATCAAGAACACCCCCCTTAGCTGGGCCGAGGCGCAGTGCGCGGATCTCGGACGCAGCTCGCTCGTCCTCCCCTCCCCCCCTAATCGACCTCTCCGACACTCCGTCTACGAAGAAGCAGAAAAGAGTACGTTTTCTTGACCTTCACTGGCTAACCCGTGTCCTTGAATGGTTCTGCTAACTCACAGGGGGCGCCAACCAGACTTCGGACGCATGGCGCAGCGCCCGCCCTCCCCGCGCGCATGGCCACTCGCGCTCCCGCCCGTCAGGTGGCTAATCTTCCAGCCAGCAGATCAATCACGTCCTCCGGTTCCGAGATGCCCACCGCCACTCCGCTCTCAGTCGCCGCAGGAGGCGCCCCCCTCGATCCGCTCGCGATCATCGAAGAGCAGCGAGCTCTTCTGGACAAGATGGCGGCGTACTTGGCGAGCCACTCCGAGAACTCGAGCCAGCCTCCAGCTCCAGCCCCATCTATCACATCGACTGTGAGCGCCTCCCCAGTTGCGATCGAAGTGAGGCTTCTTCATAGCATCCTTGAAGGTTTAGCTGACACTCAGGCCCCCGGGGCGGCGGAACGTCGCAGGGGTGAGCATCTACGCATCCTGCGAGAGTTCAGAGACGGAAGTCACAGTGTGAGTAGCAACTTGTCACTGATGATCCATGCTAACGACAGATGAGTATTAGCCGTGCAGAAGCGCAAGGGCGCTACTGTCGAGACCCCGTGCTACGACGCGAAGTTCTGGCTCGAGCTGTCGTGACGGAGAAGGCCCCCTCCGTCCTCGCTTTCCCCTTCCCAAGGGAGATGATCAAGACGAAAGAATACTTGGACCGCATCCCCGTACTGGTCAGGATCTCCGACAGCAGAGGCATCGCCTTGATGGACTTGGACTACATCGAGAGTGAGTTCTTGCAAGTGACCGTTTCAACCCCCGCCGGTCGTCACCTCTTCACCTATACCGCATCGGACCTGAAGAGCGAGGCGATGCAGACGCACTGGCGCATCTTCATCTGCTGGTTAGCGGCAGTTGTTGAGATGGCCAAGGCGGCTGGCGGCCTCGATCAAGAGACACCTAGCCGTGGTCCTGGAAAGACCAAGAAAGCCGGCAAACGGAGGTCGTCAGCAGCGACTAAGCCGAAGACAAAGCTGGTGAGTAACAGGTTTATCCCGATTCAGAAAGGGCAGACCTGGCACGGAGATGCCTTCTCAGCATTCAAGGCTCTCTCGGAATCTAGTTGACGACTAGCCCCCGGCTCCACCCCTCCGAGTGACAAGGACTTCAGCGGCCCGCGCCTCTGGCAGCCGGCGTCAGTGAAAATACATTACCCACAACTTCGTGAGTTCCTCCTCTGTCAGCCGTGACTGACAAGCAACAGGACCATTCCACAGCCCCGCCGTCTGCGGAATCGTCACTACCACGCCTTCCCGCACTCTCCTTAATCCCCAACTACAAGCGTACGTCCCACCTCTGCCTTTGCCCCCTCAGCTGACATCAAACAGCCACACAAGGCCATCGTCGCCCTCTTTCCCACCCCCGCCACAGTCGCTTCCGTTCTCGTTCTCGCGGCCGAAAGCCGCCCGATTCTGCACCCTCTCGAGTTCCCAGCATTATTCTCTTCCTCACTTCCTTCTTCCCTCGTCTCTTATCGCACTCGTACAGCCTCCTCGCGCAACCCACGCACACGGAGGCGGGTCGAGGAGCATACGACGGGGCAGCACCGACGCTTCCTTACCACTTTCTCAGGTGATTCACGTAGACATTAGCGAAACCTTTCAATGGATAATTGGGTTTAGAACTTCCCGTCTGCGTCTCCGAACGCTGTGCAATTTCGCCCCCACGAACGGCGTGTTCCACCGAGCCGATGCTCTACTCGCCTGCACCAAGGTCAGGGACTGGGAGGACTTCTCTAGAGCCTAGAGATTCCCCAACCCTCTCTCACACATCTTCAGCTCTCGCTCATTCCTTCGTCTGAAAATGTATCTGCTCTCTCGACGAGTATCTCTCGGTGGGCCGGAGATCCTGTAGCCTAAACAATATGCATCATCTTGGTCAAACGCATCATCCTGCCCTTGATGGCCAGCGCATCCTCAATTGTGTGGGAGGCTACCATCCAGAAGGCACGGGTGATCAAATATGGTTCGGGGGATGGGGAACGCAGGGCGAAGGCCAAATCCTCGCCCTCGTCCACCCCCGCCCACGTCGGGGAGATGCAGCCAGTGCCTGACCCCACTGAGTTCACACAGGACGAACGCTCCTACTGGTGTCGTCGTTGCGTTGTGAGGGTGCCTGTCGCGCATGGCAGCTGCAGACGTCAATTCTGAGCGGCGATCCCACATCTCCTGTGAGTATGGCCCTCTCGTCATCTCCAGATTGTACTCAGTCAGGCTCGCGGTGCGCTTATCAGCTCCACACCGTATGTTCCTCCTTCCTTACCATTACGCCCCTCCTTACCTTTCGCACCTCGCTGGCCCTTCTAGCATAGAGGTGGCAGAGCAGCACCACGGTGAGCCCAGGAGAGCGGTGCCGGCGCAGACACAAGAGACAAGGGCGTCATTGAAGCGTCTGTAAGACGCCGATGTCGCCGACACGGGGTCTGTTGTAGTAGCCCGATTCCGAGTTGTCCCTTGTATCGATCCAGTAATGGGATATCGAGATAACAAGGTCTGCGGCCTCGGTACCGCTCGTGCCGCTGATTGTCTGCGGCTGTTGTTGACGGAAGCCCAGGTGCTTCCTTCCTACTCGGCATGAGGGAGGTAAGAGCGCAGTGTGTGAGGGTTGCACTCCGGGGGAGGTAGATTGTCACCCGGGAATCGACAACATGTGCAGATTCCTGCCACTGCTTCTCCAACGCATGTAGGCTGTCGCCCGGGAATCCACAATGTATGTAGATTCCCGCGACCGCCTCTCCAACGTATGTAGGCCTGCCTTGTTACGATCCGGGCTGCCCGAAGTGGGCGGATCGTCGGTGAAGAACTCGAGGCGTGCGGAAGTGACACAACCTACTGAGCCTGCTGGTCAAGGTATGGTGTTGCTTACAGAGTTCTCCTAGTAGCTCTCGTCCGCTACGACACACTTGCCCTGGATGCAAGCGACGGTGCCATCACTGACAGTTGTGCAGTCGATGCCACCAAAGCCCGCACATCCGCCACAGTGCTCGAGATTAGACGCCGTGTTCGTGCATCGGTCATTGCACGTAAGCCAGCCGCGGGGGCAAGGCTTGGCACATTGCGGTGTGCCGCAGTCTGGCGACGGCGCGCAACAGTACCCGACGGCGCAGGGTTGGACAGAAAACAAACTTAAACTCAGCGCCCCGGCAGCGCTCATAGCCTTCGTAAATCTCCCACCCTGATCACCCTGACACATCCCGACCTATATACTCTCTTCTTCGACTCTGAGCTGGCAGCGCGCATCATCGCCTGCCAGATCGCTTTGGCAGCGGGACCCTAACAGCGTCATGAAAAGTAGCCTCTGAGTGGTATAAATCGCTGCCAGTAGTCTTTCTTCATAATGCTATGAATGATGTAATGAAGAGGGGATACGTAGCAACTAAATGCTTTACACTGGCCGCGACTGGGCTCTCGCCCACGAAACTCAGGTAATGCGTCCTCGCGCCACCTCCATCACCTCCACCAACCACCACTTCTACACTCCGCACGGGACCCTTCCTCAACCCTCCCATCTTCCAACCACAATTCAAGTCTTTCTGCATGCATAGGACGCTCTAGGAAGAGTAAAAACGGTCCTCGCCGGGATTTGAACCCGGGGCCACTCCCAAGCTCCGTCTCTGGCGAACCAGAGGCGGTTGGAGGCAAAGCTCAAGATGTTGATCACCCTAAGAGAGTATGATAACCACTACACCACGAGAACGTCCGTAGACGGGCACGGAGGGGCTCTGCGCGGCTCCCAGATGATCAGCAGACGTCTTATGAGGACATTAAAAAAGAGAGGTGCAGAGGGAGAATCTTGAAAGACAGCCTCGATCCGCGGTTGATCCAGTCTCCTCTTCATCATCTCTGCTCAACGTCTTCGCCCACCGTTAAAAAGTTCGCTCCTCCTCTTCTGGAGCGCGTAGCGCTGTACACCGAGGGGGAATCGTACCCCCACCGCATCGAATCCGCTTGGCAACGATGCATGATACCATTTCACCATCGGTGTCTGAGCACGCTGCTGACGACAGCGGTGGGCGCCCGACGCCAGCGCCGCGCCGTCGCCCAGCGCATGGCTCTGACGAGAGCAGGGAGTACATGAAGCAGCCTTCAGATATGAAGAGTCTGAGGTTTGGTCAGCGACCGAGGTACACGGTCCACCCTTCGAGCGGGCTTTTCATGATGGTTAGTTGGCTGCCCCGTCAACTAGCGCCACCGAACTTCGTGATACCCATGTGGTGCATACCCACTCCCCCTATCTCTAGTAGCTCTCATCGGTGACGACGCACTTGCCATGGATACAGGCGACAGTGCCGTCACTGACAGTTGTGCAGTCGATTCCTCCAAAGCCCGCACAGCCTCCACAGTGCTCAAGGTCAGACGCCGTGTTTGTGCAGCGGTCGTTGCACATGAGCCATCCACGGGGGCAGGGCTCTGGTGCGTCGCGGTTTGCGGTATGGCGACGGCGCGCGATAGTGCCACTCGGCACAGGGTTGGACGGGAAGATCTCTCCGTCTCCGCACGTTCCGACGGCGGTGGAGTAGAGCGTGCCGTCTCCATGCGTGTCGCGGATGATCGTGCCGTCCGGCTTGGTCAACTGGACCGTGAAGTCGGTGAGGCCGATGGCATCGATGTCCTCGATGAAGAGGTTGTAGAGGTTGTAATACGCATCGCGAGGGCCGCGGTACGCGCCGCGCACGAGCTGGTCGCCGGACGCCGTGCGGAGGAAGAACTCGACCTTGTCTCCTGGGTCATACGGTGCGAGAACGACTGCCGTCATGTTGAGGCCGACCTTGCTCGCGTCACCCTTGTACTTGCACGTGTACAGGTTACCGTAGTCGATGAGCACCGTGTCCTGGAACGGCTGGAAGGAGTCCGCTTCGATCGGAGCAGCACTGCCGTCCTTCATCTGCATGTTCACGAACATGCCGCCGAGGCCTGTGGCGGGGTCGATGCTGGGGCGGAGGAAGTTGAACGCCTTCGTTTCGAGCGGCACGCCGACGTCGAACGTCACCAGCTCACCGACCTGGAGGATGCTGCTGTCCGTACCGACTGAGCCGTCGCGGTTGTAGTACCCCACCTCGAAGGAGGACCACTGTCCCTCCATGTCGTAGAGGCGCGCGTTGCCGAGGTTGAAGCTGATGACGCCATTGCGCATGTAGCTCCTGAACGAGGTCGCGACCTTGAGCGGTTGCATCGGGCCCTTGAGCGTGACGGAGGAAGGCACGGCGTTGTTCCACATCTTACTGAAGGCGTCGACGCACTCAGCGTGGAAACTCGCATCGCTCTGCGCCATCCGGCCGATCGTCGCGTTTCCATCGACCGCAAAGATACGCGTGTCACTGCTGGCACCGGGATTCGAGGCGTCCCACTGCTGGCCCATGGGATTCGGACTCGAGTGGTTGAAGTGCGCGGTGGCGACGTGGTTGTCGAAACGCGCGAAAGTGTCGTCGAAGTGGTGGTGGCCTTGCGACGTAAGGGCAGGATTGTTGGCGGAGTGCACGCCGCCCAGCGTGTGCCCGCACGCAACCATCGCGACCATGTCCGAGGGTGAGAAGCCCATGCGTGCGAAGCGCTGGACGTGGGACTCGGTGCTGTCCTCAGCCTCGGGGAGGGCGTCGGTCGGACCGCCGGAGGAAACATCGGTTCGTCCCCAGTAGAACGGGATGGTAGGACCGCCGCAAGAGCGCACAGCGTCCAAAGCACCGAGCACGACGATGTCGGCGAACGACACGCCCTCACCCCGGAAACCAGAATACTGGCTCACGACGGAGCGCATCTGCAGTCCGCGGTTGCCGTTGTACCCAGCCTCGTACTGAAAACTGCCGTCGATACCGCCAATGCCGGCGGCGGCGTTGTGGTCCGCCGCGTCATGGAAGGAGGCACGCAGCCACTCGGCCGCATTGTCGCGGTTCGTTCCGCCGACCTGGCAGGGGCTGCTGTCAGCGAAGCCTGGAGGTTGACTCACTTGACGATCATGAAGAGACGCTTGTCGGTCATGAGGCGGCGGAGGTACGGCTCGCCCTCGGCGGTCGTCGCGCTGGCGACTGCGGCCGCGGCCAGCAGCGACAGGACGTTCAACAGCATGTCAGTGTGCTTGCGTCAGTGAAGCAACGCTGAAGTTTTGCGATACATGCCCACATCGCTTTTACATGTATGCACGCACCCTCGACGCACACAGAAGGGCTGAAAAGTGTCGGTACAGGTGACTTCCGCGCTGAAAAGTTATCTGATATGTCCTGGAGAGGATGCGACTGGACGAGAACGCACGATTCGGCCGGCGCCGAATCTGATAAGGCTGTGATAGGACGGCGTGCCTGTCTCGTGCCTTGGCACTCCGGGGCCGCTTCTATATTCACCAACCAGCGGGGCTCGGCACATTTCCGATGTTGAAGTCCTGAGCAACGCAGACACGCCGAGTGACTGTAGTCTGCAAGCTAGACCAGATTCTGCTCGTTCGTCCGTGCTCGTTTCCCTGTCCTCCACGCCTCCAGATCTCAGGTACACCCGTGGACGTAGACCGTCGCCCCATCACTCTCTTCGATAGTGAACATGTTCTGCCGAGACAGGTACCGGCGCCCGAGGAATAGCCATCATGCAGTGCCATAGCATCAGCCCTGTCGACTCTGCAACCGCTCCGCGAGCGGGCGCAGCAGCTCGAGCGCCTCGGCCACCATCCTGAGTCCCTGTTGCTCGAACTTCTCGTCGCCAATAGTCGGGGCCCAGCACGCCGTGCCCACCGCCTGCCGGAGGTACTCCATCTTCCAGTCGTCGGTATCCCTCAGATCTTTCCCGTATCCCTTTGCGAACGCGTGGCCGAGTTCGGGCTTCTGCGCCCACTCCTGACATGCGCATCGAACGAAGTCGGTGAACGCCGGCCGGCGTTCGTATCGCCCCCAGTCTATCACTGCGACCTTGCCACCCTCGTCGCGCAGCCAGTTGCGCGGGTGGTAGTCGCCGTGCGTGTCGACTACCTCCACCGGGTGTGGGGAGGAGATGCGGTCCGAAAGGATGAGCCGCGCGAGCTTCTCGTCGGCTGCGGGGATGCGGTGCTCCTTGTCCAGCCAGTCGAGCGAGCGGCGCGTGGCCTTCGTGTCCCACTCGGTGTCGACTTGGGCGTTGGAGTGGATGCGTCGCAGCAGGCGGCCCGCCTGGCGGTGCGTATCCTCGTCGAGCTGGTAGGGCGTTCCGAACACCATCGACCCGGGGACGTAGCTGAGAATCATGACTCCGATGTCCTCGTCGACGTGGAGGAGCTTCGATGCCTGCTTGCCCAGTCGGTCCACCGCACCAGACCGGAACGCAGCCATCTCGCGCTTGAAATGGTGACGACCAGTTCCATCTCCGCACGCCTTGATGACGAAGGGCCCGACCTTCCTGGCCACGAGGAGGACGGTGCTGTCGAAGTTGCCCCAGCTCATGTTCTTCAGGAGGGTGACGCGACCGAGGCTGCGCTCGACGAAGTCGGCCTGCGCTGGAGTCAGGCCTGCGGCCTGGAGCTCCGCGGCCGGTGGGTTCATCGAGCTGGTTGATGGTCAACAAGCACAGCTTGGCTATATCAACGGTGACGTTTACAGGATCAGTTGTCTCCGTTCTCTCCCACGGTGGTCCGGCATCGCCTCAATGGGAATCATTCTCAGAGAGAGCCGCACCACAGTCCGCAATGGCAAGTACAAAGTCAGGCCTATGCATGACCACGGGGTACATATGCTTGCTAGAACTCCATGCTGAGGCGGAACAGCTCCGGTTCTCGATCCCGGAACTCTGCCATCGATACAAAGGCCAGACGCGACGTATCGGACTCATACCATCCCGCGCATATGTCCCACAGATCGGCGACAGTCAATGAAGCTGTCGACTCGGGCAGCGGCCAGCTGCAGCTATCGCCATCGAACCAGCCCACGTCCCACATCTCGCGCCCTACAACAGTAACGCGGAGGTTCTTGCTGCGCCTGAGCAGTCCGAGAGCCTGCTCAATCACGACATGCAGTGGCCGGTTCGGTTTCGTGGAAGACGGCCAGGCTCTCCTCTTTGCCGTTCCTGCGTGCAGGACGAGCACGACCTCGAGGGTCGGGTCGTCGCTGAATTCAACAGGCTTGTAGAGGTAGTACGGGCTGCAGAGCAAACGTTGGGCGTAGCGTACGCTGACGACCGTCCGTTTGAAGAGAGGGCTGAGGGCGACGACGCAGCTCAGTTCCTGCGTGCTTGGCCGCATACTCGTGACGTCTACGACGTGGATGGCCGTATCCGCTTCGGGCACCCAGGGCTGGTCAACATAGGAGTGGTGCTCGAAGAAGCGGAACATGGTCGGCCGCGAGAGACACTCTTCCGTGAACGGGTCGTACACGTCCACGAGCCGCGGTTTCAGCGCCTCCCAGTCGCAATCGCGAAGCGCGATGTGCTTTGCGTACACCTTGCCCGTCTTCACGACCAGGTGACCGAATAGCCGTCTGTCCACCTCCTCCTTCACCCAGGAGGACGTCAATCGCAACGCGCGCAGCGTGGAGGCGTCCCCGGCCTCGTAGACAGAGTCGAGGATCGAGTCGAAGATGTGCGGGAAGGACGCGGCATCGATGCAGACCTGTACGGGTCGACCTGGACGTCAGCTAATCCTCCGTAACAAAGCTCACTCAGTCTTGCAGGGCGTCCCATGTTGTGACGGGATGAGTGGAGGCAAGATGCTGCTTTACCGGCAATGTTGTTGTGCACAGCAATGGGTGGCGACAGTGGTGACACGAGATCCGTGTCCGTGCACGCCGAGGCCAGATCTTCAAGCCACCATTCCATCACCACACGCCAGTGCACAGTCTGTACACCTTTGAACCCAGCTCCTCCTCCAACTCCTTGAACGAAATGAACGACATCCTGCTCTTGACCTCAGCCATAGCGTCCGGTGACAGACAGGGGGGATACAAGAATGCGCCATAGTATACGTCGAAGTCGTCCCAATTGTTGGTGCCGTACGCAGTGAATCCTCTATCCCACAGCTCCTCGACAGAGAGGTGGCCCAGACCACTAGTGTCCTCCATCGTCGGCCACTCGGCTGGGTTGAACCAGCCTCTCTCCCACTTCTCGGCGCCGGCGAGGCGGAACTTGGCATTGGGGTTCGCGGTAAGGACGCGGAGCACGTTCATCATGAGCCAGTTCAGGGGCGCGTCCCCATCGACACGCACCCAGCCGACAGGAATGTCCTCAGTCGGGTCGATGGCGTACAGGAACGTGACCTCTAGCTCGTCGTGGTCGTCCATGCGCTCCTCGTTGAATGTGAACCCGATGCGGGCCTGCAGACCGTACCCCTCATGGTAGGTTGCGGCGAGGACGTTCCGCCTGCATTTCGAGTTGATTGGGAGCGTCCTCAGCTCACTCCCAATGAAGGGCTGTTCCTCGGCTATGTCAACGAGCGAGATGGAGAGCATGTCCAGAGGCTTGCGGTGCATGTCATACACCTGCCCCCCGAGGCAGCGCACGACCTTCGGATTCGTGCCCTGCATGAATGTATTCGCGGCCCACATACGCGATGCCTCGGCGACTTCCAGGAGGTCCATCTTGGGTTCTGGTGAGAAAAAGCGACGGGGAGGCGGCAGTAATGCCTGCCAGTCGATCGCAAAAGCGTCCGGAGGGTTGGCGTCGTCTGGGCTCTCGTCGTTTCCGCCAAGTTGGGTGTCAATGTGCATCGGCTAATCGACCGAGGCCATCGGCTCAGGGCTCTCAACAGCCGTCTCGTACTCGTCGGGAAGCATAGGGACTGGTGAGTAGCTGTCGATCTCCCACTCAATGTCGGACATGTCTTCACTCGTCTCGGAGCGATAGCTCGGCGCGACCGATTCGAACCCGATGGGGCGGGGGTAGTATTCCCATACATCGACACGCTTCGTGTATCTGCACCCCTCTTCCCAGTCCGAGCGCCAGACGCAGCCGAGATACGTGGTGACTCGGCCGTGGGAGACGACCATGTGCTGCGCCAGGCTCTTGTCGACTAGCTCCCGCAGATGCTTCGACACAACACGGAAGCTGAGGAGAACATTGACGTCCTCGTCATCGTACAGGCACTCGATGATCTCCTCGAAGACGTGCGGGAATGCGTCGGGGTGGAGAGTCATGTCGATGAGATGACGCAAAAGAAGTCGCGTCGCGCTATGCATCACCGCGACGCGTGCTCATGTTCGGGCGGGGAATTTGACAACTCCACGTGAGTCCAGGAACCAAATAATCGCAGCAAGGTCCAAGATCCAAGAGCTCGTTTACGCCTTCGTTGGATACCAACAAGCGAGCGGAATGTGCATGCAAGCGAAGATATGAGCGGAATGCAGCGATAAGCGAGGGGAGTGAGAGGAATACCGACCGTAAGTGGAAACACTGGCTGGAGTGGGAAGAGGTAACCATGCATCGGGGCAGAGGGTACGGACTTCGGACGTAAAAATGCGCCGGTGGCTTCGCGCGGCGTCAGCCACCGGAGTGGGTACAGTGGGTACAGATCTGCTCGCAATCCTGTTACTTCTCAGAGAAGCTTCGCAAGCGCCCACGTTCGTCTATCGACGATGGTGACGAGCATCTACAAATTAGAAGTCGAAGTTTCGAGGTCGAAACGGCCCAAGTACAGAGAGTGAAGGATGGTATCACTGGAATCGGGCCGTTTTCTCGTTATCTGCAAAGGGTTTGTCGGGAACTGGCCGCAGTCAGGCAGACGGAGTGACACTGACACGGCGGCCTCGCTTAACATTTCTCCGGCCCCGGTGTCTGCAGCACTGCGACGATACGACGCATGCGAGGGTCAACGGGCTCAGAGGGGTCGGTCGCGAACAAAAGCAACCCTGCTGTTGTGCCTCTTGTTCCTCGGGCCTTGGTCCTCGACGGGCACTAGCCCGTTGGGTGGGGAGTGTCATCTGTCTTGACCGCGGTCGATTACCGGATTACGATCACCGGACTGCGGGTCGGTCGATCGCCTGCTTGCTCACGCTGCTCACGTATCCACAACGAGGCGGTAGAGCTCCTCCCCATACGCAGCGCGGAAGCACTGGTGGGACACGAAAGCCATGCGCTCAGCGTAGTCGACGTGCATATCGAACACGATCTCGGATGCCCATGCAATCAGTCGGTCGTCGTGCACTGCCTGCCAGGTGGACATGTACGCGAAGCCGCGCTTGCGCCTCTCGAGCCCAAGGAACGCAATCGTCAGCCCAGGGTGCAGCTCAAGCTGGTCCTCGGCCCAGCGGACGACCTTGTTCAATGTCGAGAAGACGACAGCGCGGTCGCGCGGCCCCAGATCGGCGCCCGCCGCAAAGAACGGCGACAGGCTCAGCGTCAGGTGGGCCTTGCCGCACTCCATGATGTCGTAGAAGGTCAACGAGGCTGCGACGTGGGCGTCCATGACGATCACATTGTGCGTTTTGGGCATCACCAGCGGGCGATACTCGAGCGGTGCAGCGTAGCTGAACACCTTGATGAAGGCACGCGGGGATCTCGGTAGCGGCACCGGCCGCTGTCCGTAGATGCGGAGGTATCGCGGCTCGCTGTTGCGCAGGAAGGCGGCGCACGTTCCCCGCCCGATGTCCTCGTTGTCGTAGGCGAATACGTCGATCGTGCGCACGTCACGGTTGCCGCGCGCCCACCGGTCGTTCCAGACCTGGTAGTACCGGGTACACGGCTGGGACCCGGCGACGACCATGTGCGCGGCCAGCTGCTGGTCGACGACGGCCTTCGCCGCACGGCCCGCCGCGCGCAGGGCGGAGAGCGTGCTCACGTCGTCGTCGGCATGGATGTAGGCGACGATCTCCTCGAAGAGATGGGGGTAGAACTTGATGTCGAGCGGCATGAGGATGAGTACGGATTCAGGATTGGGATCATGCCAAGCGCAAGACGAAAACCGATCCCAGGGGTCGACGCCGGCGGCTGCGCGCAACGACGAGGAGGGCAGGTCAGGTCAGCGGGTCGCTGTTCAAGCACGGATGGGGCTGAGGGTCAAGTTACCGAGAACGTCAGAAATACAAATTCTGCCAGATCTCAAGTCAGCAACGGCCCGACGCCCGACGGGGGTGAGGATTCGGGCTGTCGGAAGCGAACAAGTGCAGATCTGCTGATCATTTTTACCGCGTGCTGCTTGCGTGTGCCAAGGGACCGTTATTAATTAACATCCACGCGCTCCCCTTAGCCGCAGCAATGCATGCATTCAGATCTGGCGCTGTTCCTTGCACGTCCTCTGCTCGACAACAGCGACAGATGCATGGGGGTTCAGGCAAAACTAGCGGTTCAATTCAGGCGAGCGGCACAACTCCCGCGAGTTTATTGCAGCGACCGATTTCGGCAGCGAGCCGAAACTGAATCACTGAACATGTGGTCTGGCTTTCCCGACTCATCGCCGGGAATCCCGCTACTCGACAGTGTACAACATGAACCTCTCATCGCCCACTCGATCCCGGTAGTCCCTCGCAGAGACAAACTCGATACGCTCCTGCAGGCGCCGGATCTCGTCCTCGCTTAGAGGCACGCACTTTCTCTTCTCTGAGTAGTGCGGCGCACACGTCCACCCCGTTCGGGCAAAGTGCCGGAATACGACGTCCCACAGCCTCCGGACATCGTGCGCCAGCTCGGGGTCGGGCAACGGGTCGACTGGCCACAGCTGGAACCAGTGCACGCTCCAGCCCTCGGTACCGACGAGCGTCAGGCGGGCACTTTGATGACTGCGGAGGTATGTTATCGCGCTGACGACGATCGAGTTCAGGAGCCCCCACTTCCGGTCCGGGTTCTCCGGAGGATCCTCGGACGTCTCGCCCTGAGGGGTGAAGAGGATGACAACCTCTCGGGCAGGCGAGGGCGATGCAGAGACGGGAGCGCACTTCATGCAGACGTTCGTGGACCCCCAGAGGACCTCGAACAGGCCGACATTGCTTTTGTGACGGATATTGATGACGTTGTCAACACTCGGCACAAGCTGGTGCTTGACCCCAGCACCGAAGAAGTAGCCCGCCTTGGTGAACTGGACGAGTGTGCTGGCGCCGCAGGCGTCTGGTACGAAGGTCCGGCTGTCGAACAGGCGGATGATCTCTGGCCCAGCGGCGCGGACGTAGTCGGCGACTGTATCCTCCGACTCGCACGACACGAGCTCGTTCCGCTCCGTGCCGTAGTTGCACAGGCGATGCCAGGTGAAGTGATGCACGTCCACGACCCGGACCTTGGGGCTGCCATGTGGGCGCAGGCGACCCCAGCGCGTGTTCACGCCCATGTGGTGCTGCTTGCCGCTCACCACGAGGTGCGATCGGAGTTTTCGGTCCACCATGTCTCGGACCTGGGTGGATGTCTGGCGCAGCGCTAGCAGCGTGTCGATGCAGAGCGCGCGGTACAGCTCATCGACGATGCAGTCGAAGACGTGGGGGAAGTAGGCGATATCGATCATCGCTCGTCTTGTTGTTGCGGTGTTGTTGAGGAGCAGTGAGTAGCAGAAAAGGAGGCCAGCCAGCGTGTCATGTCGTGCTAGGTCTTATGAACACCACAGGCATCCTCGAAAGCGTGGGCGTGCATGTGTCGGGTGTGGCTCGATCAGCCGTCGGGCACGCCTGGGCGTTGTCTTACACTTGCTGGATCCGACATTGGTAGAGGTCTGATGAAGACGAAGATTGACAGTCGCATTGGGAATGAGGGAGGGAATAGGGCGCGACTACATTTGTCGGCGTGGGGCGCGATTGGTAATGACTGATACGCCGGCATCGGTTAGCAACAGGTTAGCTGGCGACGCTCTGGCTTATGCATGCCTTGTCTGCGCCCATATCACACCTCGAACGACCAACCGCTTGGACATGTACCGGTCGAGACAAAGGCGGAGAGCGCCGTGGGGGACGGTGCGATCTCGAATTCACTCCGCCCAAACAAACAGATCTCGATCTATCTTATCACGGCTTACGTACACCGCACTTCCGAGTGTACCAGTCCACTGGAAACTCTCCTCCAGTCCTGTGCAACTACTTTGAGAGCCGCAAGTATCGTCACTCGAGCACGCGATGCTTGAATTGTGCGCAGCTTGACAAGTCATGATGACAGGCTAGTGCAGTCTAACCCCGTCCAGTGTGTCACGCAAAGCAAGCTCGGCTCGTTGCAAGCGGCATCAGCTGATAGTGTGACACAACAGGGGTACGTCGGACAGGAACCCAGCAAACATTGCTCTGCGATCCATCATGCATCATCCGCATCACCCTCGTCCACGACGCCCGCCATGTCGACGTCGACGTCGACGGCCATGGCCGACATGACGTCGACCCACCCCAAGGACTGCACCTGCGTGTGGTGTATGCTCGTGCGCGACCTGCAGACTGCGGAGAAGAACGCGGCCAAGCCCGCCCCGCCCCCGCCGAAACCGCCGGGCAAGACTGCGACCCAGAAGGCGGACATGCTGACGACGCATCCGAAGGACTGCGACTGCGTGTGGTGCAGCCTGGTGCGGGATCTGAAGACTGCAGACAGCAGTACCGGCGGCGGAGGCAAGGAGACGGCCAAGGCCGGTGAGTGGACTGTGATGTCGGAGCTGACATCAGTGAAGAAGGAGGCTAAGGACTTTCCGCCCAAGCCTCCCAAGGCTGATCCACCGAAAGAGGCTCCCAAGGCCGATCCGCCGAAGGACGAAGCGAAGCCGAAAGGGGACGTTGGCAAGCCGCCGGCCCCGCCGAAGTTCGGACAGCTGAAGAAGGCCCCGCCGAAGCCGAAGGAGCCCAAATCGCCAAAGCCGCCGAGACAGTTCAAGGAGAAGAAGGAGAAGCCGCCCAAGCCGCCGAAGGAACCCAAGCCGCCCAAGCCAGCCAAGGACGACAGCGCCAAGAAGGAAGCAGCAGTGAAAAAGAAGGCGGACGCCGAGGCGGCGAAGCAGGCCAAGGCAGATGCGAAGGCGGCGAAGAAGGCTGCCGCCGACAGCAAGAAGGCCGAGGCTGCGGCGGCGAAGCAGAAGGCGGCTGAGGATAAAGCGAAGGCGAAGGAGGCTAAGAAGGCGGAGGCACAGGCGAAGAAAGAGGCCGCGGCGGCGGTCAGGCGAGGGTCAAAGCTGTACAAGCCCCCGCCGGTCAAAGCATGATAGACAGGTTAGTTGTAGACTGGTTGTATGAGTTCACCCTGACGTCGTTCACACATTGTCTCGGATGATCTGCGAAACAGCGGCGGTGCTCCGCTCAGTGGCGAAGCTTCTTAAACCTGCATCTTCCTACTGAACTGAACTTCTGAACCTCTAGCTTAGCCGCCGTACTCGAGGCCGCGGCGGATCTCATCGAAGCAAACGGCGATACCGGCCATGAGGGCGACGTCGATGCCAGGCGCAACGGTGAAGAAGTAGGTCTGGTCGTCGTACGCACCAGGCTTGACGGTCATGCTCTTGCGGGACGCCTTGGCCACGGGGTGCGTCGGCTTCTTGGTCGACTTGTCGTAGAACGAGAGGACGGCTCCGTCGCCGGCCCAGTCGCCGTCGAGCTCCATCGTCTGCTCGTCGCCAGACTTGGTCACGACGTCAGACAGCACGACCTTGGCGCGCGCACCGCCCTCGGCCTTGGACTCGTCCTCGACCTTGAACAGCTGCACGCCCTCGCGCTTGCCGACCATCGAAGCGTGGACGGTGAAGATCTTGTCGTGGATCTCGTACAGCTCCGTGCCCTGCGAGTCGACGACCGCTGCGAACGTCAGCACTGGTCAGCTAGCGCTACTCACTCCTCTTGTTGGTGACCGAGTGGTTCTTGGCCTTGAGGGTCACGACGACATCGCCGTTGAGGTCGGTGATGGCGTAGTCGGTCGGCGAATCGGCGTAGAGGTTCTCGCGGAGCACGAGGGTAGTGGGCTCGGAGCGAACCTGGCCAACGACCTTGATCGGGGGCGAAACAGAGACGAGCTGGACGGTGTCGACGTTGTTGGGCATTGTTGTTTGTGATGAGGGGAGGAGGCACACCTCGGGCTAGCACTTATATACGGCCTCGGCCATGCATCGCTGCTACTGCTGCTGCATGCAGTGTGAGACCTAGGACCGCATGTCGCCTCGGCAGCAAGCATGGCAGCTAGGCGACGGACTGACGTCAAGAGCTCTAGCTGCACGGTGTGTTCCACCACATTCGATCGGCAACTCGTGATGCCTGGGAATCGGATGTTACGTTGCGCTGTGCGAGCATCTTCCAACAATCCTCCTGCCCTTCCCATTCACCCAGCGGTCACCGATCGCTGACCGAGGCCATGCGAAGAGACCGAGACTCTGCGACAACGTTCCTGTCTACTGCCAAGCACCCGATAATGTGCAGACCGAGGGCGATCTGGCTGGCGGCGCACATCTCGGCGCCGAAAGCGGCCCAAAAAGCCATGACATCATCGCGGAATCGAAAAAATGGGCACCAACTGGGATTTGAACCCAGGACCACTTCCATTGGATGTTTCATCCGGATCTCGAGGAACCCGAAGGAAGTATGATAGCGACTACACCATTGATGCGCTGGAATCTCCTGTTCGAGAGGAATCCAACGCATCAATCAGCTTGCAGATTGTGACTGCCGTTGTCGAGAAACTC
This sequence comes from Trichosporon faecale, assembly GCA_039545375.1. Classification (NCBI taxonomy): domain Eukaryota; kingdom Fungi; phylum Basidiomycota; class Tremellomycetes; order Trichosporonales; family Trichosporonaceae; genus Trichosporon; species Trichosporon faecale. The sequence continues at coordinate 159,204 of BCLU01000011.1, forward strand.
GAGAATTATTGTGAGATGCTGGTGTGAGCATGGTGTGAGCGCCTCAGTGCCACAGGAGGGGCGCAGCTGTGTGATCGGCGCTATGCTACGCCCCCGCTGTGTGCTAAGGAAGGGCCGCAACTAGTGGAGGCACTGTTTCGGGCGCAAGTCGATCATCGGGTGGTGCATTCCGCGACCTCCACCTAGAACGTCCGCCGCCATGGACGCTTTGACTTCGCCCACATGGCCATCGACTTTGCGTTCTACCCGCACATCCTCGACCTCGTCATTGACGCTCTCTACTGCGACCACGATGCGGCGACACTCCGGACACTGGGACAGACATCCAAGGCTCTGCATGCCCTAGTGCAACGCAAGCTCCTACAGCATGCGGTCGTACGCCGCGTCCTTGACTCCGAGAACGGTACCGAGCGCAACTTTGTCTGGGACTCGCATCTCGACAAGGCACGAGTACTCGATGTCTACGACGAGGTCTTCCGAACGGAGACCAACGATGAGCCCTTGACCCTCGATGCGGTCGACAGCCAGCCGAACACGGTCCGCTTCTTCTCGCGTATGCACCACCGATTCCAGCTCCCCACGACCGGCGTCCGCACCGCCATCTTCAACGTCGACATCCCCGATTCCGCCTTCGCGACAGTCTATCCCGAAGACGACCTAGTCGTCGCGTGCCCGCTCCCCGACGTACCGCTCAACATCCTCCACCTCCGCTACGACCAGCGCGGCATGGGTGACTTCGGCTTCGCGTTCGAACCTCTGCCGCTGGAAACGGAGCTGGACCAGAGGGGGCACGAGGTCTGTGTCCTTGCCAAGATGTACGACTACGGACCTCGACCGAAGAGCCCATGGCGAAGCACGCTGCTGAACCAGCTGGCTACCAGCGCGCTCGCGTACCTCCACGCCTTCCCCAGGGCGACGCTCACGCTCGTCGGCATGGACTCCTGGGACACGTGGTGCGGATCGCCTTTTCCGGACGAGGAGTGGGAGCCGACACCACCTCGACACTTCGCAAACAAGGCGGAGAAGGTCCGATACTTTTGGGACTGGATGTTCGAAATCGAATTCGGGCGCAGGTACGCGGACATTGAAGACATCAAGGCTCGCGTGCGGTTCGAGACAGAGGAAGACTTCAGGAAACGAGTCGGAGACGAGATGGTCATGCTGGTGTTCGAGCCGCCGGACCAGTTGCCGTGACGCCTCTCTCTCCCGACCATCTGCACCGGTCATCCGCGGCGGTCCTCAACCCGCACATGCATAACACCTCCAGCCTTACGTTAACACGGCTGCACTGGGGCACGATGGTACATCATACATCACATGAAGGGCTCGTGCTTGGCTGAGGGCAAGCTCGGTCTAGATCTAATGGCCTGACGTCTGACGGCAGAGCTCCCCCTCTGGGTCTAGAGATGGTAGTCGTCGATGCAGTTGACACGCACGCCGCGCCTCTCCCACACACCGCCGATGTTCATGTCCTCCGTTCCGCTGCTAGTCAGCACTAACCAGCAAGGTCACTCACTCATCGCGCCACGTGAACGAGGGCTCCTCGCCTTCAGCAGCCGGGTTGCGGAACACAATGTTCTTTTGCTTGGAGTCAGCCAAGCCTCGTTGCTCACTCACAAGTCCAAGAGTCAAATGGATGCCGGCCGGAGCGACGGTGTACTTCTCAGTCGGCCTGTTGCCGTCGATGAGGGCGCGGATGTTCTTTGCGACAGCCGCGGCCTGCGCCATCCCCGGGCGCGCGGCCTTGTGCGCCCCCGTGTCTGCGATGTCGCCGACGGCGAAAATGTTCGGGTAGTCCCACAGCTGGAGCGTGGGCTGAACGCGGAGGAAACCGTTGTCCGGGTTGATCTGGTCTGGCAGCGTCCGCACGAGTTCGTTGTTGGCGATCTGCCCCGTGCCCGGGATCACGAGCTGCGTCTCGATCTCGCGCCCGTCCTTCAGCTGTACCGCAAAAGTGGACCCATCGGAGGGGAATCCTCCCTCTGGCACAACAACACGATTGCCCGTGATAACGTCCACGCCGAGCTCGGCGAAGCGGTTCATTATGAGCTCGTTGAACTGGGGGTGGAACTTGGGCATGACCCGGTCGCGCGACTGGACGAGCGTCACTTTCTTCGAGGGGTAGAGCTCCTTCAGATCCGTCGCCATCTGAACACCAACGGCGCCACCGCCAATGATGACGGTGGACGGCGCGGCGAGCACTCGCTTCTGGTACTCCTGGAAGTACTTCACGGAGGGGAGCTTGTCCTCTGATGCCATCGTGCCCGGGGGTGTCAGACGCGTTCCGGTCGCGATGGTGAGGTAGGAGAACGGCAACAGAGTGGAACCCTCCCAAGGACGGTCCAGAAGGAGGTGGTCCGGATGGACTTCGAGAGCCTTCGCGCGCACTACGGCGTTCTGCGTGTTGTCGAATACGCGGTACGGAATGAAGGCCTTGTGCTCGTGGGTCGGGAGAACGGCGAAGCGTGGCTGCGATCAGCGTTGTGCAGCTGGAATCACTCACAAAGGCGAAGAGGTGGTGGAAGTGGCTGTGCGGCTCAACAAGTAGCACCCTGTAACCCGTGGGCAGGATACCAGCCAGCTCCTTGGCCGCGCTCTGCCGTTAGCGCCTGCTCGTAACAACGTCCTCACAACTCCGACGTATGACCCTCCAACGACAACGACGTTCTTGATGACAGCGACCATGATGCAAGTGGGGAGAAAGACAATGGCGCCACGAAGCACTCCAGAGCTATATATAACCTGGCTGCTCAACGGCCCCTCGGGGCCGAGGATGCACCCACACTGGACGATGCCGACGGAAGCGAGGGTGGTGAGTCAACGCCGCGGTGTTTTATCAGATAAGCCAGCTGCGGCGACTTTGCGGCGACTTCCGTCGGAACGTTCGGCCGCGTCCACCTGCCGCCCATGGCGCTTCTGCCGCTCGCGGGTCTGTGCCTTATACCTCGCGTGCAGGATGCACTGGCGCGTTGCGCGACAGCAGTGACTCGCTCTTCGCTTTAGGCCGACAACCGCATGCCGACATCGCCGACTTGACCGAGATTCAGAAGAGGGTTTGGCGGCAGTTGCAACACCTTGTTACTGCAAGCGGCCTGACGACGAGATTGATACAAGGTCGATAGCGACAACCGTGCAGCTCGATGACCACAAAATGTAGCAATGCATGAAGGGCGCAAGCCTTGACTGCAGATGGGCGCAGGCCTGGTTGTACACAGACACGGCAAAGGAACTACTCTACAACCTTTGGACCTACACGTCGCAGCATCCACCATGTCCGTCCCGGTCCCGCGCTGCTTCGCCCCGCCCCGTACCCTCGGAGGGGACGCTGACCTCCGTCTCGTCAAGCTCGAGAAGAAGCACCTCACCCAGGAAGACACGTCTCTCAATGGCAAGATCTGGGCTCTCTGGACTCTCGAGGAGAGCAAGATGGACCAGTCGAACATGACACTCAGGCACTACCACGACTGGGTTGCTGGGTAAGGTACGCCTGTGTGGAACGCTGACGCCAGACCTCCCTTCGACTTTGACAAGGATCTCAAGCAGAGCACGATCCAGCTGGAGAAGCTGTGGCTCACGACCAAGATCATGACCCTGCTGAGCTGCGACGTGGCCAACGTCGCCCACGCACACATCAGGCGCAAGATCCAGGACAAGGCGGCGGGGCGTATCGAACCCATCGACGTGGTCGTGAAGCGCATCAAGGCTACGAAGGAGGAGGCGAACGCGTAGGTGCTTAAACTTCGTCAACCTGACAGCAGACTGTTCCGTCTCGGCACTCAGTCCGGATACTCGCGCGCGCAGATGGGATACATGGAGTGCATCATCGACCTGATTCCCTGGTTTGCCTCGCCCGTCTTCCTCACCGCCGAGCAAGCCCACGACACGGGTCTCGCTGAGCTGTGAGCTACTGTACAGATGCCTATCAGCTAACAGCAGCGATGCGCAGATCTGGAACAACTTCTTCCTGGCCTCGTTCAAGATGCTGCCCGCGGAGAGGGAGATGACGCAGGACACGATCCTGTGCGGGGCCGCGATTGATGCCGTTCTGCAGGGCCGCTACGCTCCAGCCCGTCTCCTGTACAAGGCACGCCACAGTGAGTCCCGGGTGTAAGCCCCCATTCACAATGAGACTACATCAAGTTCTTCGAGACCCAAGGTCGCCCTGAGATCCAAGCCGAGATGCCTTACCTCAAGGCACTCCTCGATGAGATGAAGGACAAGACTTCGGCCGACTGGGCGCATCGTGACTGCATCTCCGAGCACGTCTGCTTCACCGATGCTGGGCGTGCCCTCGTCCGCAAGCTTGAGAGCCCAGAGGAGAAGGCCAAACACCTCCCCGGAATCGGCCCCAAGCCCACTCCCAAGCATTACACTTGGGACAAGGTTGGCAAGCACGTCTGGGGCAGCGGTGCCCCCACTCTCTGAACCCAGTTGCTGTTGAATTGACGGGAATACAAGATGTTTCATTGCATGAACGACGAACAGATGAAAAGCCCTAGAAATACTCGAGCCAGTACTCGAGCCTCGACGGATCAGCTCGGAGTAGAGGGCAGCCATACGCCTCCGCGATGTTCGCACGGAGGTCGTCCATCATAGCACCCGGTCCGCACGCGAGCACAGCTAGGCGCGACTCTGTGTCTCCACTCAGCGCCTCAATCTGCGCCTCGAGCAGGTCGCGTATCGGCGGTCGACCTTTGGTGAATACGACGTCGCGGCGGTCCCTATCTCCTACCTCGCTGGCCGTCACAGCGCCGTACCCGCTGTCGATCGTGACGTCGAGGTTGGCCAGGAAGGCACGCGCGGAGACAGGCTCCTCCTGAGTCAGGTACAGGTCGAGGCTGATGTGCGATGTGCGCTCGGGTGCCAGCTCGTGCGACAGGACGTCGGCGGCGTAGGCAGCATTGCGAACTGTCCACACCACGCTGACTCGGCGCTTCTTCGCCATGCCGTCCGAGGCTTGACCCAGAACGTACACATAGGGGAGAATCGCGGCGATACCACTGCCACCCGCGAGGAGCAGGATGTGGTCGTACTCGTCGATCGGATCCCGAGTGCCATACGGGCCCTCAAGGAGGACGCGGAGCCGCGCCTCCGGCTCCGTCACAAGCAGAGAGGATTCGCTGTCCTTCACAGCCGCTTCCTCGATGCGTTTCCGCAACCGGCCCGTCCAGCCCCCTTGCGGCGCGATGAGGAATTGGAGCGTGGTACGGTCCCGGCGCTTCTCCCAGCTGGCCAGCGTGAAGGGGTGGTTCTCCCATGGCGTCAGGCTGTGCGGGGAATACAGGAAGTAGTAGTCGCCCGGTTGGGGCGAGATGGGCACGCTGGTGTCGACACTCAGGCGCATCAGACCGGGCTCGAGAGCAGTGACGACGCCAACGGCGTTGCGCGCTCCCAGAGTACGGTAGCTCAGCACAGTGACGCGGACGAGGCGAAGGACGCGATCGAAGAGCCAGATACCGACACAGAGCCAGACGAACGGGTCGTATCCGAACATATCGGTGTGGATAACCATCAAAACGAGGAAGGCAACACTGAGTCCGATATGCAGGAGCAGGAAGATCTCGTATGACCATCGCCGGAGGGGTAGCAGCGAGAGCGGGATCAGCGCTCCCATCGCGAGCATGCCGTACACGCCGCTCCACCAGTATCGCTCGGGCATGGTCAGCCAGAACTTTCCCCACCTGAGGTACACGTAGCCTGCCGAATGGACTAAGGCCTGCACGACGGCGACGCGCGCGGTCCAGCGATGGAAGAGGTTCAGAGAGGGATAGTTCCAGCCGGTGAGCCAGAGAACGACGTCGTTCCGCCCCGCCAGCAGCCACAGAAGCACCATGTTGTAGAAGCTCATGATGCCCGTCCGGTCCGCGACGTATCGAGCGAGCTGGACATCTTGCTGCCCAAGCCAGAACATGTTGTTCTCGAACGTGTCGTAGCCGTAACACCCCATGACGATGTTAAGCGTGACGTAGGTGGCGATCAGAATGGCTTGGAGTCTTGTCGGAATCGTCAGGATGCCCCACGGCTGCGCGTTGCGGTAGCCCAACATCGCAGGCGTGCCAATGTAACGCCTGTACCACGCATAGAGCCGAGGCCACGGCTCGAGGAGGTTGCCGGTCCACGTCACGACCCCTCGTTCCGCGGCATAGGCCAGCAGACGGTTTCCAATGCCAATCAGCGTCATCATCGCCAGCAGCGCGTACATGCACCAGCCGAAGAGGTTGTGGAGATCGAGTTGCCGAGCGAAAGTCATCTGTCATCAGCTGTGAAAACCTCGTTGTACTCACGTCTGTGCGGTAGCCGTCGTTGTAGTTGCTGCTGGAGACCAGTATAGTCCCATTGTAGACGCTTCCCTGATGGACGAGCGTGTCGACCACAGGGGGGTCCGAAGGCACCATAGCGAGCACATCGGCGAAAGAGGGTAGCGGGGTGCCGGGGGCTCCGATGTCACGCATCGAGGCGAAGCGGTCCCAGCCAGCATAGATGCCTTCAGGCGAGCAGTAGCTGGCCATGCAAGCGACGACCGAGGTCATGTAATCATTTGAAGCAATCTTCCGGGGCCATGTCGCTGGCCCAGCGATGTCGGCGAACGCGACGAACTCGAGAGGCAGCCGGCATGCCGTGAAGCAGGCGCCTGGTCCGCCGACGAAGGCCGCATGTGCCGTTGAGGCGAGAACGAGGAGGATGGCGAGCGCCGCAGGTGGCGAAGCGGCCTTGGTCATGGCAAGATCATGGACAAGGAGAGTAGTGAGTGGCAAGAGTGACGATGGGGTGATGCAAGGAAAGGTGGACGGACCGTGACAGTGTTTTTTATCAGATAGCGATTCGGCCGATTACGCCGGCCAATCAGACAAGCCGGTCCGGGGAGGCACGGAGCCTGCTTACCCGAAAGTAAGCTTCCAGCACGCGACTCATCCCGTCGACGGCGATGTCTTGTGGGGCACTTGAGCCGGGTATGGAAGGGCTATGCACGGTGGGGCTGACGCTCTCTGTCTCCTGTCAGCTTGTTCACAGCCTGTACCGCTTTACCGCAAGCTCCTCGTTATGTCAAGTGTCTGGCCGATTCCCAAACTGTCCCAACTGGTAGGGGTCTTAGAGGTCAACTTGCAGTACTAACTGTCCTCATGCAAGCTACCTACGCACCTCGCAGCGCGTCAGGCCGCGATGTAGCCCACTGAGCGGTGGGAGGACTTTGACCGAGATGCGATCTCAGCACGAGCAGGTAGAGCGCCGTGCGTGGAGGGATGACGCTGAGTCACGTGACCGCTCCCTCTGTGATTGTTCTGCGTCTGACACTTCATTAGACGTAGGAGTTGGCAAGGAGGTCCAGGACCTCGCGCCAGCGGGCCAGCAGCGTCAAGACACTTGCGCGAAGGTGCAATGTCCGTACCGGATTGCGGGAGGTCTGGTACCGGGAGCGGACTCGCATGGAGCTGGGCCATCACAGCCCTGCACGCGAGTATGTGATGCGCCGCGGTTGGTGATAAGATGAACAGACGGTGGATGTTTCCATCAGGCACGGGGGGTGTCCGGGGAAGAAGCCCTCCTCGAAAATGTATATCGACGATTTCGACGCGTCCGCCTTGACGCGACTCTCTGCTGCTCTCGGTGGGTTCCAGGGTGGCATGGCGTTGATTCGGCGCCTCGGTCCCCGAAGTGGGCGTCAATTACCAGTTTAAGCTCTGCGTTTCTTCGATCGAAAGGACAGGGCCATGTGAGCGTTCCGCACTCGACATGTGCGCCAGCCGCATTCGAGGGCGAATCACATGGGTTTTATTTCGAAGCAATCTCGGATGTTGGACGTAAAGTGTGCAGCTCGACGCTAACAAAGTTCGATGTCTCGGTCTCGATTTCGCCCCCGACCTCTCCTTCCGTCTACTGCAGCAGCCTCGGCCATGTCTACGGCACAAGTCTGGAGATCGCCGAGGCGGATGTTCCGAAGCAGACGCCGGTAGCGGCAACGCACATCATGCTCCACGCCGGTTGCGATCGGTATCGCGCGTATATCTACTGCTGAAGCACCTGAAATCGGCACTCCAGCTCACGCTACCTCCACCGCTACTTAAGACAACCAACGCCCACCATGACGCAAGACACTCCCACCACTCTTGGCCTCCTCCCTATCATCGACTTCACTGGCTTCAACCAGGGGAACGCCGAGGTGAGTACCTTGTCCCCACGCAGCGCTCACACATTCAGCTTGACGAGAAGATCGGCAGGCAGTTCTTCGAAGCATGCCGTGATGTCGGCTTCGCGTACCTCACCAACACGGGCATCACCGACGACGATGTGAACACCATCTTCGACTGGTCGCGTCGCTTCCACAGCCTGCCCGATGAGGCCAAGGCCAAGTGCAAGATCCTGCCGCGTACTGCCAAGACGCCGCGCTGCGGGTAGATACCGATGTTCGCCTGCAAGCGCTAACGTCCAGCGGCTACTCCGGCATCGGCCAGGAGCAGGTCACGCGCATCCTTCGCGGCGAGGACAACCCCGACAAGAACAGCGGCGACAACAAGCAGTCCTTTGACGTCCGTAAGTGTCCTCCCACAGCACTGCCGCTGATACCAGAAACCCGCAAGGACGCCGACGGCTCGTACCACTACCCGAACATGTGGCCTGATGAGGAGGATCTCCCCGGCTTCCGCGCCGCGCTCCAGCACTGGTCCGACCTCTGCTCCGCCGTTCGCAACAAGGCTCTGACCGCGCTCTCGATCGGCATGCCGGGCATCGACAAGGGCTTCTTCGACAGCTACCACTCGCACCAGGACAACTACCTGCGCCTCCTGCACTACCCGTCGCTGCCGTGGCCGGAGACCGAGTCTCCCGACAACACGCGCACGGGCGCGCACACCGACTTCGGCACGCTCACCCTACTCTTCCAGGACAACGTCGGTGGCCTCGAAGTCGAGGACCCCAAGCGCCCCGGCGTCTTTGTCCCCGCCCCGCCCGTCACACCGTCGACGTGTGTCTTCAACATCGGCGACCTTCTCCAGCGCTGGTCCAACGACGGATTGCGCTCCACGACTCACCGCGTCGCTCCGCCTCGCCGCACGGCCGACTCCGAACCGTTGCAGCCCGAGCGCTTCTCGCTCCCGTACTTCTGCGGTGCCGACGCCGAGGCCGTCGTCAAGGCCATTCCCGGCACTTTCTCTGAGTCCAACCCCGCCAAGTACCCGCCCATCAGCGTGCGCGAATACGTCGACAAGCATGTGCTGGCCATGTACGCCACCGAACCCGCAAAGGCGTAAGCTTGTAGATGCCATCACCGACGGCTATCTCATGCATTCCAGTATCGTGCAGCTATTAAGAGGACTTCGCGCGAGGAAGCGGTGGCACGCTGGATGCCACAAGAACTAACGGCCGGCAGAGCCCTGCTGAAGCCGAGGCAAGCCCATGACGAGAACGGACCGAATGGGCGATGAACCGCAGCTCTCCACCGACCAGCTCGAAGCTCGAGGCGAAAGAGTGATCTTTCGGCGCACTTCCGCACGTCAGAGAACCGGGCAAGACTGCGCAAGTAGATGGGAACGGGCACGACCTATCGCGCGGCCCGATGTCCGGCGGTTGTCGAAGCTGACGAAGCGCTCGCGGCTCAGTATACCTTAAATTACATCACCAAGCGGCAGCCGTTCGCGCGGTGAGACACACGCAGCGCAAGTCGCCTGCACAGGACTCACAACGCGGCGGGAGTTACACAGATTTGAACCTCCCACGGTGGGAACAACACAGATCTGACAGTAGCGATCGAGATACTATGGACGTGGTGTAAGTCGAGCGGGGGTTGTAGTAGCGAGCACATAAACTATCCACACCAGCACACTTAGTACTTGCCGAGCAGATAACTTGATACATGGTCCTTCTTGAGGGAGCGAGAAGGGCTTCCTATATACTGTAAACGCCAGTATCGGCACTACACCCTGAGAATCCTTATTCGGCCACTCTCGTAAGATAGGACGCTACGGCCCGGCTGTGACCTGTGACAGAACACTACACCTAATAGAAATTTCTAATTGGATTAGAAAAAGTCCAATTAGAAGTTTGTTTTGGGCAACGCTACAGCCCTCCAGACCCGCACTGTGACTGGGTGACGGCGCGCTCCGAGGGCTCTGTGACCTGTGACAGGGTGTAGTGCCGAAACTGGCGTTTACAGTATCTGCGAAGTGGGTCCCTGACCCATGGACAAAGGAGCAATGTTGCTGGCTATCGCAGCGAGCTGTAACGACGCTGCTGTAACGAACCAACCACTACGGCACCAAAAGCACGCGCACGAGACTCACGTGACCCACCTACACCACACACCGCCCAAAGCGACCCAACAATCGCCGACAGCTGACAACCAGGGGTAGTCAATAATTCCAAACGTTTTGATTTCAAAACGTTCGGCCGTGCCTGGCCAATCTTGTATTGCCTCATTAGGAAATATTCGTAGTGTCACGTGATGCAACCACGTGGCTGGAGTCTCGACGTTTCGTTTCGAAACGTCCAACGTCAGAATGACGAACCCGTTTGCAACGTCCTCTTCGACGACTGGAGCTTTTGCAACCATGGGCACTAGAGGTCCCGGAGTGCCGCCATCGACTCCGGCTGGCCGCCAGCAATCTACTCGTATGTCGGAAACCCTGCTACGTGAAATAGAACTCGCGTGGATCAGGAGCCAAGATGAGGGCCACTCGACCTCGAGCGTGAGTCTTCAGAACCCCCACCTTTTGCATGTATCTTACTTACACTCGTCGACAGCCCATCACGCGCAGCGCGCCTCGCGAGGGTATCGATTACTGGCGTCCTGAAGGTCCCAAAGGTGCCAAGCAATGGCACCATGACGGCGTCAACGACTCACCCTCCTCGGAGGAAATCCTCCTCAACATCCTTATCGAACAACCCGCTCTCTGGCAAGTCTGGAAGGCTGGCAAGAACGCCCAGGGTGCCAGCAGGCAGCCCCAGGTCAACAAGATCCTCGAGAAGGAGCTCAAGGGCCGTCATGGCCCGCTCGCACGCTCTCATGGAGCAATTGGCGCTTGGGTGGGTGGCAAATCTTGTCTGCAACTCGTTTACTTCAGCTTAGGAAGTGTCACGCCAAATGGGGCAAGGCCAACGGCCTCAACCGCGTGGGTACCGGCGACGGCTGGTGTTATGGCCTTGCCATAACACTAGGATGATACAGCCTGATATCTGCAAGTACATACTACACTACCGTAGGAAGCACAGCATTACATCATACTTGCGACCGACATCCGCTCGAAGGCCGGTGGAAGCAGTTCGAGATACCGAAGGAACGCCGATGGAAGACCGAGTGAAATCCGGTGGAAGCAAACCTGCACAGCCTCACTCCTTGCTTACTAAGCAAGGTGATACTGGAATCCTATTTCTCAAACGCAGGTTTGCCACTCACCCGTATTTAGTCCCTAGCAGATATATAAGGAGGGGGTGAGACCTTCTTCCCCTCCAGAGATGAAATATCGTGTGTTACATCGTATACTGTCGATTGCAGATAGCTTGACTGCCTAATCATTCTCGCCTCATCCTTATAGTCTAGGAATCTCGCCTGATTCAATCTCTCCTCAGCCCAAGCTCTGGTGTTCGACAGGCTAGAGTGAGGTCGTAACAGTACCCCGTGGCAGCCTCCCAAGGGTGCGACATCGGAGAGTCAATTTCCGGAGCCCAAACGGTACAAGAAGACTGAGATTTGGACTAGTGGGTGGCGTTGAGGACGACCTCGGACGTTGTGGAATACAGGGTGATCGCCGACGTATCGGACAAGCCGTTCTAGCTTGTTTCGGTCCATTCTAAAGCATTCTCGGAACTCCGGGGGTGTAACACGTGACTTGGACCGCTTTGCCACTGTGCCAGCTGACCGTGTAAAAGGTACAATATTAGAGCCAATTGCTCTAACAACGGTCCTACTTAAGGACTAGGCCACGCGAGGGGCGCAACGGTGTGCGCC
>BCLU01000011.1:188865-305262 GCA_039545375.1 Trichosporon faecale
GAGGTTACGACTCAGTGTGGGGAGGTTACAAGCGTTTCAGATGACAGTTGCAGCATTATGCACGGAGGTTCCAATTCTTTGCATGGAGGTTACAAAGAAGATTGGGACGTTACGACTCAGTGTTGGGAGGTTACAAGTGTTTCAGATGACAGTTGCAACATTATCCGGGGAGGTTCCAACTGTTTGCATGGAGGTTACAGGGAGGTTACAACTCAGTGTGGGGAGGTTACGTGTCACGATGGGGAGGTTACCACTCAGTCTGGGGAGGTTACAAGTGTCACACACGCCTTCAGCCTACGATGCGAGATAGACTAAAGGAGCGGTGTCGAAGCTAGAAGTCTCTCAAAGAAGGAGAGCGCATCCTAGATCTTGCGGAACCCCTATGCCGCCGAGCGGTTCACAGCGTGGGCCGTCTTAGAGCAAGCGCGCATACGTTCGCGAGAACGTCACGCCACCGACTCTCTCGTCGAACTTCAGTCTGCTAAGTCAGTCAAAGAGCTCATAGCCACGACAGACAAAGATGGCATAGCTCAAAGAGTACAAATTAGTTTGATCGCACGCTAAGTAGCGAGCGCGATGGTTGCTACGGAACTAAACCTACAAGACGGAGACTTAATCACGTGACGCGAAAATGGTGGCGATGTTCGTGAGAAAACGACGGTTGTTACAGGCGTCGTAGAGGTACTCATCCTCAAATGATGGCCAACTTGATGGTGGGTATGGCCGAGGAGTTGTAGGGGGGGCCGCCACTGCTGGAAACCGCGAAGCTGCAAAGACGGGCGACGAACTTGAGGGTGAGCCTTGCGGCTGAGGAGGTACGGGGAGGAGATCAATGGCGGGTGACTGCACTCTGGGAGTTCTGAAGCCGCCTCGACAAGCCTGTGAGTGTCAGCCGGTATCTCTAGGATGTCTATGCACAACCGAGCAAGGCAGACGCACCTCTTTGGAAGGGCCGTGCTCCATGACCGCTCCGGGCGGGGTGAGGGACTCTTTGGGTCGTTTCCTCCCCCTGCCCAGCTTGTCTGTCGCAATGTTGCTCATACAGATGTTTTTCAAGTCCTGTTGAGTTGTATGATAAGAATGAAGACCAGTGACAAGCTGACGACAAGTGCACAGTGAGCGGACGCGCGGTCCCGCAGTACCTGCAGCTCGCGCTCCGTGCCCTTGTCTCGAGCAGCGGGGTTGTTCAAGACATTTGAGTCTACCGTCATAGGCAGACTGCTGAAGCTGCAGCTCTTCGAGTTGCGCGGCGAGGTTGTCGATGGTCAGAGTCTGCCGCTGGTCTTTGGGTGGGGTGGTGGAAGAAGCTGAGGCTGGGCCGGCGGGGAGCCCGGTCGTAGGGATGGCATTGGTGTCGGATCATCGGCAAACTTCGCAGCGACGAGGTTGAGCCATGTCAGGACCACTCTAAAGTACCACTCTAAAGTGGTCCTGGTCGGTCGGGGAAAGGTCTTCGGCGCCGTCGTCGAACAGCGCCGTGCCATCAACTTGGTGTACACGCAGGGTTTTGTAGTGGAACGGAGGGGACGTGGGGCTGAGCCTAATCCAAACAGACTCCCCGCGAGTTGGGGTCGGTCCGCCCTCTTAGTAGCCGGTGAGGGGAGAGTCAGGTACTGGAGCGTCTCCGTGATCCCCCCAATTGTGGGCGCCACCAGTTCCCGAGTGCCAATCTGCTTCCCGAAGCGGAGTTGAACGTTCGTGTCATGCACGGACTAGTTGACGATCTTCGTAGGCAAGTTTACGCCCCAGTAACTACGGCCGGCGTAAACCTGCATCACGGATGCTCGAACATCACTACTTAAGGCGTAGTAGACTTTACGTAGACGGTAGTGATGTTATACTCTCGTATACTCAACTAATTCTTGCATTCCTATCTAAACTATCGGCCTCAGAGACCCTCGCGGCGCCTCTGTCACTACAGTTCGACACGTCCCCGATGGTGAACTGCAGTCAGAACGGAGACACCCGACAACAACAGCCTACTCACTCATCTCCCGTTGGTAATGAAGTCGTGGTAGTCTCGGCGGCTGTCATTGAGATCCGTGGCTGGTCCGCTCCGGACGTAAGCAAGTTGTTCAAGTGTAGATCCGTACAGTCATACTTACAACTTCCATCCCCTCTCCTTGCCTGGTGTCCTGTGCGGATTTCGTGCGGCGCTGATTCTCCTGTCAGCGAGTCATTCGAGGTCGAAGTCAACAACAATTATACTCACCATAGACTTGGGATGAGGAAGGGCCTTAAGCGCACCCCTTTCCGCGGACGCCGGGCGCAGGCGGAGCTCGGGTTCGGCAGTGGGCTGAACGTCAGTGAGTCACCAAGGGTGAGCTATGACACGGCCATACTTACGCCGGCTTGGGATTGTCCTGATGACGCCGTGGCCTGCCGGTGAGGCAGGAGCTGGTTGAGCTTGTTTGGCATGGACGGCTTACATCTCGGCATCTGCGCGGCGACAGCCTGAGCGTCAGTGAACTAGTCCAGCGTGGATCCGATGACTGGATCCAGAAGTTATGATCGTCAAGCCTTCAGTCTACTCTAGCTACTCACGCTTGAGGGAATTAGTCGGATCGGGGGAGCCCAGTGAGAGGTGAGGGGAGCCCTTAAGCGGCGTTGACTGCTTGGGTATTGGGGAGGAAGGGAATGCGCCGTCTGGGGGGAGAGGGAGTTCGGTCGGGCTGAGGAGACGAGGAAGTGAACGAGGACACTTCTCCTGCGCACGGAGTTGCTGTTGCGTCGGCATGGTCGACTCGGCGCGCTTCATCAGGTTGAGCAGGCCGGGCAGCAAGCTGCGGTATCGTGAGAGTCAGCGCGTCCCCCAAGGGGACTGGTATCCCCGTAGGACGAGGAAGGATGATCCACTAGTTTCAGTGCGGGCTGTGTGCTCTTCACGGTCAGCGAAGATATCCGCTATTTGAGGAGCAATTTGAGGTGGTTGCGCGGTACTCACACGAGATCGTGCGGCGGGGAAGACGATATTGTCAATAGCTTACTTAACGGAATCAACATGTGAGGCGACACTGAGTAAAGTGTAGTATTGGCCGTCAAAGAGAAGTTGGCAGGGATCACTCTTCAGGGTTGGGGATATGCCTCGGCGTCGAGAATCGAAGGCATTGTGTCGTTGAGGTGATGGTGGATGATGAGAATGGGCAGAGACCAAAGGTGGAGGCCGACAATGTTGCCACTGTACCGCTGTGTCGTTTGGAAAGCACCCGTGATCAGCGCCCTCCGAGTGCGCCAAGTTGCCGCACCTTCCACACCGTCGCCGCCCAACGGTTACTCCGGGCGCATGAGCTGGAACATGCGCCGACCAATTCGAGCCTCGTACTCCGCGGTCGTCATGAAGCTGATGCGTGCAATGCAAGACGCCGGATCCGTCTCTGTTGCCGCATAGAGGTACACCATCAGCAGCTTCTTGAAAGCCGCAGCGAGGCGTTCAGCCTCGTCCTCTATCCCACAGAGATCCCCGTCATCCGGTTGAGCGAACCAAGACCAGTCCCATCGCTCAGCCAGCAGCACCACATTCAGAGCAACATTGTGCCGCACGGCGAGGGCGACCGAGTGTGTCCACTTCTCGAGCAGCTGCACCTCTGCCGCTTGATCGGTCTGCTCCAGCCCGAGAGTGGGTGTGAACATGAGTACGAGTTCCTGCCGCTTCTCCAGCACGCCGATGCGGCGATACATGGAGTTCCTCAGTTCGGCCTCGGGCGCATACCGGAACGCGAAGTCTGGCGGAACCTCGTTGTAGCGCATGTTAATCACGACACGGCTCGCCTCGTAACATAGCTCGACGACGCGGTCGTACTTCCCGCCGGGGGCGAAGTAGGCCGGGGACGGGAAGAGGATGAGCGTCTCGGCGCCGCTGGGCGGGGGCAGGGCGTGGTAGTCAAAGATACGCAGGACGGGGACGGGCGCAGACAGGGATGGCCAGTACAGTGGCCCTTCGACGTGCAGGTCGGTTACTGACTCGATGGAGGTGGGACGCCAGCCTTCCGTGTCGCTGCTCCAGAGAGGCGTCTCGCGCAAAATGCTGAGCGAGGTTTTGCGCGGAGGAGCCACCGGATCCAAAGGAGTGAGAACCTTCTGTCGAGGCAAGCGAGAGTCGATCGCATTCCTCAGCGCCGAGCACGTCAAGCGACAGGTCGCCAGCGTCGCATACTGCTCCGAGAGATGGAGTTGATGCAGTACGTTGTCGACGATGTGCGGGAAACTGCCGGCGTCGATGGTGGTCATGACGGAAAGTGGAGGCAATGAAGCAGCTAGCTAGCTAGTTCAGCGTTGCATGCATCGTCCTTAACAGCACAGCGCCGCACAGACCGTGATGGACGCAGGAAGCATTGCAGTGCCCCCTACCCCGGCGGTCTTGCTTGTCTCCTCCGCCTGGTTGCTCCGCACTACTCCGCCCCCTGCGCCGCACACCTTCGCCGACGGTCAACACCGCCCATTCCGCGCCACATTCCGCCATTCCGTCCTCCACCCTACTCCTCCACGAGCGCGGACATGCGCATCCCAGCATGCGCCTCAAACTCTTCCATCGTCATGAGCCGCACGCGCCCGTGGAACAACTCGGCGGGCCACCCTTCGTCCTCGTCCATCTCTACGATGGCGCCCATGAAGTGATAGTGCCAGGCTTGCTCCAATCTCTCCCTGTCGTCCGCCTCGTCCTGGAGCCACGACCATTCCTCCACGTAGTCCTCCGCAGTGAACCACCGCCAGTCCCACCCGTCTATCAGCAGGGTGACAGTCAGCAGCGGGTTGGCGTACAGCGCCTCGACCACCGAGGCCGTCCACCCATGCAGGCGGCCGGTCTGGTCGGAGAGACTGCAGGAGGTGAACATGAGCACGAGCTCCTGCTTGCGATGCATGACGGGTTGGAAGCGGTGATACCCAGAGTGCGCAGGCTTGCGGAGGTCGTATCCGAAGCGGAAGTCTGGAAGGTGCCGCTCGAAGCGCATGTTGATGATGGTCCGATCGGAGTCGGGAGGAATCCAGACGCATTCATCCTTGCGTCCGGGCGGCGAGAAGTGCGCGGCGGAAGGGAAGATGACGGCTGTGTCTGCTGAGAGTGGAGGTAGAACGCCTGCACAGTTAAACAGGCGCAGAACTGGTACTCTTCCGGTAGGCTTCCACTCTGGTAGAGGAGTGGAGTCGTCCAGTCGGGCGTGCACGTCGACGATCTGTTCGATGGGGCTGCGCCACCAACTATCGGTGAGGGGGGCCCAGAGGCGCGTCTCGGCCTCCAGGCAAAAGGACTGCCGAGTGGAGGAATCAGCAGGCTCTCCTGCAAGAATGAAACGTCGGGGAAGACAGGTGTCAATGACTTGCTTCACCGCTGAGCAGGTTTGGCGGAAATTGGCCAGTGTTCGGTGTTGGCCGTCCTGGTGGAGTGTGTGCAGGACGGCGTCGAGGATGTGCGGGTAAGCGAGGGCATCGATGGTGGTCATGGGTGTTGTCAGTGACTTGTACGTGGGTGAATGAAGCAAGAGAAGGTGCTGGCCAACGCATAAAAGACTTGCGGCTGTCGCGATGACAAGACGGACCAGCAATTGTGAGTGCGAGGGCGTGGTAGCGCGTTGCGGAGGGAGCTTGCGGAGGACAGGTGCGGAGTCCTTGGGGAGGCGCTGATAAATGACAGCCTTGAGGGCTGAGCAGATAGCACGGAAGCGAGCGAGCGTCAGACTCCGATCGTCGAGGTGTAGCTCAAGATTGTGGGGTATGCGAGGATGCCGAGGGTGGCCATGGTGCTGTCGATGGATGTGTGGATGGCAAAGCGGACCGTTGAGTCTCCCCGTCGTGGGCTGTTGCACCATACAGACACGGTCTGCTGCCGACCGCCCTTTCACTTGGGCACAGCGCCGGCGTCCTTCGATCGAGTCACGGCAACAATCTGAAAGGCGCCGGAGGTGGCGCAGGTCACTGAAGGGCTACGGTTGAGGTGAAGGCGATGCATATGCACAGTTGAAAGCTACCGCCGGTTCTGATGCTACATACGAACGCACTATGCGTCTATCCCTGTGTTCACTAAGCTACCTTAGCTTTCTGCGCCTTAATCTCGTCGAGAATCCCCTGCATCGCTACACACTGCTCCTGAAGGATAGCGTCGTTGCGCCTGCGCTCACTCCTCTCCTCCTCCATCTTCTCAACCTGGATGCGAAGAGCAGAGACCTCGGTCCTCAGATGACGCAACTTTGACTCGTCCGACTTGGGCGCATTGGCGGTGCGCTGCGGTGGACGATCGCGGATCCATTGAAGATAGGCGGACAAAGCGCGAAATTGGTCCACAGACTTGCGCGGCACGCTTTGCAGGTCTAGAGAAAAGTATACGACTCCCAGTGGCGAGATATAGTTGATGACCATGTTCTCGGCAAAGAAGGCTTGGTGGGGCACGGCTCCGTGGTCCCTCGCCTTGATTCGAAGCGGCGATCCAATGAGGCCGTGCTTCGTGGGCCTCTCCTTGGGCATTGCGATCGCAACAGACTCCATCTGGCCGCTGCTCCAGTTGAGAGCGGCCTCCACAGCCCGGAGAGCCACTCGGTCTCGAGTGAGAATCAGCTGTCTTGTCTTGCCCAGGGTCTGATGTCAGAACGGAAAGGCATGTCAGTGAACATCTACCCACATGCTTCCATCCGTCGATCAGAGAGTCGAATACTTGATCATGGTCTTGTCCGACATCTACCTCCTGAACGTTAGCAATTACGTAGTGTGAGTTCCTGGGTTGCATTCACCTTCTCCACGTCTCCGGCGGACGCGCCGACCTGCTCCTCGACCTTTGATGTCAGTGACCCATCTTTCAAGTAACAGCTCCGGGCGGTCGCACTCACCGTCTGCTTCTCGCCGCTACCCTGCTTGCCCTTGTTGGGGACCGTTCCGCTTCCCTGGCCCTGCATATCAGCGATGCCTCAAGCGTGAGCTCCAGGACGGGCGCACGCACCTCGCCGCCGATCACTTCCGAAAGCCTGTTGTTCCAGGGCTGATCCTGGATGTCAGCAATCGACGGAGTGAGCTCATTTGCTGTTCTTACGTCGGGTTCCCTTGGGCATGCTTCGAACTCGCCTAATGCCCATCACAGGGGAGCTCGAGATGTGGGGGGGAACCATGCTCAGACTCGGCCCCTCCTTGTGAGGCGGAGCAGGGATGGCGAGTCGATGAGGTCCTGCCTCAGGAGTCTCATACTTGTTCTTAACGGGAAGGCCGGCAGCGGTGGGCAATTGTGAGGGCGGAACCAGGTTCCCGGAGGCCGGGAATGGAGTTCCTGGGGACAATGCTGTCAGGCCGACACCCTTGCGCGGCGCCTGGGGCGCGGCAGCTTGCGAGACTGCAGCTGCAGGCGTCTCGTACACCGACGTCAGTGGGTGATAGCCGGCCGCTGGTGATGATGAGGGCAATCCGCGGGGAAGGGGAGAAGGCTGAACATTAACGGGACACTTCAAGGAGGCTTGTTTGGTGAACAGCATCCGAGACTCACCGCTCGTTTCGCCGCAGGCCTGTTCGCCAGCTCAGGAGGCGACGCGGACCAGGCCGCATCTCGGCCCCGTTTCAGCGTTTTCTCGTTGTTAGACATAGAGAGGATGTCGCATATGTACTGCAACTTTGTTGGCAAGCTGAAGGTGGGAAGGAGGGAAGGAGGGAAGGATGGCAAGATGACGAGCTAGAACGAGGGCAAAAGCATGAGAGCCAACACTTGTGGGTTGCTGAACAACGTCGTTAAGAATGCTTTGGGAACCGCGTGGCCAAACTCGAAATCAGTGGGACCATCCTCGCCGTCCCCAGCGCTGCCATAGCGCAGGTTGACGACGATGCGGTTGCAAGGGGGGGAAGCTCGTTGTAGTGTCCTGAGAAGCGGACGCCGATGAATCCTGCCGACGGAAAGATGATCAAGTGGTCGGCAGAGCAGGGCAGTGGGAGGCCGGGGCAGTCGAAGATGCGCACGATAGAAAGTGGTTTGGCTCGTAATGCGAACCATGACAGGAGCCTTCGTTAACGACATGTATATTGACGACCTGTTCAATTGGGTTTCTAGTCCAGCCATCGGTCCGAGCGCTCCACAGCCGGGTCTCGCCCTTGAGGTAGAGAGGCTACCAGGCTTCTAGCGTTCTACAAGCAGGAGCCTGATCAGGAGCCTGCTGGGCGAGAATCTTTTGACGAGGAAGGCGGAGGTCAACGATTTCCTTGAAAGCGGAGCAGGTGAGGCGGAAGTTGGCCAGCGTTCGATGCGCCCCGTTGACGTGCAGCTGGAAAGCACCTCGTCGATGACGTGAGGGAAGGACAGGGAATTGATGTTGACCATGTTGGGTACGGGACGAAAGAATGGATGGACTCAACACATCTGACTCTATGCACTTGTTTGTCCCTTGTGGTCGTCTTTGCAACGTGTGTTCCGACGCCCCTTGGCCTAATCGTCGTCGATTGCAGGCCGCAGGATCACGGGACAGCCTGGTGCGGTACGTGCGGTGGCGCGAGACGCGAGAGAAGGACGTAAAGGTGGAGGTGGAGGCGGAGCCCCACTCCGTACCTCCACCAAATTTGCCACCCACCCGACCCGCCGCCGTTCGACCTTCCCTTCTGACCCGTCCGCCGTCCAAAAAGCCCGGACAACCGTCCAAAAGCTGAGGATACATGCGTATCCTGCGTTCTCCGCCAGGGAGTCGAACCCTGCTCTACCGCGATCGAGTCTCTCATTGAGAGGCGGTTATACTAACCGATATACTAGCGAAGAGGCGATGGAGACGAGCTCCAGACGTCCGCGGATCGACGGCGGCCGCGCAATGCGATTCTGGAGTCGCTGCTGCACTAGCAGCGGCGTCAGCGAGCTGCTGTCAGAGGTATGCAGCCTCTGGCTGTGATAGAAGAGCTTTTGAGGAGCATTGGAGAGAGATAAAGCTCTGTCATTAGCGACTAGGCTGGTGTCAGGTGTGGATGAGGACCTTGCCGATCACCCTTGTTTCCTCAAGCACTCTGCCGCATACGGTTTGCGCTAACATGCAAGGTACGCAGAGCACTTTGGGGCGCGCAGATATGCAGATAGTCAGATATAAGCGTCAGATCCAGCGACTGCGAGACACGCGAGCCTCCCTGGCCCAGCGGCGCATGGCTGCGAAGAGATCACTGATAGGGGTGAGTCACTCATCGTCGACGACAATCACCCGCCCATCAGTCAACCTGCATTGTCTTCCTTTCACATCCTCCTCATTCCTCACTCGCCCTTCGCTAGTCATTGCACATTGACATGGCCCACCAGCCCCCAGAACCGCAGGACCAACCTCGTCATCCCTCCAAGCCGCGAATGGCCAACGGTCGCCGCAAGACCGAAGCCGCAGCGTCAACCCCTCCCGACCGACCGGCCACCTCCCATACTCCAGCACGAGTCACACGACCCCCGCCGCCACCCCGTCTTAGCCCTCAGTACGAGCGCGGCCGCACCGAGTACATCTACCGCGAACGCGGAGCCGGCTACGCCTTCACGCTCGCGACCAACTCGTACGCTGTGCCGGGCAACGGGAGCATCTACGTCCGCCATGTACAGTCGACCTTCGCTACGCCCATCCCCTCCGGTCAGCCTGTGCGAGTCTACTCCACCCAAGAGCGGCCCCGAAGTGACCGTGACATCTCGCCCCTCTCACTCACACGACCCATGCTCGATGACGAGCCGCCGAGCAACCCCGTGCCCCGCCGTCGATCACCAGAGTCGAGGCTGCGCGCCCCTCGCTCCCGAGGAAGCGAGAGTCCAACGTCGGTTCTCGAACGAAGTCGAACTCGACGCCTCGAAAAAAGCGTGTTGCCGGCTTCCGACCCAGACCCAGAGCCCGCTGTCCAGATGGACGTTGATCAGACGGAAGTCGCCAACTCGAGCGACTCGGAGGGCCTGGTTCTGACCACCGATCACCTGGAGCTGACGCGCGTCTCGTACGAGTAAGCTGTTTGATGAGCTACAATGAGCTGACGTCAGATAAGAGAAGGTCGACCATTGTTGTAATTTAGTCGTATCGAACACGGCCCGCAGCTCTTGCTCAGTCGGGCTGTGAATGTAATGTCCGCCGTGTATGTCGAGATCCGAGTGCCCACATGCTCTACGCTACACTGCAGCGACGAATGCTATTCGGGTGTCCTCGTGGTGGTGGTTGTGGGAATGTTGCGATGACAAGTGTGAATGCGGCGCAGCCGAGGTTGGAGCTGGCCGACCCAGAGTTGATCGGAATGTTTGGCGAAGGACGCGAAGTACGCAGACGCGGACATGACATCAGGGAGAGAGAAGGAAGGTACGGAGATGAGCGATGGGGCGCCGGCTATTGGCTGGTAGTAGACCGAGAAGCTTGCTGCGTGACGGGGCGGCGAAGGTGTGCGATCGGTGGATGGTCGAGGTTTGGAGTGCTCGTCCTGTGAATTCGCCGGGTGGACAATTGAACTTTAAGCACTCGAAACAACTGCATTGGCAACGTTTGTCATGTCTGAACATGTCAGCGCTCGCCGAGGAACGCAGTCACAGTCGCAGATGTCTTGGTATCGGTATTGAGATCTCGGACTTGCGCTCTGCCTGGGGGCGGTGGGCGGTGTGGATGTGTGGGATTCGGTATGTTATCTTGGTCGAGGGAGCAGGGACAGAGGAAATGGCCGAGTAACACTGACGGTCGATCGCCGGTACAAGACATTCGCGCCCTTCTAGTGCGTCACATGAGCTGCGCACACTGCCATCCTGCGATCCTACTAAATACCAAGCCCATCGGTCTTGTCATGTCTTCCTTCTCCCGACCTTCAACTTCAAGCTCAACCCACTCCTGCACTTCCTCAACCAACATGTCCTACCTCGCCGCTGCGGTCCTCATACCGCTGGCGCTTTACATCTACCTCTACCCATTGCGCGAGGCCCGCCTCCCCTACAAGAACCTCCCCGGCCCCAAGCCCGTGTCTGGCTTCTTCGGCAGCCTGCTCGAGCTCACTGCTCGCCCTCTCACCAGCCGTTACTCTCAGCTCAAGGAAAACTATGGCACGACCGCCCGCTTCCGTGCTCTTCTTGGCAAGTGGCGCATCGTCTCGACGGACCTCACGGCGATCACGCACGTATTGAGGCACACAGGCACCTGGCACCGCCATGAAACCTTCAACGTCATGATCGACCGCATCACTGGCCGCGGCGTTCTCTCCGTCGAGGACGAGGACCACCGCCGCCAGCGCCGCATCCTCAACTCGGCTTTCAACGGCACCGCCGTGAACAACATGGTGCCCATGTTCTGGGAGGAGGGCCGCATCCTCAGGGACCACATCGACCAGCAGCTCGGCGGCGATGAAGCCAAGCCCCTCGACGTCCTGCAGAACTACACCGGCATCGCGCTCAGCATTATCGGGCGGGCCGGCTTCAACTACGACTTCCAGTCGCACGAGCGCGACACGAACCCGCTCGCGGTCGCCTTCAACAACATGATCAACGCCTCGCTCGAGAACAAGATGGCCGCGCTGCTGCAGAACGTCTTCGCCCTTCCGTTCAACGTCAGCCCGACCTCGCACTTCGCCGTCAAGAAGTCTCGCTCGGTCGTGGACCGCATCGGCGCCCAGATCGTGTCCAACCGCAAGGCTGAGATCGCCCGCGACCACATCTCGCTCGAGAAGGGCGAGTACGACGGCAAGGACGTCATCAGCCTCTGCCTGCGTGCGAACATGCTCGCGGACCAACGCGACCGTCTGACGGACGCCGAGGTCATGGGCCAGATCGGTGCCCTCATGCTTGCCGGCAACGAGACGAGTGCGAACGCCCTCTCGTGGGCGACGTACCACCTGTGCATGAACAAGGACATTCAGAACCGCCTCCGCGAGGAGGTCATGGCGGTTCCCGACGAGCCGACCGGCGAGGAGCTCGACGCGATCCCGTATCTCGACCGCTTCGTGAAGGAGCTGCTCCGCCTCGAGCCTCCCCTGCCGCAGGTCGTCCGCCAGGCCTCGGAGGACACTGTGATCCCGCTCGGCCAGCCCGTCACCGGCCGCGACGGCAAGATCATGACCGAGGTGCACGTCAGCAAGGACACTGACTTTGTCGTGCCGATCAACCTCGTGAACCGTCTGCCCGAGATCTGGGGTCCCGACGCCGAGACCTTCAACCCCGACCGCTGGGAGCAGAAGGGCTACCCGAACACGTACATCCCCGGAGTGTGGGGCAACCTGCTCTCGTTCATCGGCGGGCCGCACCACTGCCTCGGCTTCCGCTTCGCGCTGCTCGAGATCAAGGCGGTTCTGTTCGTCATGATGCGCAACTACGAGTTTGAGTTTATCCCGCAGGGCCCGACTGTGAAGCGCGTTGCGCCCGGCATCATCCAGCGCCCCGTCGTCGACGGCAACGAGAAGGCGGGCATCCAGATGCCGGTCATGGTCAAGAAACTGCCGGCCGAGGTGCGCGAGCAGGCTGCGTAAGGAGTAAGGAGACTTTGGGTTGTAGCCGGTGTCTTTCGGAAGGCTAGTCAGAAGAATCAGAAGCAAAGTAATGTAAGCAGGTAGCAGGTAGCTGGTCATGCATGTGATTACGCAGCGAGCGGACGGCCGCGGGTATGAGATTTGATGAGACTGGCGCACATGTCCGCAAGGTGGGAATGTGCGGGGGAGTGCCATGGGGAAGAGTGATGCCAAGGTGGGCTCCAGATCCAAGGCTAAGCATGTGTAGTCAGCGGCCAGCAGCGCACGCGCGCGCGGCTCCGCATGTCACTGGCTCGTCCGCACCGAGTCTGAGTCTGGTGCAGGAGCTCACCGCTCACAGCGCTCACCGCTGATGCACTGGTGGAGGTCAGCCGAAAAGCAGGCAGGCGGAATGCGGCGAGTGGGCTACCAGCCTACGAGCCTAAGTCGAATCGGACAAGGCCGCCGTTTGGACAGCCGGCTAAGCCCAGGCGGCAGGTACCGGTCACCGGATCGTCCCCTTCCCGGAAAACTCACCGCGTCTGCCGTTCACTCCACCGCCCCATAAGAGCAGCTGCCTAGATCCAACTTTGTGTCTTCTCCCATCCCCATCGACCTCGACCCCTCCACGACCCTCACAATGGCCATCGACCAGTACCTCCAGAAGAACCCCGACGACGTCGTCGTCACCTGCGCTCTCCGCACCCCCCTCTGCAAGGCTCGCAAGGGTGCCTTCAAGGACGCCACCTACGACGAGCTCCTCCTGGCCACCTTCGAGGCTGCCAAGGAGAACATCGGCGTCAAGCCTGAGCAGATCGACGACATCTGCGTCGGTACCGTCACCACCCCCAACGGCCCCAACACTGCCCGTGTCGCCGCCCTCAAGGCCGGATTCCCCAACACCGTTCCCATCCAGGTCATCAACCGCTTCTGCTCGTCTGGTCTCATGGCTTGCTCCGTCATCGCGAACCAGATCCGCAACAAGGAGATTGACATCGGTCTCGCTGTCGGCTACGACAACCTGACTTTCGCCGGCGGCAAGAGCTTCGACTTCTCGCCCGAGATCATGAGCAACCAGGAGTGCGTCGACTGCACCAAGCCCATGGGCTGGACTGCCGAGAACGTCGCTGGCGACTTCAACATCTCGCGCGAGCAGATGGACGCCTGGGCCGCCAAGTCGCACCAGGCCGCCGCCAAGGCCGACGCCGAGGGTATCTTCAAGGACGAGATTGCGCCTGTCCGCGTCCCCCGTGTCGTTGACGGCGAGCGCAAGACTGTCATCGTCGACCGTGACGACGGCATCCGCCAGGGCACCACGAAGGAGTCGCTCGCCAAGGTCCGCCCCGCCTTCCCCCAGTGGAAGCCTGCTCAGACGACCGGTGGAAACGCCTCGCAGATCACCGACGGCGGCGCGTTCGTCCTGATGATGACCCGCCGCAAGGCCGAGGAGCTCGGCCTCCCCATCCTCCTCAAGCACGTTGCGACGGTGCAGTCCGGCCTCGCGCCGCGCATCATGGGTATCGGCCCCTCGATCGCGATCCCGCTCCTCTACAAGCGCCTCGGCATCCAGCAGTCCGACATCGACATGTTCGAGATCAACGAGGCCTTCGCGTCCATGATGATCTACTGCGTCGACAAGCTCGGCCTCCCCTGGGACAAGGTCAACGTCAACGGCGGCGCCATCGCCCTCGGACACCCCTTCGGATGCACCGGCGCCCGCCAGGTCGCCACGGGCTACAACGCCCTCAAGCGTGCCGGAGGAAAGACCCTCGTCACGTCCATGTGCATCGGAAGCGGAATGGGCGCCGCGGCCCTCTGGATCCGCGAGTAAAAGTGTTCTTCTTAGTCTGAAGTATTGGGTCATGCATTGTATAGCAGTTTCCGAGAGCGACGAGTGGAGAGATTCGCGACATCTGCGATAGTCGCGAGCGAAGCGGGTCAGTCGACGGAGCAGCGAGCACAGAGAGGCGTGGCTCCGGCTAGCAGGTGAGATGCAGGAATGCGGATGTGGGAGGTGGGCATGGGTTTCGGAGTTGACCCGGCCGAAGCCTCAGCGTTCAGGCACTGGTTGCCGACGGTGGTGGCCGATCTCGGCGTTCCATGCCGTTTCACGGTGCGACCTGTCTCTGTGTCGCAACGGGCGCAAGGCGAGCAATGGAGGGACGGGGGGGGGGGGGGGGAGGCGCAGGCCTACCCGCAATGTGGAGGCAACGTGCACCGTCATCGTCAGCGTCGATTCAAAGTCTTGCCAGACATTCACTCATCCAGAGTGAAGCGGCAAGCCGGAGTGAAGGTGAGCTGTCTGGAAACCCCACGTCAAGCTGACCCCAGACCGGAGCGTGAGCTGCTTTCGCGGTACGGTACAGCTGACGATCAGGAAGTGAGCTGCCAACTCTGTGAAAAGCTGACAACGCAGCTGGCGCAGCGGGCGAGCTCTCCTTCTCTTCATATAGCTAACCTCAGAATGGACGGTGAGCTAGAAGATTCTCGCCGTAGCTAATGCCCAGCGTGGGAGATGCCACGGGACGGGAAGTGAGCTTGACCTCCGTGAGCCAAGCTGACACAAGAGTGAATGGTGAGCTGTGTACGCAAGGTCGCAGCTGATATCCAGCGTGTAAGCTGGCAGCATGGCTTGAAGCTGGCGAGACAGTTGGTGAGCTCTTTTCCGGTGCGCGATTCAGCTGACCCCAGGGTGTGTATAGTGAGCTATTGTTACCAGATAGTAGCTGATGTTCAGCGAGTGAGCTAGGGAGAGTCTGCAGAGCTGACGAGACGGTTGGTGAGCTCTCTGTGACCCTTCACTAGCTAACCCCAGAAATGATGGTGAGTTAGATATTTGGCCGGCAGCTGATGTTCAACAGGTGCGCTGACAGTCGTCTTGAAGCTCACGAGGCAGCTGGTGATCTTTCTTTCGGTCGAGCGAAGGCGCTATCGAAGCCCGTCGAGGTGAGCTACGGGGTGCGACATGGAGCTGACGACAGTCAATGTGAGCTGCCCGCGTACGCTTCAGGGAATAGCTGACGAGGCAGACTTATGAGCTAATGCACTACCTACTCTTCGAAAGATCAAGCTCGCACGCCGTCTTGTCCCCGATCACATTGCTGTGATGGAGGTGACTGATACGAGGTGAGCTACTCCGTGCACGGTGAGCTAACGGCAGTGGTGAGGCATCAGGGTTGATGCAGCTGAATTCCAGTGCGAGTGAGCTGGGTAGGTTGCGAGAAGCTGACAACGCAGGGGTGAGCTTTCGTCCTGCCTGGAGCTGATGTCCAGTCCCCGCCATAACAAGGCACCGTACAAGTGAGTTGAGCGGGTACAGAGGCTAAGCCCAGGCCCTAGTGTGAGCTGGCGACGAGCTCAAGTAGCTGACGTCCAGGTCAAGTGAGCTGAAGAGACTGTGATAACTGACGTGACAGCGGGTGCGCTTTCCATCCGTGGATTAGCTGACGTCCAGTCCACTGCTATGCGCCGCCACGACAAGACACCATACAAGTCAGCTGCTTAGCGATTCGGAGCTGAACCCAGGCCTTCGTGTGAGCTTCTCAAGGGATGTCCAGCTGACGTCCAGGTTTGCGTGAGCTAGCATACGGTGCGATAAGCTTACAACGAAGGAGGTGAGCTTTCTTCCTGCTAGTGAGCTGATGTCCAGTCCGCCTCCAGATCCGATCAAGTCAGCTGTTTAGCGATTCGGAGCTGAATCCAGGTCGTCGTGTAAGCTCCTCAAGTGGTGGTTCAGCTGACATCCAGGTTTGCGTGAGCTGGAGACTCTGCGAGAGCGGACAATGCAGGTGAGCCTGTCGCCGTCGTTTCCAGCTGACGTCCAGTCCGCCTCCATATCCGAACAGGTGAGCTTCCCTTCTGTGCCGAAGCTGACCACGAGCCCAAGTGAGCTGGCGTCAGCGACGTCTTAGCTAACAGTCAGCTGGGGAGGTGAGCTGCCTCAAGTCTCGCATTGTCAGTCAACGCGGCAGGTTGTTTCTACCGGCTGAGCTGGAGTCCAGCCCTTTGGAGCGCTCGAGGTGAGCTACTTCTTACGCCATAACGCTGACGGCAGGCGGACGTGAGTGTGTGGTCCAGGCCGTAGCTGACAACCACAAGTTCTGGTGAGCTCCTTTCCCGAACCTCTCCTGACGACAGACATCGTAAGCTTTCGACAAAGGTCACAGCTGACGACCAGCTGTTCTGGTGAGCTTTTGCCTGGATTCTGTACAGCTGACGAGGCAGACTTGCTACCTTCTTTTCGGGAGATCAACTCGCACGTAGTCTCACACGCAGTCGCTTTGGTGCGGGTTAACTGCCACGAGGTAAGCTATCTTTCGCCATGGATGAAGCTGACAACAGGCCATTCGATTGTACTCTGGGGTGATACGGAGGCAGCTGACGTTCGGGTCTGGGAGAGCACCATGGACTGAAAGCAGGTGACAACGCAGCGGGTGAGCTCGAACTCTCCATCGACCAGCAGCTGACCCCAGGTTCGCCACCAGATCCGGGAAGGTCAGCTCCTGAGTGTCTCCATCAGTCGGCTCCTCCAGTGTGTGAGCTGTCAGCTGGGCTAATCCGCGCGAGCTCCGCACTGTTACTGGGAGCTGGCGAGACAGACTAGTGAGCTGCTCCACTGGTAGACAAGTTCACTTGCAACCCCGTCACGTTGCTGTGCATAAGAATGACGTGAGGCAAGCTTATCGACAGAGCCAAGCTGGTCGCAGACGTGAGATTTCCTGAGAGGTGGTGCAGCTGACATCGGGCCTAGATGAACTCGAAATGCTGAATAGCTGACGATTCAGCTGGTGAGCTATCTTCTGCCCATGCAGCTGACGCACAGCCGGTCGAAGTAGTCGAAGTGAGCTACTTTTCGGGCGACGAAGCTGACAACAGACATCGTAAGCTTTCTCGATATAGGTCACGGCTGACGGACAGCAGCCTTGGTGAGCTTCCGTCAGGAATCGATAAGCTGACGAGGCGGACTTCTGAGCTACACCACCGTTTTCTTAGCTCACGCGCAGTCTCGACGAGGAGGTGAAGGGGTTGACCAAAGAAGAGGGGAGCTCTGCAGGCATCCTGAAAGCTAACAGTAGTCAGCTCAGTTGGATCCTCATCGAATCGGAGCTCTCGAATCGTTGAACGAAGTGAAAGAACTCGTTCCGAGCCAGGACAGATGAGGCGAGTTGGCGCGCCACGGCAAGCTGCTCCGCCAACTCGGAGCTGACAAACCCAGACCCCTGTCCGCAGTGGAGACCTCCTCTTATCGGCGCCGCGACGCGCTGGATCTCCGAGCCCATGCCCGTCGAGACGCTGGAGTACACCATCCAGTGCGCGGCAGAACTGTAAAGCCGCCCAGCCGATCCGTGCCTGTGATCAACCACACTACATCACCTACCATCATCGACCTTGAGCCCATAGCCCTTCCTTTCTTCCGGCCTTTCCAACCCACGCAACCAAGAAAAAGAGGAATCTCTCTATCGAGAGGCTCCGACCCCGGCCCGACTCGAACGGACAACCTTCAGGAATCGTAAAATATCCCAGTCATTGGAATCTGAAGCGCTACCAATTACGCCACGGAGTCACCGTGATGTGGTCACGTGATGGTCCGCAGCCGCTCGCTTGTGACTCGACAGTGCTCAAATCACGCTCGCTTGTGACTCGACAGTGCTCAAATCACGCGTTTCTGCATGAGGAAGCGTCAATCCGTGCTGAACTCTACGACCAGCCAAGAGCGTGGAAGCAATGTAGCGGGAGCGTCCGCCCTTGGCAACTGCTTGACCCCGAGTTCTGGAGACATACCCCGCCTCCGCCTGTACTCCTGAGGGCCCTCATTGAAGCTCTCCAGTCCCGTGATAGGAGTCCAGACCATAGTTCCAGGAAAGTCAAACATGACGGCGTCAGCCACATCAAGTTGAACGGCATGGGTCGCCACTGATGCCCAAGACGCAGTTATTTTACTTTTTGAACACCTCCGAGCAACATTTGGGTTGCGACGGGTACCTGAAATCAGCTTGCGACAGCGACGAGAGCGCGCAATTGCTGGTCCTCAGCGGTGAATGCGTAACGAGTACTGCTGTGCAGCACAGCACTGGAGTACGAGTGTATCTTTGTCAAGCATGTCAAGGCAATGGTCACGTCGTGGACATGGACAAGCGATCTGCAGAATCGCGTCCCGCACCCCAGCCGACCCAGGGTTTGGGGCCAAGATCGGGTTATTTCAGGAAAATGAGACCGCCATCCTGCGAAAAATATCTTGTTCTGTCGATGGCGTTCACGCCACTGACGCGACTTGGGCTACTGCAGGGCTCCTGTAAGCCAGACATGAATGTCTGTTCCCTTAAAGCCCACTGTGACCCGACCAGCAAAGCCCACCTTAGTCTGCCTTGTGCCTGTCACCGTATAAGGTTACCGTCTGGCACCTCTTTTGCTGGCGGCGGACCGTTTCACCGTTTCGGGTCCCAACATCGACGTCGGGAGTGGTGATGCATGTACTGTACGCACGCTGCTGAGAGCGAGCGATGCTTGGTCGGTCTGTTTCGAGTGGGAGAGCTGTCCAGGGCGCCTAGGCAGGTTCTTTGAGTGCCCAGACTGCCCAAGAGCTCGCGCAAGAGGCCGAAATCGCGTTATTACGTCGCGGACAGGGCCGTTGTCTCAGAGAGAATTCTACTTTGGCTGACCCATGGCTGGGTATTGCCTGGAGGTGGGCGGAGAGCCAGGCCGGCGTCCGCCTGGGATCCTGGGATCCTGGGCACTCTCAAGGTTGCTCGGCGTTAAACCTGACACAAGGCGCCCGCGGCTGCGCACTTTAGGAACCAACCGTTGGCTGCCCGCATATCTTAGTGTGCTTACCGGCGCGCAACCAGCCCAGCCCGCCCGCCCGTTACTTGCGTCGCTGGGGACACCAGCTCGAAAGGTGATGCCGATCATTTTGCTGTGCTCTACACTTCACACATCCACTGACTCATTCAGCAACCATCCACAGCAGCGACCTCGCCCCCTCCGACCATGAGCTGGCTAGGCTGGAACCGCCCCACGGGCTCGCTCGTGGTTCCGACACCAGCGAAGCGCGACGAGGGGCAAGCGAATTCGACGTACTGGATGAACATCACCGCTGTCGACGGCTACTGGGTGTTCCTTCATGCGAGTCAGTTCGTCTACGAGGGCACCGCTGCGCTAGAGGTGTCAGAAGAGGATCCTACAGAGTGGACCTTCATCCTGAACCGAAATTACATTAACGCAACTCTTCTCGCCCAGCAACAGCGTCAGCGTGGGCCCGACGCCGAGGTAAGCGTGTCGACGATGCGCCGCTGACCGCAGTACGCGAATGCTATATTCAGCTTCAACGCCAGCAAGATTGAGCTGGAATTCAGCGGTAGCATCTTGAACGCCTCGATGCGTACGTACAGGCCACGCGCCCAGTTTACCGACATGATCGAGGGGTACACCGCGGATGCGGCTGCGACGGAGGAGTGGGACGGAAAGCTCAGGATAAAGCGCGACCTTGCCGACACTCGGTGGACTTGCAGCATCATGTTCTATGCGGAAGGGGACTTTTCTTTCAAGGGCGGTCGAGTGGGTTTCGATGCTCCTCCGGGAGCCACCTTCAAGGAGACGACCGTGCCCGCCATGATTGACGCCAATCCGAACCCGGTCTTGAAGGGTTACGTCCTGGGACAGGATCCGGAGGCCGATGCGCTGAAGATCCTAGAGTCGTATTCTGATATTGCCGCGCCCTACTCCGAGTGGTTCGATGGGCGCGAATCGCTCCGCAACTCACATCTGCCGTTGGTGGGACGCAACGTGCGCGTGTACGATGTGCCTGCGAACTCGACTCTGATCTCTGTCAAAGGCCCGAGGTGGACCCCAATAGCGTATGGGTCGCGTTGCTACTTCGCTCTGGACCCGCCTCTGCAGTTTTACGGAGACGTCTCGGCCATCCCGTCGAACGAAGGCACCCCTATCAATCGTACGAGCAGTACCACCACGGAATGGGACAAGGCCCCGAAGGACACCGACTTCGACTGGTCTGTCATGAGCAGTAGTGTGGGCTTCGGCCGCCGCCCAGCTTATGGAATCGATGCTGGGGATATTTTCCAGCCGATTGTCAACTACACCTCACCTGGGAGATCTCCGATCACAGTCGGCGAGCATGAGCACGAGAACGTAAAAGGGCCAACCACCCGTGGTGTACGCCTGTTCTTTGCTCGACTTGACCCAGCGACCAAGTACACGCTCACGATCGGAGCGCAGGACAGCATTTGCGTCTTCGAAAGTCTGGAGCTCGTCCAACAGACCAGTCTGGGCAACACCACCGGCTGGTACCAGTCCGATAACAGCTCCGGCCCATCCGATGGCGATAGTAACAGCTCCGGCGGGCTATCCGGTGGCGCGATTGCAGGCATTGTTGTAGGATCCATCGTCGGCGTTGCTCTACTCCTGCTTTTCGGATTCTGCTGTTGGCGGCGGCGCAAGTTGAAGTCCAAGGCCGAGGACTTCGAGATCGCCGACGTATCAACGCATGAGAGCAAGCCCCTCTCGCACATGGGTGCGCCGACCCCTATCATGTCACAGAGCGAGTTCCCGGACCGCCACACCGAGTCTCAGACATCGGACGACAGCAGGTTTGCCACGACCCTCGGCACGGGCACGAACACGGGCACGCTTGGCACGCTCGGAACCGGAACCAACTCGACGTCGTCGAACACGATGGGCCAGCACGCAACCATGCCGCCGACTGTGGTGCGACACGAGGAGGATGCAGGATCACTCGAGGCCGAGCTGCCAGCGGGCACACATGGCGGCGAGGTCGTGCTTCCCCCCGTATACCGGGACGAATGGGTTGACCGACGCGCCGGCCGCGGCCTGGGCATCAGGACTGATGTCCATCGCTCGCCCAACGAGCTCACGGCGGAGGAGATCAAGTATCTCGGTCCGCCGACGCCAGGCGCGACGCTCGCGACGATGTCGCCGTCGCCGATCTCACCTGGCTCCTCATCCGCCAACACTTTCGGTCACTGGATGAACCAGCCCCTCTCCCCCGGCGTGCAGACTACCCCGCCCCGACCACCGGTCAACACTTCTCCGACGGACAAGACATCCCTGCAGCTGCTGACAGCCATCTCGGAGCCCAGCTCGCAGTCCGTCTCGCCTACCACAGCGTCGCCGACATCGCCGCTCGCAACCTCGCCGCTCAGCTCGCACCCAACCGGCTCGATCCCCGAGACCAATCCGCTGGTTACGCCGTTCCCGCCCGACGTCCAACCGTCCGAAACCACACCAAATGGCTTCCCGAAGGACATGAAGCAGTAAATAGCGCTCCAACATAACACCACAGACATTTTTCGACCATCTTTCGGGCGCGGTTCACGCTCATGGCATAGTTTAGAGGCGAGGATGCCCTGCACCTGCGCAATGTTGTACACAGTAGATTGTCATGATATGCACATTCACCCCCAGCAACAGCGCATTGAGAAGAGGTCGCGGCAATTCACACGTGTCTGCACTGATAACTGCAACCTGATAGTCGCGCCAGCAGCAGCCTGGGGCAGTATCGCTTAAGCCTACTGCCAACCGGGTTCGGGGATTCCGCTCCTCGAGCGTGGAGACCGGGGTTTCCATTAGTCAGGTTCCGCTGATGAGATCGGTTAGAGTTGTTCGGCCCCGAGCGCCTTGGTTGGTCTCTGGACTGGTCTCTCTTTCTCTTTTGGCTGGTCTCTGGACCAGCCAGATTCCACAGAGAGCCACCGGCCGCCGGATGATCGTGGCCACTGGACAGCTTGCGTCATTAACGAAGCTAGCGCGCAGCACAAACTAGCTTCGCCTCGATCAGCTTCGCTCGCCTGACCACGTTCCCTGCTATGCCCCTTGGCGCGCCTGACTTCCTGAGCGGCCTTCAACAGAACACTTATACTAACCTGTTACGAACGCCATGTCCTCATGAAGCGTGAAGCTCGCTGGCTGTCGTTGACTCGTGGCAAGTTGGCAAGGCTCGTAACAAGGTGGTGCCAGCACCTGTCTCTCTGAAGACTTTCTGGGGCACATCTTTTCATCTTCTGTCCGCGGATGTCATTCGGTGTTCGGCAAGACGTCGTCTTACACACGTTCCCATTCCATCGTTGATGTCACTCTTCTTGAGCCGCGGGTTGCCGCCGTCATCCATCTTTTGTTCCGACAACGGCTCGGCTCGCGCGACCCCCAGCGTCATGATCTACGCGATTCGCTCTCTGGAAGTCGGGGTGCGGGGGATTCCCGCTACTGCGTGCCCCAGGAATGAGCCCCATCGTCGACGTCGGCTAGCCCCCGCGGAGGACAACAACAGACATGGCCCCGAGCGGACTCGAGGTGCCGCTCAATCCTGAGATGGTCGGGGTCGCCCTCGGCCGTGCAACTCTTCACGAGAATCATACGACCAGCGAGCCCCGTGGAGGACAGCCCCGCTAGCGCAAAGCTCCACAACCCCACCGATACCCCAGTGCTGTCCAGAAGACCGAGGTTGCTCATCGTTCCCGTCAAAGCGCGCGCATACCGCTTGCTCCATCGTCCGGAAGTACGCACATGGGCTCGGCAATGTTAGAAAAAAGTTGGGAGGCGCAAAGCGCTGCGGAGCAACCCTTCGGGCGTGCGGAATGACTGTGATCCCCAGCCCAAGAGGTCGCCGTGCCGCGCTGGATTTCTGCCGGTCTGTACCGGGCAGGCCGCTCGTGCCGCTCATGCCGACGAGTGAGGTACCAGCGAGGAACCGTGTCATGCCGTTGTGTGCCGGTGCCGCCCAGGGTGAAGAGGCCACCTACGTAGGTACGGGAGTGTATTTTTCTGGTTTTTCTGGTGCGTGAATTGACTAAGCACCCATGATCCGGTGAGCGGCCGCAGGGCCATCACCAGCCATGGCCGAGGCGGACCCGTCGATTGGCTGACGTTATGGGGTGGTTTTCCCGACATTTTTCAGTTTGGGAGCGGCAACCCCACCCCACCCCTAGGCCGAGGCCGCCTGTCATTGGCCATGGCCGTGGACACCGACGCATCACCCAGCAGTTGCCGTCGCATGCCTGATCATGCCGCGGCGGATGCTGCTATTATTGGTGCGCCGTGTCCATGTGAGAGGCTTGGACAGGGGTCAACAGGGTATCGGTGACCTTGTCAAGCCACGGTCGAGTGATCAACCCCCCTTTCCCAAGGTTCTGCCTTGTGCCTAGGCTCCAACACCCACTCTGGGTTGTCTCGTGCCGCTCCTCTACGGCCGTTGACCTCTTTCCGCGGTGACATTCGAAATATTCCAACACAGCCCGACCCGGGACATCCGGCAAACGACGGTCCCACAGGGCTCCTCGCACTCCAAGGTGTTCAGGAAAGAGGTTGTTGCGGGCGACCCGGCGGGGCTCTGCGACGATGTGGGGGCACCTCGGGCGCGATATTCGATAAAACCGACGTGCGCTTACTGGATTGTGGAAAAATCGACGCTAGGCAAACATCTATAAGAAGGAGACGTCTTGTGGATCGAGGAACCCCACAGTCCCACCCCTCTTCTCCAACATCAGCAACAAGGAGTCAAGGTTGATCGACACCGGTATCGACGACTATTGATAACGGACACACACCTCCGCCACCCAACGCCACCTCCACCACCACCCACATCCACGACAACAATGTCGGGAATCACTGCCGGCGAGCGCGTCTCGGTCGAGAGCAAGCCTTACGAGGACCGCAAGGAGGTCCTCGACGACGGTGTCGACCGCCACTATGCTGTCGAGCTCCCCCAGATCCTCAAGGACGTCGGTCCTGAGGAGCAGGGCCGCATTGACCGCCGCGTCACCCGCAAGATGGACTTGCTCCTCATGCCCCCTCTCGTCATCCTGTTCATTCTCAACTTCCTGGACCGCAACAACGTTTCGACTGCCAAGGTCGGCGGCATGACCGAGGACCTGCGCATGACTGGCCAGGAGTTCTCCACTGTCGTCGCTGTTCTTTTCGCCGGTTACATCTCGCTTCAGGTCCCCTCCAACATGGTCGCGTCGCGCGTCAAGTGGCCCTCGTTCTACATCTGCTGCATGACTGCTGCCTGGGGAACCGTCTCTGCCTGCACCGGTGCTGTGAGCAACTACCACGGCCTTCTCGTCTGTCGCCTTGTTCTGGGTTTCACCGAGGCTGCCTTCTTCCCCGGCGCGCTCTTCCTCCTCTCGCTCTTCTACACCAAGCGCCAGATCGCCTTCCGCACGGCTATTCTCTACTCTGGTTCGCAGCTCGGTAACGCTTTCGGAGGTCTTTTCGCCATGGCCTGTCTCCAGCTCGACGGAACCCACGGTCTTGAGGGCTGGCGCTGGCTCTTCATCGTCGAGGGTGCCATGACTGTCGGCTTCTCTCTCATCTTCGCGACCTTCATCCCCAACCGCCCCGAGACCTGCCGCTTCTTCACGGACGCCGAGCGCGCTCAGGCCGTCTACCGCCTCCAGCTCGACCGCGCCACCAAGGACGCCTCGTCGGAGATGTCCATCGCCACCGCCGCAAAGCTTGTCTTCACCGACCCCAAGGTCTACCTCATCATGCTTGCTCTTACCGTCAACTTCATCGCCTCTGCAGTCACAAACTTCTTCCCCTTGGTCGTGCAGCAGCTCGATCCTACGTACAGCAAGGTCCAGAGCCTTGGAATGACCGCGCCGCCTTACGTTCTCTGTGTTATCACGATCTGGATCATGGGCTACTGGTCTGACCGCATCCAGCGCCGCACCATCTTCGTTGTCGTCTCCATGTCCTTCAACGTGCTCGCCAACATCATCGCCGTCGCCACCACGAACACTGGAGCGCGTTACTTCGCGATGATGCTTATGCCCGCGTCGTTCTACACCTCCTCCACCATCATCCTCTCGTGGATGTCCTCCACCATTGTCGGCCCTGACATCAAGAAGGCCACTGCTTTCGCGCTCATCAACGCTGTCGGCAACACGTCCAACATCTGGACCTCGTACCTCTACTTCGGTGCTCCCCGCTACGTTGTCGCGTTCAGCGTCAACCTTGCCGCGTCGGTCGTCGTCATTCTCCTCATCCTCGTTCTGGCCGGCTACCTCCGCCGCCTCAACAAGAAGCTGGACAACGGCCAGTCGCTCGGCAAGAACGGCCCGACCGATGTCCAGATCGAGGGCGGCTTCCGCTTCCAGACCTAAAAGCATTGCATCCTGCATCGCATCCATAGGCATACCCAGAATTGTAATATCACCCTGCACATGTAAAAGTTAGACCGCGACATGACGCCACCCGGCCTCCATCCTGGAGCTCCACACTGACGATCACACTACTAACGCCTCCTCATGCGCTCACTCGGCGAGCAGCAAGGAGGTCAGCGTACCACCTCTCCGCGACGTCGGTGTGCGACCTGAGGCGCGACTTGAGGAGATTATCGCCGTAGGTTTCGAAGATCTGGTCATCGTGCGTCGTATCGACCTTCCTCTCTCCCTCCTCACGCTCGATCTCCTTCCTGAACTTCTCCGGTAGCGTGATCTTCGGCAGCCTAGCGTCCAGGCTCGGATTGAAGAACATGGGCACGCTGATGCGCTCTGCCCCGGGCACGACGCGGTGCACCGTCGCCTTGAGGTATCCGTCTGTCGCGAGCTCGACCATCTCGCCAATGTTGCACACGAACCCGTCCTCTGGAGCCGGGGCTACGTCGGCCCATGCGCCGTCGCGCCAGACCTGCAGCCCACCAATGCCGGGCTGCACCCACAGCAGCGTCACGCACCCGCCGTCCTTGTGCGCGCCGACGCCCAGTGGCCCGTCCCCGCCGGCCTTCACCTCTGATGGCGGGTATCGGACGATCTTCATGCGCGTCGTCGGGTTATTGAAGTGCCGGTCGAAGTAGTCGTCCTCCTGGCCCAGTGACCGCGCCCAAGCCCGGAGGAGCAGGTGCGCCGCGTCCCCGACTACTGACTGCCATTCCTCCACGATCCCCTTCAGCGCTGGCACGCGTTCGGGCCACTGATTCGGCCCCGGGAGACGGTAGTACGCTGGCTTGCCCTCCAGCTCCTCGGCGCTCAAGGCCGGTACCTCGGGCCAGATATCCAGCATCTCGCGCGTGTTCGCCTCGCCCTGCGTCTTCTCGCCGAAGGGGCGGGTGTATCCCGAGAACCGCGGTCTGTGCGTCAGCCTGCATTGCTTTCCATACAACGGCCGGCCCAATGGTCGCAGGGCAGAAGGGCAAAAGCGTCACTCACGAGTTGACCATGTCGATCTTCCGCTTCTCCTCCTCGGGCAAGGCGAAGAACTCCCGCGCAGCCTTCAGGATGCGCTCGCCCAGGTCGCCGAGCGGCACGCCGACGAGGTAGAAGAAGCCGATGTTGCGCGTCACGTCGCGGAGCTTGCGCTCGAAGGCCGCGGCCGACTCTGGATTCGCCAGATCGCGCAGGTCGAGCACGGGAAGCGACGCATCTGTCTCGGCTGTCATTGTAGAATGCGGATGTGGATAAAGCAAAGAGTTGACACGGGGAAATCTATGTGGAGGACCGGACGAGGTCACGCGCTGCGGGTATCGATAAGAACGCGAGAGGTCGCCCACATGACGTGATTGCCGGAGTTGGCCGAGGGGACTTCCGCCAATGACTTTGGGCGTGTATCTACGGCTGGCATGCTCTCAGCACACATGATACGACAGACACGAGTAGAGCGAATCGTTGACCGGCATCAGATGCACAGAGGCCGCGAACTGGAGGATGGAGACTAAGCAGTCGTTCGGAAGTCGGACCGATGCAGGGGTATTGAGTGCAGGAAGACGGTTTAGGTGCTCGTAGTGAGTCCGAACTCTATGAGCTTACATCACTTTGTCTATCAAACTAGCCGTGATCTTTGTCTACTCTTCCACCATTTTATCCCCCGAGTGGTCCAGATACAGCACGTTCCCCTCCATCAGTCTCCGCGCTGTGCGATACACGTTGCCGCTCCGAATCACAACCTCGCCGCCCTTGACCTCGGTCTGTGAGCTCACCGTGATCGTCCCGCTCGCATGGCCAATCACGATTTCGGACCCCGCCCTGCCGCTCCGTCGCCGGCTCTCCTCCACAATTTCCTGCACGACTGTGCCGCGCACCGCGGCGGCGGCAGCAACGCACACGGCGCCCGTCATCTGGATCGCGGGGTGCGGCGCGCCCATGCTGAATGGTCGGACCCACACGTCCATCGTGTCGGAGTGCGAGCCGTCCATGGCGTCGTAGGCGGCGGATCCGACGAGCGCTACCTTGGGCGTGCCCGCGACCAAGCGCGCTGCATCGACGTTAGGCGCTAGGCCCATGCGGACCGCGGCGGCCTCGCGGATCCGCATGAGCACGTCAGTGTACGCCGCGATCCCGGCCTGGCTCTCGTCCCCGCGCACGCCCAGGTCCGACGCGCGCACAAAGACAAAGGGGTTGGCGGCGTCGACGCACGAGACGCGCACGGTCACACTCGTGGGAGATGGGGGCTGCTCGGAGCCAGGCGAGGGCAGCGGTCGCGGGGCCGGGCGCACGTCGACGGTGATGTCCTCCGCCGCGTGGCCCGTCGGTAGCAGCGAGCCCGTCATGGCGCCGCCGGGGTAGAGGAAGTCGAGGCGGATGGGCGCCGCGGGGGCTGCAACGCCGGCTATGCGGAACGAGCCGTCCTCGACCGGCTGGCCGAAGGCGTCGACCGCGAAGGTCGCGTTGATGAACCTGTTCGTGTTCACACTGATGTCAGCGCCGCTCGGGTGTGGAACTCACTTTCTGATCCTGACAGTCACCTGCCCAGCGTGGTCGGGCACCTTGACGAGTCCTTCACTATTCGTCAGCTTTCAGCACGGCGCGCCCGCTACGTATGTACTCACTCAACAGCAAACGGCCCTACGCCACTGGCCATGTTTCCGCAGTTGCCCGAGAAGTCCACCGCACCACCATCAATCGGCACCTGGACAAAGGTGTAGTCGACGTCTGCGTCCGGGTGCGCGCTACGCCCCACGACCGCGACCTTGCTCGTCGTGCTCGTCCCCGCGCCCATGCCGTTCAGCTGGCGCCCCGTCGCGTCCGGCGACCCCATCGCGCCGAGCAGGATGGGCCCCCACAGCGCGCGGTCGTCCGGCAGGTCCTGCCGCCGGAAGAAGAGGCCCTTGGACGTGCCCGCGCGCATGAGCACGGACGGGACGCGCCGCCGCACCGCAGCAGAGGGGAAGAAGGGCTCGCACTCGGGGGGCGTACCGAGAATCGTGGTCGGGGGCGAGGACGTGTGCGATGGCGGAGAGGGGAGGGGGACGCTTACGGCGTCCGCCGGCGGTGAGAGGGAGGAGAGCGAGGAGGTCGAGGTGCTTGTCGACATTGTGTGTGTCTCGATATCGGAGCAGAAGTGTGGGGCGGCATCTCCGCATCGTGCTATTCGTTTATATCACAGCGAAGATTGGTTCAACTGCTTCCTCCACAGGAGTGTAGCAGGTGCTTTGTGGCATTGGCGGCACGCGGGGCCGAAGATGACATGCATGCCACTAGGTTGTTTTGCGGAGACTAACCTTCCATGCTGACCAAGTCAACGTTTCTAGGACGCGGAGACTCACTCTCCGTTCGACGGCTGCACCTCGGAGATCGCCGATCCCCCACCGTAGTGGCCGAGAATCCAGGGTCAGATAACACCGGAGACTCACTTTCCGAGCGCTTCACTGCCAGGCACGCCCGCCTGGCACCTCGGATCCTTACACCCCGCCCCGGTCCTCTTTCGGACGGGTGGTCGAGAATGGAGCATGAGGCACCGATGTGGCTATGCCAAGGGCTGCGAAGGCTATACTTGGCAGTCAGTGAGTTAGTCAGCTGGCAGCATTGTGGGTATCCCGTGACGGTGGGCTTGTCAGCGGGAGGAGCTGGGTGTTTTGGCGAGATCGGCTCTCGAGCTACAAACTATGAGAAACTCGGAAATGTCCAGGAGAGCTCGCTCGACTCGCGAGGGGGAAGCGGGTGGTGGAGGAGTACTGCTATGACAAAGCTGTGGTGGCACGTTTGTTCTCCTCCCCCAGCCCCTTCGGTGTTCCAAGTCACGACCGAGGTCCAACCTGTGGCTCCATGGGGCCAGTGACTCGATTGGTTCTGCGCCTCCTTGCGATTACGAGGGAAGTCCACTGCTCATGCCTAGCAAGCCTCAGACGTAACGGAGAACCAGAGAGCTCCAGGTAAATCTCTTGTAGCCAGGTGCGTCTGCTCCACTCTCTGAGATGAAGGGAGGAAGCGAATGGCATTCGTAGGCCATCTGTTTTCGTTTTTGTACGGCTTGGAGCGTCCGGCAGTACCTTCAGAGCCAGACTAGAGAATCTCGATACGACTTGCTGAGACTTTCAGAGTGAGGACAATTGTTACAATTTCCGAATGCTTTCGGGTGCGAAGGCTAGAAGTCGAACATTACTGGTACCTCCAGTGCTGCTCTCCGGCTTCAGAATACTATTAGCGTTGCACTACTATCCAAGGTTGAACAGCTTTGAGATGGATAAGTAGAAGTCTCAGATTGACAATGCTACGTGCTGCTCTCGGGTATCAGAATACTGTTTGCATTACACTGCTGTTATTCTATGTTCTTTGACAATCTTTCCAGGCCAAACTCCTGCCCGAACCCCCAGCCGGTATTTCCCCCTTGGTAACGATGAACAAATGGTATATGTTACAACAAGCTTTACACCTTGTCGGCGGGAACAGTGTAGTCGACGTGCGCGACGTCCTCCTTGATGTCGTCGTCGGTGGTGTGCGAGAAGGCGTCCGAGTCTGAGCGCTCGCGCTTCTTCTTGGGGTCAAAAGCGGCCTCGATCTCCTCGAGCGAGCGGCCGCGCGTCTCGGGCATGAAGAAGTACTCGTAGATTGCGCCCACGGTCGTGCACGCCGCGAAGAGGAAGAAGATGCCGTAGCCGTGCGTGTTCTTGATGATGTAGGGCGTGCACTTGGCGAGCATCAGGTTGAATGCCCAGTGGACAGCAGTGCAGATGGCCATGCCGAGCGAGCGCACGTCGAGCGGGAAGATCTCGGCGCAGTAGATCCAGGGAATACCGGCGTAGGAGAAGCAGAAGGCGACCGCCCAGATGTAGATGAAGACGAGCTCGGCGATCTGCGCGCTACCGACTCCGTCTCCGGCCTTGGAAGGGATACCAGCCTGGATTCCGCCCACGATGTACATGCACACCGACATGACGCTGCCGCCGACGATAATCATGGTGCGACGGCCGAAACGGTCGGTGAACAAGACCATGGCGATGAGGGTGGCGACGAATCGGATGACTCCGTACACTCCAGTCGCGAACAGCTTTGAGCTCTCCTTCGAGAGACCCATGGTCGCGAAGATCCTGGGGCTGAAGTAGTTCACTGCATTGGTGCCGGCCATCTGGAACCAGATCATGACCATGACTCCGACGAGAAGGCGGCGGCGGTTGGAGGCAGAGCCGAAGAGACGACGGAAGGAGTGGAAGCGCTGCGTGCCGAGGCCGTGCATGCGCTCGCCCTCCAGCTGGACCATGATCGCCTTGATCTCATCCTTGAGCCACCAGTGGTCCACGGGGAGGTTGCGGAGACGCGAAAGGACGCCGATAGCCTTCTCCTCGCCGTGTTTCTGGGCGATGTATCGGGGAGTTTCGGTCAGGAAGAACAGGCCGATGGCGCAGAGCTATTTCGTAAGCGATAGCCCCACAGTGAAGCGGCAAGACTTACAGCAGCAGGAATAAGCTGGAGACCAAAGGGGATACGCCACTGAGCAGAGCCGCTAGAGCTTCGGAGGAGCCCGTAGGGAACCCAGAAACCGACCATTGTACCCATCTGCACACCGACTTCGTACAGACCGACGAGACGGCCACGGACGTGAGGGGGAGAGCACTCGGCGACGTAGACGGGGACGACCATAGTGCTGCAACCAACACCCCAACCAGTAAGGACACGACCGGCGTAGACCATTCCAGCACCGTTGGCACCCGTCATGAGGGCAGCACCGATGAGGTAGATGATAAGGTTGACCATGAGACAGGTACGGCGGCCAAAGCGATCGGAGAGGTAGACGGGGACGAGAGAGCCGACAGTCGCACCAGCCTGGAAGGCCGAGACGACGTTGGAGTGGAACGCAGCCTCGGCATCTTCAGAGGCGCCGTCCATGCCAAAGTCCTTGGAGAACCCGGGCAAAGTGATAGAGCCACCGATGAATCCTGGCGCGTTAGATTCCGGCGGAAAGAAAAACAAGGTTTGCTGTACTTACCAAGGTCATAGCCAAAGAGCAGGGCGTTGGCCAAGCCGTACAGGCCCAGAATGATGATGCGCGTGTTGACAGTCTCCTTGGGTGGGAGGTTGCCGTTGGCGTCGGGCGACACCTTGAAGGCATTGAGGAGGTTGACCATGGTTTGAGCTAGTCGGCAGATCGGTAGATCCAATTACGTGAGAGGTGACCTGTGTTGATCTATCGAGTTGGGAACTCGGCGGGGTGATGTTATCTCGATGGGGGTCCCATGGGTCCCAATATGTATCTTTCTGCGCAGCACTGTGGAGAGGGTCGAGAATGTTGAATGATGAACAAGTTGCAGCGTCAGCAACAGCGGAGGGGAAGCAGTGCGAGTCAAGTGGTGGGCAGGGAATGGCCCGGAGACTCACACTCCGTACGGCGGGCAAGGTAGGCATGGCCGCTGTGGAAAAAGGTTTGACGAGGAGGTGTCGGAGCCAGGGGAGGCACGGCTGGCCGCGGATAGCGAGAAAAGGGAAGTGAAGATCGCTGCTCACGAGACCTCACTGGAATGGTGCACCCTGGGCTTCGGGGCCAAACGCGGCCCCGCGCGGAGTTGCTGGCTGCGAAGACGGCCCCGACAGAAAATGGCGCTCGCTTGCATCGGCAAGTGCCTCGCCACCCGGAGACTCACTCTCCGAGCCACTCCACGGGACCCTCCGTTCTCCGAATCGTCTTGGTCGTCCAACTAGCACGTGGATTGGCACCGGCAAGTCATGGGCCGCAACCATGATCCGTCGGACGACCACCCTCGACATCGAGTTCGATGCTCATGATGCAATGCCCCGCGCGCTTAGATTGCTGCGGCGTGCTGGCTGTTAGTTGACATCTTGATATAGATCGACTCGCCTAGTATCCGTACGCAACACCACGACTTTGCCGAATACACCACCATGTCCAACGCTCCAAAGGCAAAGCCCAGCTCGCTCGACTCTCTGACGGCCGGTGTCGTCGCAGGATGTGTCGAGGGCGGTCTCACCTACCCGGCCGAGTTCCTTAAGACCAAGTCTCAGCTAAAATCAGAGGCTGTGAGTGATATGACGGCGGCTGCCCGATAGCTAACACTCCCAGGGTAGGGGTCCCATCGAGATTCTCAAGAACACGGTTAGGACACAGGGCATCGGCGGCCTGTACTCGGGTGCTGGAGCTCAGATTGTCGGGACTGGCTTCAAGGCCGGCGTGCGATTCCTCACGTACGACTCGTGCAAGGAGGCGCTCCGAAACAAGGAGGTGAGCTGCTCCCTGCCGTACAGCTAGCTGATAAGCAGGGCAAGATGACACCGCTCCGTACTCTGCTCGCCGGCACCGCTGCGGGCACGATCGAGGCGGTGGTTGCTGTCACGCCG
Source organism: Trichosporon faecale (assembly GCA_039545375.1). Lineage (NCBI taxonomy): Eukaryota > Fungi > Basidiomycota > Tremellomycetes > Trichosporonales > Trichosporonaceae > Trichosporon > Trichosporon faecale. Next base: position 221,769 of record BCLU01000011.1, read on the forward strand.
TCAGAGACAATCAAGTGAGCTGGGCTCCTCGGGCTGCTGGGAGCAAGCTGACCCCAGAACCAAGCTTATCCAGGACGCCGCCAAGCCGAATCCGCAATACAAGTCGACTCTGAACGGCACGATCCAGATCTGCAAGACGGAGGGCTTTTCCGGAATCTACAAGGGTGTCGGACCGACTGTGCTCAAGCAGGGCGCTAACTCTGCCGTGCGCTTCTCCTCGTACGAGGCTCTCAGCAACGTCGCCAAGGACATTCTCAAGCCCCCATCAGGCAAGCTGCCCAGCGCGGTCACGTTCGGTGTTGGAGCTATGGCTGGTCTGATCACCGTCTGTGAGTCCTTGCGTGCTCGGGCGAACTGACACCCGACAGACTCGACGATGCCGATTGATAACGTCAAGACGAGAATGCAGTCTGCAGGAGCCAGCCAGCTGTACAAGAACAGCTTTGACTGCCTGATGAAGATTGTTCGCGAGGAGGGAGTGAAGCGTCTGTGGGGCGGAGCGACCCCGCGGTTGGCGCGGCTGATGCTCAGCGGCGGTATCGTCTTCTCCGTCTACGAGAAGGTCATCACGGTGCTGGGACGGATGCATGGGACTGAGTAGATCGTAGAGCTTCGTTGTGGCGTTGTAGATTGACACGGTAGAGATACCCACCATGCATGCATCTTGCATCATTCGATATCCTCCCCGCCCTAAGTCGGTTTCGGTCACTTTGTAACACGCCACCCTGACTTCAAAATATATAGCCGGCCGGCACAGTCGGCACCGGCCACGGACGCTCCTCCTCCGTTTTGGTTTGGTTCTGATCTCCACTCGATGCCGCCATCACGCAGAACGAGAACGCAGAGCCCGGCCACGCCGACGCCCAAGAAGCGGGCGTGTCACTACTGCTCACGGCGCAAGGTAGGCTCCAACCCCGTCTGTCTCGCTGCTGACCCTGCAGCTCAAGTGCGACCTCCTCTCGCCGCGATGTACGGCCTGCGAGACCCACGACCAGGAGTGCGTCCCTGCTCCGCGGTCGACGCGGCCACGGCCGACGCACGACATGATCGACAGCCTGTCAGAGGAGAACAGCAGACTGCGTGCGTTCCTTGGGCAGCTATCACGCGTGCCCCCCCGCTCGGCGGCCGTCCTCCTCGAGCAATGGGCAAACACGGGCAGCACCGAGGCACCACCAGACTTTGACGCAGAGCTTCCTCCAGGCCGAGAGAGGGGACGAACAGCATCGCCCCCGCGGAGAGAGACGCCGTATCATGGCTCTCAGTGAGCTTACTGGCCAGACTTCAGCTGACAAAACAGTGGCATACCCTCCCACGGCCCAACGTCGGCACTGTTCGACACGACGGAGCGCGACTTTGGCACGAATCCTGACCTCGAGGGCGGCACAGTCGTCCCCGAGACGGAGCTCGTGGAGCGCGCGACGCAGTGCTCAGCTGAGCAGCGGCATATGGAGATCATCAACCTCGCAGCAGGCAAACTTGACTGTGAGCTTCGGGGTTGCGCAAGCTCACTCCAGGCGACGGCGTCCCCCCTGATCTGGCCATGCACCTCCTCGCACTGCACTGGAACCGCCAGCACTTCGGCTTCATGGTGTCCTACCGCTCATGTGAGTCGCTTGACCATTATCCGGCTGACATCAGTGTTCATGCGCGACATGGCGTGCGGTGGGCCGTACTTCTCGAAGCTGCTGCTGAACGCGCTGTTCTTCTCCGTCTCCAAGTTCTCCGATCGGCCAGAGGTGCGCGAGGTGCAGGACAACGACGTGGACATGGCGGGCGCAACGTTCCTGAGGCGCGTGAAACAGCTGCTGGGCGACGCCCTCGACCAGTCGTCGATTCCGACGATCCAGGCCATGCTTCTTCTCTCCACGTCGCTCTTCTCCATGGGCAAGTACAGCGCCTGCTGGCAGTATCTCGGCATTGCTCTGCGCATGATTTTCGACATGGGTGAGTTCTTCGTCAGACTTGGAACTGACGCGCAGGCCTGAACTACGACTCTCTGCCGATGGGCGTATCAGGAAGGCTGAGCCCGGAGGAGCTGGACATTCGTCGCCGAGTGGTTTGGAGTGCTTTCAGTGAGCTAGGGCGTGCTCGGTTGCATAAGCTGACAGCAGTCCTCGACAAGGTGATCTCGCTCTACCAGGGCCGCGAGGTGTCCTTCCACGAGGAGAAGATGCACGTCCCCCACCGCTTCCTGGACATGTACGAGGAGCGCGAGCTGTGGATGCCGTTCGCGTACCCGGTGAACAAGCCGTACCCTGGCACGCCAGCCCGAGGGATCAGCACGTTCACAGCCTTGTGCTCTCTGTCTGTCATCATGGTATGCTGCTCTGGCTGGACATGTAGCTGACCTGCAGGGCCGCATCATCTCCGATATCTACAAGCGGCAGATGAGCGAGCCCAACGTCTCGTCGATGCAGCGGATCTGGGCACGCTTATCGACCTGGCGGGACTCGCTTCCTGAGGACATCAAGCTCAACCCCCCCGAGAATGTGGGCACGCCTCCGCCCCACGTCCTGTCGTTGCAGTAAGCTCCAGTGCCCGTGTCTTAGCTGACCCCAGCATGGTGTACCACACCCTAGTGACACTCCTGCACCGTCCCTTCGTCGAGAGCGGGCACCACAACCTCGCCGACGGCCCCACGGTCGAGCTCTGCTGGGCGCGGTGCGAGGAGGCAGCCAGGGGTGCGACGACGCTCCTCTCCGTCTACCGGCGGACCTTCACGCTTGCGCGCGCGCCATACCTGATCGTGAGCCCTCGTCCAGTCCGCGCTAACGGCAGTCCTACGCCAACTTTGTCGCCGCGACAATCCACGTGCGCATCGCCGCGCAGCGCGGCTCGGGCTCCGAGGCCGCGCGCCTGCTGCTCATCTGTCTCGAGGCGTTCAAGGAGAACGCGGGCACGAATCCGGGCGTGCGCAAGATGTACGACACGATCGTGCGCCTGATGGACCAGCTGGGCGTGAGCCTGCCGAGCCCGTCCGCGATGGACCTGCTCGGTCCGAGCGAGCAGGAGTTCACCCTGTCCGACGTCGACTTGCAGGCCATCATCAGCTCGTTTGGCGGCAACATGCCTCTCCAGGCGGCCGAGTACGGCGGCGTCGGGTTCGGGGAGCTGGGCGAGGCGCACCCGCAGCCTCAGCTGCAGGATATCCTGTATGGTTTCCTCGGCATAGAGCCAAACGCTTAGTGGTCTATCATACAGCTCTGTATGTACAGTTAAGGTCGGCATGTAGCTACATCTGCATCCGTCTCGGTACTTAGCTTACACTACATCGGTGCGCTCTGCACGCTCACGTTGGAGGTCAGGAACTACTCGCTGAGACGATCTCGAGACGGCCGGAGTCGATACGAAACGAGCGAAGCCGTCCTCTTCACCCCAGGTTCAACCAGTCTCCTGGCGTAGAGAAGACGTCTCACCCACGTCTCGCCGAGGCCGTTCCGGGTTTGCCGCAGGTCTGTTGCCAAACGGCCCCCATTCGTCAAAGATCCGCTGCACCGAGAACGACGAAGCGGTGCTTTCATAAATGACTGAATCGTCGCATGTCGCGAGTCCAGCGGGGATCGGGCTGTAATGACCGTCGAAACGGTTTATTGGGTCAGGATGTCGTTTCAAGCTGATGCTGGAACGTATTGTAGCGTGCAGCATGTCGCGTGTCGTGTGTCAGGAGTAGGGCATCGTGCTTGGTGTTACAGCCGTCGATGTCGCGGCGGAAGTGCTCGAGCTGTGGTCAGCACGGACATGTCTCGTGTCTCGTGTCGCGTCCGGCATCAGTAATGTCGGAGATCTGTCAGTCGCGATGCAGCCCCCCTGCAGCCCCCTGGTACGTCCACTGCAGGCGTCTGACGTCGCAGATCGCAAGCGCTTTCTGACGAGGTCAGCGCTCGCCGCTGCACGTTGCGAACGCAGGTCAGCGCTCGCCGCTCATTGCGAGAGCGCGAAGGATGACCGCTCGAGATCTGGTCGCCAGCGCCACCGACGTCTCGACAGCGTACGCATCCACCCACCAGGAAGGCTCGCGGGGGTTGGACGCTCGCCACCGGAGCCGCAGGTGATGCTCGGTACTAATGAAACTCTGAATGTCGGTTATCTCGAGTGAGCTCCAATGCGGGTCGGGCGTGTCAGCGTCTAAATGTCAGTCAGCTGTCAGCTGTCACCTGTCAGCTGTCACCTGTCAGCTGCCAGCACTAGAGCGCCGCTGACGACTTGGCCACCGATGGCACCGCCTTGTTCTACTCGTACGGGCAAGTCCGAGATGCTGGAATGAGCAGGTGGATGGATGGAGTGAGAAACTTGGAGCTGGAGTCATGGCTAGTGCGATTGAGGTACGTAATTGGTACCAAGGAGGTGATTGCTGTGCGCCGGTACCAAGTCCGATAGCATTTGATTCGACGCCGAAAGCTTGGCCGCAGCGCCGCAGGGGGCGGCGAGTCGGCGGGATAAGTGGATTCGGTGCGGCGAGGCTGTGCGGCGCCCGGTTTCTTGGGCGGGGTTCATCCGCTGGAGTCAGAGATGCCGAAAGCTTTAACCGCTCCTCTCCCTTTATGACGCATCAGCGCATCAGGCCGGCGCAGCGTATCGCACCGATGTAGCGGCTGGAGCGGAGAGGCTTACAGCTGCTCACTCAGAACGGCGAATGACTAAATGATCAGAGAAGAGGTTCCGTTACGTCAGACGTTCTTCATCTTCAGGAAAGAACGCGCGTGGCGAACCCTTGGCGATCCCTGGGCCGAATCCTGGCAGCAAAAACGGACGAGACGGACTCATCGTCCGTTTTCAACTTCTGTTCAGATTGGACGCCAGACGCTTCATGAGCGCAGTGACGTTTGATCAGGCGCGAGTTCGAGATCCAGCGGAGTTCGGACAATCATCGGAGCGGCACTGACGTCTTCCTCACTGCTGACTGCTGTGCAGCTGAGGGGCGAGCTGTGAGAAGGTCCTCAGAATATAGACCAGGGGAAGCGACACAATACGTACGAGAGGCGTGGAGCGATATGGAGAGTTTGCAAGTGGGCTGGTAGCAGCCACGGCTTGCGCACGGCCTGGGGCCTTGGAGCTTGGAGCGCCCCCTTCTGTTGCAGGCGCTGGGGCTGCGATTCGGCACGTTAGGATGTCACAAGTTACACGCTTAATTTACTAGTGCCTCGAGTCTCGCAGGCTCACGCAGCGTCTGTCTCGTGCGAAGAGTGAAGCAGCAGACAGAGGCATCGGCGGCGGTCCTGTCCGCTGGTTCTAAGGATAGCTTGCGGTGCTGTCTGGCGTGCAGACGGCGAAACAAGGTCGCGGCGGAAGTGCACTGCTCCACTTCTCCCTCTGCCGTTCCACGCTTCGCGGTCAGGAGAAGTCGACGAGTGACAGACACTCCCTGCGTCGACGCCTCACGCAATATTGCTTCCACTCTGCGGCGCAGGGCAGAAGGCTGAGCTAGGGCAGACATCCGGCGCACAAACATGTCAACACGAGTGCAGCCTATCGTGTGCACGCGTGTTCCGGGTTGGACTGTCGGATGGTTCCAGCGCGCATCGCAGAATTGGCCCAACAGCCCGCTGGTCGCCTTAGCTCGCGATAGTTCGATTCATGTCTGCCCTGCACTGATCGCTGCCAGCCTGACGGACATGCATGCGCACATCGTCGCATCACGCGGGCTCGCCAAGAATTGCAAGCAGTGTTATGCTTGCTCGTCCATTCACCAAACAAAGTTCACGGCTTGGGCATGTCTTGCCACTAGCGCAACCAAAACTGCCTCCTGGCTCGCTTTCAAACACGACCTCCTGGTCTCCGCTTGCCCCTTGAGATTCGATGAACGTTGCCTGAGCTTCCGTCTTTTGCTGCCGCGACCCCCGGAATTCTGGCTGACACGATGCCGGCCCCTCCGGCCGTCCGGCCGGTGCATGGGCGAGGATTCGCTGGGGAGCAGGCGGTTACATCAGGAGATCAGGAGACGCGGATTTGGGGGCTCCCAAAGGCGTACGGTGGCCCAGAGGCACGAAGCAGTTACGGTGGGCAATTGGAGGATGTGGACGAAAATATTACAACTAAGGAGGCCGCCACATGCATATCGCGTGCAGGCATAGCGTCAGCAAGTCAGCAGCAAGCAGGATCGCCAAGCCCCGCGTCTCTCACTGGCCTGCGATGACGCCGGACATACCGGAGTTTACGACAGCCAGGGACGTCCACAGGGACCTGCCCCCTAGCCTCCTGGCTCCTCCTGGCTCTCCTCCTCTTCTCCTGTTCCCCCTCACCCCTGGGCGGCCTCCACGCCAGTCACCGCGTCTGCCGTTGGAGCGTGGAGCCCAGGACAACGGTGTATCCCTGGGTGGTGGACTGGCTTGGCCAAGCTCGCCAGTCTTGGGCTCTCTCGGCTGGGGCAGGCGGGCAGCCGCTTGAGCCTTCCCACCAGAGCGGCCAAGTCGCCTGCCTTGCCTGACTTGCTCTCGTGAGCCATCGCTGAAGCGCTGAAGCTTCCAGGAGCCAAAGCGACGACCCCATCCCAGTCCATCCCTGGCCGCGATAGAGCATCCTTTGCCACAAATCATGCGACCCCCGTATAATACTCCCTCCATCTCGTCAGTAAGACCGCCCTCCCCCTCCAAGTTGCTTACAACACTCACCACTCCTTCACACCCCGCTCTCTCCGCCCGTGACCGCCCGGTGGCGACGCGCACAGCGCACTCTCTCAACACGATCCGACCCGTGCACGCTCGACCATTTCGTACCATGATTTAATCGCATCTTCAAACCAATATATCACCACTCACCACTCACGACCCGCATACCCGCAACGTTACTCCGCTTCATCTTAGTCTCTCTTCTGAGACAGTTTGTTTGAGACTATGACCACTGTCTCCCCGAAGCACACCAACGCGAAGCCTATCCGCTTCTCTCCCCCTCCTAGGACTCGCCTCGCGCCGCCCGTCGCCCCCCGCCGCTCAGCGACCATGCCCGTCCCCGACGTCGAACCCCTCACCTTCGCCAAGGTGCCCATCACGCGCCCGTCTGCGAGCACCTTGCTCAACATGTCGACCGACACGGAGGTGACGTCCGACTGCGGCGAGGGGCTGTCTCGCTCCCCGTCGCTCCTGACGTCGCTGATTCAGAGCTCGCGCATCGTCTCTGCGTCCAGCAGCGTCGCCAACTCGCCCAACAGCAGCTCGCACTTCTGCTCCCTGCCGCATGCGAAGCCGATCCTCCGCCGCGCGTCCTCCGGCCACGCCTCGGCCCTCACGAGCGGCGACGAGCAGTCCGATGTCGACCGCAAGGTCCAGCCCCGGGCTAAGCCCTCGCTCGCCATCGCCCTCGGCCAGCGCCTCGAGCCCCTCGCTGAGCGCCAGGGCTCTCCGGAGCCGGCACGAAGGACCCGGCTCAAGTTCGCCGTGACGCCGCGGCCGCTCCAGCTCGCCTCGGCGTGCAGCTCGCAGCGCGCCTCGCCCGAGCCGTCCTTCAGCGACGAGGACGAGTACGACGATGAGGACCTCGCCACGCCGGGCTTCTACTCCGACTCGGACAACGGATACCAGGAAGACTCCGAGGACGGGTTCACAGACGACGACGAGCCGTTCCTCCCCCCCGCGCACTGGGGCCAGCGCCGGCCGAGCTGGACGCCGTACCGTGCTCCCTCGGCGCCGATCCTCCAAACCGCTAAGCCGGAATCGCGCGGCCGCATTCGTATCGACGACGACAGGAGCGCTATCAAGTGCAGCCGTCACCGCAGCCCGCCGCCCGAGGCGCGCGTGCGCGTCCGTGACGCCGCCCCGCCTGCCGCCCGTTCGCCATCCGCCTATGAGCTCTGCAGGCGGAGAGGGAGCACGGGCCAAAGGCCGTTCTTGGGATACTCTGGCCCGCGGCCTGAGAAGCCGCAGTCTCGCGGCTGGCGTTCCGACGACGCCAGGCCACAGAACCAGTGTCAGCGCTTGACGCACAAGACGAGCGCGAAGGAGCTGTCGCGCCGCGATTCCGCTCCCGCGCGGGTGGACCAGGTCCACGCCGCCGGACGGACGGAGTGCCAGCACCCCAAGGGCGGACTGAGGAAGGTCCTCACTGCGTTCCGATAGCGAGCATCGCGAGCATAGCGCCCAGCGCTCAGCCGACTCATAGACCATAGACTCAGTTGTTGTTGTATGTGACAGTATGCCTTGCCCTTGCTTGCACACGCATCCATTCCGCAGAGGTCAGCTGGTGGTGTATTCTCCGGCTCGTACTCCGGTGGAGTCGGTATTAGCACCTGCTTGGCCCACGTCCAAGCATACCAAGCGATGTTCGCATGCCCCATGCCCACTGCAGTTCTCATGAGTTCCAAGCGTTCTCTGGCCACTCTGCGACTCTACTCTGCGTCTCTGTGTCTCTGTGTGTCTAGGGACTCGGGGTCCTCGTAAATTCTGACTTTGGTTCGAGAAAGAACTGCATGATCCGGCACAAGCCGCTGATTTTCGGCAGACTCCGGCTGACTCAGAGACATATGGAAACTGCGTCGCAATTCAACGTAAAGTTCAGATGACGACTGCCTGCAATGCTAGTTGAACTGGCTCAGCATGGGCTCAATGGAAGGCGCTGGGCTGCTCGTCAAGCAGCAAGCCTCACAGAGGCACAGGCTTGCAGGCTTTGTGAGAGTTTGGCCTCGAGGTTGAGGGCAGTTTCGTTCAAATGCTCAAGGCAAATATTGCACTTTTCATTGGCCCCTCTGTCGTCTTTTTCCTTGACGGCTCCTAATCGCAAGTCCGGCGAGGTGTAATGCAGAAGTAAGGTTTTCGTTCGCCGGATGAGCCGGTCAATTTGGAAGAGTCCTGAGATTTGGGAACAGAGGATTGGGTGGAGTTTGGGTGCTCTTCGTGACTGTCCCTCTCTGCATTCCCTGGGCGTGTACCTGTCTGTGTGTGGGCTGGGGAGAGCCAGTCGTCAGCGTCCAACTTTCTCTGTATAGGGATAGCGAGGTGGAACCAAATACGAGGTGCAAGCTCGGTGCCATGGGACCAAATACTGTAAAATTCCGTATGATCACTACACCCTGTCACGCGTCACACGGGCGCTGTAGTGCTATGTCACGGGTCACGGGCGCCCTGTAGTGTCCACCCAGGACCAAAAATCTGCCATTAGGATTTCATTAGTATATGGAGAGCTAGGCATTAGTAATCGATTAGTAAACTTCCTAATGAAAGTCGTGTATGATTATATTGCATGGGTTTTCTGTTTTCTATCTATCTACGAAGCTGCCTCATCGTGTTTGGAGGCCAATACTGTTTCCGTTCTATCTATTAGACAGCCTCATCGTTAATGGAGGCTTGGAGGGAGCCGTCAGGCTCCATAATGAGGCCATGGCGGTCGACATTGAAGATCGCATCGCCGACTGTGTCGATCGGCATCGAAATGTCGTCTTGCTGTTGTTCGATTTCATCCTCGTGGGTCCCGTCGACGTCTGCAGTCTTGATGCCGTCCACTTCGGTGGTCTTCATGCCACTGGAAGCCGTAGTCGACGGCTTGTGCTTCCCCGAGATAGGGAAGAAAGGCTTTGGAGGTGGAGCCGCACGGCTCAGAGTGTCGCTGAACCGTGGGTTCATTGCCTGATAGGCTTTCGCCGCTGCGATGCCAGCCTGTGACAGGCAGTACTCCGCACCGAGGTCCAGGTCGTCGATCTTGCTCTTCCTCCACGCCAGCTGGACAAGGTTGCGCTTGTTGCAGAAGACGTCGTACGTGTGACTGAGCAAGCTCGGCACCTGATCACGCAAGCTCCCGATCTGGGTGAGTGCCTTGAAGCCTTGAATGTCGTTTGGCTCAAGGTTACTCATTGCACGAGCGAACCAGGTGGAGAACCTGCGACTGATCTCGTGTTTGACCAATCGCTGAAGGCCGACGTCCGCTGGTTGGACATCGCCAGTGCAACCTCCAGGCACGAAGCGGATGATGATTTGAGGATACTTCTCCATCAACCACCCCGTGAACTTGGGATCACGGTGGGAGCCCCAGCAGTCGATGTAGAGAATCGCTGGCTGGTGGGCAGGGAGGTTGTCCCGAGCCTTGACTCGCTCAATGTAGGGGACGATCACCTCCTCGACCCACTGGACTGTGGTGTTGTGATCAGACCAGTGGTTGTTCCCACCGTGGCTGAACAGGATGCCCTTGCTGGTCGCTGGAGTACAGTCTCGAGGAAGGCTGCGAGCCGTAGTGCCAGCGAAGACTGCTTGGAAGGGTAAGAAGGTCCCGTCCATGGCCGAAGAGACCATGAGGGTGTAGTACTTCTTATCGTCCAGCCCAGCGATGTCCACCTGCTTGGCACCGGTCGGGTTCCAAGACCTGTTGCCGGTCGGGAAGAGCTCCACTCCCGCCTGGTCGCCGTTGATGACCAGGGAGGGAGGTATCGAGTTGCCTTCCATCGTCAGAACGATGCGATGGATCACCTCTCGACACTGGATTTCCCAGCCCTCCCGCTTTGTGCGGAAGGGTCGAGTTCCCGCACGATAGGACCACCTCAACACTTTCTTGAGGTAGCGGAAGACAAAGGCGTCCGAGGGGAAGGGGCCTGTCAGCAGCTGCGGAGCCTTCTCGGTCACATGCTTGATGATGACTGCACGAGCCACAGCCGAGCACACTGGGACACCGTCAGCTCGGTAGCCACGCAGTTGAGATGCGATGGCTTCGTCGAGCTCAGGGTAGTCCTTGAAGGTGTGCGACCTGGTGACGACTCCAGTGAGGGCACGGTATCGGTCCACACGCTCGATGAAGTCGTCTGACCAAGACTTTCGGTCTGGAGCCAGCCATGTATTGATTGTACTGTGCGCTAGCTTCTCAAAAACCTCAGGAGAGGCAATCTTGAGCTGTTGCGCAATGGCTCTCGTCGACTTCCACCTGACCTTGCGGGCTGCTTCGTCGATGATGTCGAAGTAGCGAACCCAGTTGGTCTTCTTAGCTGATTGGGTGGAGTCTGTCGAGGTTGCTGACACCATAGAAGACGCAGCAGCCAGCGATCGAGCTGACGAGGTGGCTACCAGAGACTGGGCTGCAGCTGCAGCGGCCTCCGCTTCGGCAGCAGCCGTATCAGGAGATCTGGGGTCGAGGCGCAGCTCACGAGTCGTCTCCGACTCGTCACTGGCATCGCCAGAGTCCGTGTCACTGTCCAGGCTGATGGCCTGGGCTGTGCTGCTGCCAGCGTTGGACACGACACGAGTGGGTACAGGGTTCGCCTTGCGCTCACGCTCTCTGCGCTTGCGCTGACGAGCCAGCTCTCGCTCGTGGTCAGCCTTCCGCTTACGTTCTTCCTCGAAGCGAGCTCCGTGGTCTAGCTCACGAAGCTCTTGGAAGCCCGTAGCAGTGTGCTGCTCGTGGTCCTCCTTGGAGACCGCTCTGAAGTAAGCTCGCAGGTCTTTGGGGGGCATGGTAGAGCGCGCTCTAGGGTTGGTTAATAGTTTGTAATACTGCTATTAAAGCACAATACTAATTACTGTATTACTAGCTTAATTGAAAAGCGTAGTAATTGCTTCTAATGCTTAGAGAAAGTCGCAATTAGAAAAGCGTAGTAATTATTTCTAATGCTTAGAGAAGTCGCAATTAGAAATGCGTATTAATAATGCTAATTAAAGTGTAATACAAACGTATTAATAAGTGCACAATTTAATGTTGACTAGTCAACTAATTGATTTGGGTGGAGTGCAGTATACTGCAGTGCACGGGTGAACCAGCTAGGGGGATCAGCAATAGTACCAGGTGGCCAGTCTGATAGTACGGCTTAGCAGGTTACCCCTCCACCCCTATGCCCGGTGCCCTCCTTATATATCTATAACTACTTCGTTTCGTGCATGAAAAAGTCTGAAGACCGGGGCGGAGGTCCGCACGTAAGTGAGAGACGGCGACTTGGCCGCAAGAGGAACAGGTGTCCGCTGGCGGAGAGCGCTGGATTGGAGCAGGTGAGGCGGCGTCTCTGCAAAGTCTGGCCAAGGAGCGGCTTGCGGTGTGTCTGCGGCGAGCAACGATTAGCACACCGCTGAGCGACCGGAGCAGCTGGTGCTAGCCGCCATATTCCGTGAGCTTACGACGAAGAGGGACGCAGGCCGGGTTCGGTTTCGTGTTCCAACTTACGAGTACGACGAGGGCGGGCAACACCGAGGATCGTCAAGCTCTCACGTACTCCGGATCTCGGATGTCGGAGACGTCGCAGACACCGCACATACGACTCGAACGTCAGACTTCTGTAACGTCAGACGACGGCTACGGCAGTCGGATGCGTTGCAGAGCTGGAGCACATCTGCGACGCGAAACGCGTGTCATGGCTGAACTCCTGTGTTCCGCCAAGGGTGGCGGCAAACTTGGCGGTCATGACCGCCCATCCCCGCCACTATCCAACTCACCCCTTCCTCTACAGTCATGCATTCCAGCGGCGAGCAGGCGGAGCAGGCGCATGCGGCGTCGAAGAAAGTGTGGGAGCATTCCACGGTGACAGCGCGGTGACTGCAAGTGAGACCGCCGGCGCCATCTCGACGCCGCATGCCACGCTCTCACCCTCGCGCGTGGAACACCCACAGCCACAAAGTCTGGACCAGGTGCGGCGTCTCATCACCACAGTCACTGCCGCTTGCCGCAACAGCTTTCGGCGTAAAGGTCTGGAATCACCTCGGAGCCGCGCTCGTGATCTACATGGGACTCGGCGCTGACACGGCTCGGACCTCCCTCGGACACGGCATTGACACGGCTCGGACTTGGCCTCGGACTTGGCCTCGGCCTTGGCACCCCCATCTCCCCAGCCGAACTCCGAGACGCCGCTGCCCATTCCCCTCCACTTGCTCACATTCAGATACGTTCTCTCCTCGCTCTTCGCTCATGTGAGACTGGGATGGACGCGATGCCCCTTTGACTCCAGCTCATACCGGGCCGCTCACTGCTGGCCGCTCACCGCTCACCGCTCACCGCTCACCGCTCACGACTGTGGGATGAAACGTTCACCCTCGCTGCGCTCGCTGGAACAATGCCAGTGCTATGCATATGCTACTTACACTACACTACAAGTTGTGAACGTGAATGTTCCCTTTTCGTTGCTCTGCGCTGCTCTGCGTTGCTCAGCCTGAGCAGTCGGTTACACGCTCTGCTCGGCGCCACACCACGCCTGCTCAGCACGTGCTCGGCGCTCGACGCTTCGCGTCTCGCGCTTACGCGCGCTTCGTCGGGCTCTCGCTCCTCTTAGGAGACCCGCCCTGGAGGCTCATTGGCCTCAATCCTGAGTTACGCCTTTCGACCGGCGGCGGCCCCGCGCTCTTCCACTTGCTCCCGAAGAATCCGGAGACAGACGCGCCCCACCCGCCCAGCGTGGATCCGATCGGCGCCAGCGGAGACGAGGGCGTGTTGCTCCCGCTGCTGCTGGCCTGGGAGGCCACGGAGACGCCAGACGCGCTCGCCTTGGAGGCTTGCGAGGCGCCCGAGACGCGCCGCCCGTTGGTGTTGGTAGCAGGAGGAGCGCCGTTGACCGGCGCTGCGGCGGCGGCAGCACGGCGCGCACGCTCCGCCTCGAGGCGGTTGTTCACCTCCGAGCGCACACCGTCGAAGGCACGGAACAGCGTTGAAGAGACCGTCGCGCCCGCATTCGCCAACGTCTCGCGCGTGCTCTCCAGTGTCTCGTCGATGCGGAGGTCGTGCAGACCCTCACTGAGGCGGATCGAGAGGTCGGAGACAGCAGTCGCCTTGCCCTCGCACGGGTGGCGGGGCTCGGAGAGGTCGAAGATCGTCGGGTCCGTGCACTGGTCCCAGATCTCGGCCGCCGGCGTCATGCGGAAGTACTGTGCGAACGGCTCGCCAAAGTTGATGAGGGGGTTGACCTCGGTCGTGACGCCTGCCGTTGCTGGTGCGTTCGCTAACGGTCCATGGCCGATGAAGTCGGCGTACTTGATCGACGCGAGGAAGGCGCACAGGTACTCCTCGAAGCGGGCGCGGAGGTCGTCGTCGCTCCCCACGAAGCCTGGCCGCTCGCCCTCCGGCAGGTTGTACGTGTCCTCGACGACGCGCACCATCTCGTTCATCCATGTCCGGTCTGCGGCCGTCAGGCCCACGACACGCTCGAGCTTCGGGTCGCTGAACGTGAAGGTGTTCTCGTCGATGTTCACGAGCAGGTCGTACGTGCAGTCCCGCTGCTGCGTCACGATCTGGTTCGTCGTGCCCACCAGCCACGAGCGCGCCGCCAGCATGTCGATCTGCTGCAGCGGGAGGTACGGCTGGAAGCACGAGTCGGTGCCGAACAGGTGCAGCGCTGGGGTCAGTTGAAACGCAGAAGGAGCTAACTTACGGAGGCCCATGTACCGCAGCAGACTCGCTCGGTCGCTCGTCCTGAGGGATGTTGGTCGGGTGCGCTGCTTCCGGGCGTCGAGTTCGGGCGAGCCGCAATCACGCAGAGCCATCAGGAGTCCTGAGTGTTAACGCTGGGCCACGCCTAACACGTACCTGGGATTAAGGAGACCAGGCTGTACTGGTACGTGCACAACATCTCCACAGGGTATCCGAACAGCATGATGCGACGCTGCAGCAGCAGCATCTTGAGGAGCACGAGTGTGCGGTGGCGGAACTTGTGGACGAGCTCGCGCAGCGAGGTGCCTGATGTCAGCTCGCAGAGGGACTTTGGAAGCTCACCCATGTAGATGGCGCTCTCGCCGGCCTTGCCCTCGAGGCTCGCCTCGAGACTCGTGTAGAAGTCCTGCAGGATCTGCGTGCTGCCGAAGTCACGCTGGGCGAAGAACGCCTTGGTGACGACGCCGAGGCGGTCGCGAACCGGGCCGAAGACGGGCTGTGACGCGAGCACGATGACGGCCTTTTGAACCATGCTGCGCGTCACATCAGACGACTTCTGCAGCAGATCCGCAGCGGCGATCTGTCTGTTGCACCTGCTGTCAGTTGAGCAGTAGCCACAGCAAACTCACGAGATGCCGAACAACGTCCTGCGTGGCGGAATCTCGCTAGTAGTCGGCCCAGTAGGGTTGAAGGTACAGTGCTACCGTCAGTTATAGAGTCCCGATGCCTAACTCACGAAGTAGGAGTAGTCCTCCTCGCTGAGGTGCGCGCCGTCGGGCAGGGCGAGGAAGGGGAGCAGCCGGGCAAAGTTCTCGTCGGCCATGAGGGCATCGTGCAGCGATTGCGGGTAGGCGAACTCGACCGTGGGGCCAATCTGGCGTCAGTTCCACAGAGTAGGCTGAAAACTCACCAGGTGGTTGAAGTCAACTACAGCAACACCCAGCACGAGATCGACATCGCCGTCGCGGACGGTCGTGCCGACGTTGTTGAGGCCAAGCGAGGCGGCCGTCTGGCTCGAGGTCGAGGTCGCGCGGGCGCCGTAGATCGTGCGTTCGCTCGCGGTCGGGCTGGCGACATGCGCGGCCCCGTTGTAGAGCCTGGTGGCCGGGCTGGAGAACTGGCTGCTAGCCCGCGAGTACTCGGACGCAGGGTAGAGGGGGTCTTCCTTCCATCCGGGCGACTCGTCTCCGAATCCGACCTCCTCGAACGAAACCGACGACGTCTGCGACACGGCCGACGCACTCGATGTATTCCGCTTGTGCTTTGAGGGTGTCTTCATGTCCGGCAGGGTTGCGGGGACCTGGTCCTTCTCCTCCTCACTGCTGGCGATGATCTCCTCCGTGTCGACCTCCTTCTCGCGCTCCTTCTGGGACATGAGCGACTGCCGCGCGTTCTCCTTCGTAAGGATCGACTCGGCGATGGGGCCGAGCGGGCTGACGACGGGGCTCCTGGGACTCCCCGAGCCGCTGGCGGTAGCGCTGCGTGCCGGGCTGGAGGGAATGGGAACGGGGTTCGAGGGCGCAGTGGCGATGGGTGTGCTCGCGCCGTCGTCGTCTTCCCTGTGCACGGCGCTCGCGTTCATCCTGTTGCCGAACAAGGCAGAGGCCGCAGCGGTCGTGGCCGACGTGGCTGATCCGTTCGCAAAGGCAGAGGAAGAGCCCCAAGCCCCTGCACTGGCACTGCCCGAGGCGTCGCTCGCGGTCCCGCTGAGATCGCTCATGTTGCTGATCCTCCTTTCCAAGGGCGAGTCGATGTCGTCGTCGTCCGCGTCACCGCCTACCCTTGATGCCATGATTGCACCGATGTCGAGGACGGGTCTGGTCGCGGGTTTAGAGGAGGAAGGTGGAGAGCGGTCTGTGGTGGAAACGTTGCTAACATTGGACGTCTCGCGGGAAAGTTCGAGCTTGTCGGGGATGTCCTTTGTGGGGCTCATTGAGACTGATCTAAATGAGGCGTCCGAGACTGAGCGCGGAGAGCTGGGCGCCGAGTCTGATGTTGACCTGACCTCCATGGTGTTTATGATGAGGAGGAGTCAGAGTAGAGTGTGTCAAGTGAAAGTCTCGAGGAAGGTGAAGGTGTGTGTCCGGGATGTCTGATGCGACACGATGCCGGACAGCCAGGGGAAGTGGTAGGGCGCTCAGGCACGGATATGAGCGTAAGGCGGCGGAGCAGAGCATCCAATGCACCATCGCGCGTGCACGCGCGTTTGATCCCGTCACATGCGGAGCAGTGGCGATAACGAACGATCAACCTGAGGGCAGAGATGATATGAGGCTAAGAGGAGAGCCATCTCTTCCACACCCGTACATGACGGATAAAGGGCAACACGTTCGTTCACATCCCAACACTGTCTTAGATAAACACAAAACATACATCTACTTGCTGCGTATCCTCTCTGCCCCGTCCACACCGTCGATCCGCTTACGCATTCACACATTGGCCAGACGCGATGGAGGCGCGTCGGTCGGTCAGGGACTTTCGCAGCCCTATCTTCTCCTGTCAGCCTTGGCCGGACCATCATCCTCCTGTGCCTAGGGGAGTACCTTCGTCCTCCAAAGATGAGCTGGCGATGATTACATTGCTGCGTTAGCATCTCTCGCTCTTCGGTCGGTGTAACTGACGTGAAATACAAGATCAAAACACCTTTACCACCATGACAGCTCGCCAATGTTCCGTCAGTGATCACGTCTGCAGCACATGTCGGAGCCACTTCTTTCATATCATGTATTCAAACTAACTAAACTGCCTACTGCCAATTAAACGAACGTTTCTTCCACTTCTTTCAAATCACTTCTTGTCCGACGAGACCAAGTTGCTAACGCCGTCCTTCGCCTTCTGGAGCAGACCGCCCGAGTTGTTGTTGTCACCAGTCGTGCCGGTCGTGCCGGTGGTTCCAGTGTTGTTGTTACCAGTCAGCTTCGAGGCCATGCCGGAGAGACCGCCGGAGGTGCCGGCGCTAGTCGCGCCGGTGGTCGCGCCGGCGGTGGTCGTGCCGGTCGTGCTGGTGCCGGCGCCGGAGGTCGCGCCGGCCGTGGTGCCGGTGTTAGCGCGAGCGGCAGCGCCAGGGCTGGACTCGTGGTACGCGCCGGCCGTGGTGCCGGTGTTAGCGCGAGCGGCAGCGCCAGGGCTGGACTCGTGGTACGCGCCGGGGATGTGCTGCCCGCTGGTTCCAGTGCCGGTCTGGCCAGTCTGGCCAGTGGTGGATTGACCGGTGCCGGCCTGGCCAGTGGAGCCAGTACCAGCGACGTGGGTACCGGCGCCCGTGGCGCCGATTCCGGCACCAGTACCAGCGCCGCTCCTCAGCGAAGTCGGGCCGGTGTGGATACCCTGTTGCCCGCCGGCGCCGTACCCGGCCTCGCCCTGGCGGAGGTGCTGGTTGTTGTGGTCCGTGGACCCGGCGCCGGCGGTGCCAGACGTCGAGAGGCCGTGGCTGCCCGCGCTGCGGCCACTGAGGTCCTTATCAGCCGCAGAGCCGGTCACGCCGTGTCCAGAACGGCCAGTCAAGTCGCCCGTGTTGTCGTGCTGGGTGCGCGACGCGCCTTGGCCGGAGTACTCCTTGGTTCCGCCGGTGGTTCCAGTGTGGCCGGTGGTGCCGGTGGTGCTGGAGGTGGGGTACGAGGTAGCCCCGTAAGCGCCGGAGGGGTTGCGCTCGTGCTGCTGGTGCAGCTGGCGCTCCTTGACGCGGTCGTACTGGTGCGCGACCTGGGATCCGGTGGGTCCAGAGCCCTGGTCGTAGCTGTCGTACGCGCCCGTGACGACGGGTGCGCCGCGCGACGTGGGGGAGGCCTGCGTGCCCGAACTACCCAGGTTGGGGTTGGCGCGCTGGCTGTGGCTGGAGAACTGGTCCTCGCCGAGCCTTGCGTCGTCAATCACGCCGACGAAGCGCTCCTCGTATCCTGGACCAGCGGCGCCGCCAGCGATGACGATGGGACCTTCAGAGCCATAGGCTCCGCCGCGCGAGGAGCCGTACTGGTCGCGGCCGGAGAGGCCGCGAGAGCCAGAGTAGTTGTAGTCGTCGTCGTCGTCGTCGTAGCGGTTACGGTTGCGGTTGCGGTTGCCGCCGAAGTCCGAGGGGTCGGCCCAGCCACCAGCGCCGGCGACGTTACGGCCGACGTTACGCGAGCCGCGGTTGTAGTCATCGTCGTCGTCGTCGTAGCGGTTGCTACGGCGGCCGGCGGCGTAGCCTCCAGCACCGCCGAGGGCGGCGCCGCCAGCGACGCCGGCAATGTTGGCAAGGTTGCGCTGGTTGTTGCCCCGCCCGACCTGGCCGGTGGAGTAGTCGTCGTCGTCGAAGCGCTCCCAGTCGCGCTGGCCACGTTGGTTGTTGCCGCGGCCGAACGTACCCCTGTTGTCCCGGTTGTCCGAGAAGTCGGAGGGGTCGGCCCAACCGCCCGAGCCGACGATGTTGCGACCGCTGCTCAGGTCGACACCGCCGATGATGCCGCCACGGCCGCCGGCGCCGAGGCCGGAGGAGTAGTCGTCGTCATCGCCACGGCGGCGCGTGTCGCGCGTGTCCGTGCCGTCGAGGGCGTTGCCGTACTTGTCATCGGTGGAGCGGCCGTAGCCTCCGGCGCCAGTGCGGCCCTGAGTGCGCTGGCGGTCGGTGTCGCGGTTACGGTCGTCGTCGAGGTAGGACCCGACGGTTCCGGAACGGTTGCCAGAGCCCGAGCGGTTGTAGTCGTCGTCGCCGTAGAGCGCAACGGCCTCAGTGCCGGTCGCACCGCCGCCGTGGCGGTTGTGCAGGCGCTGCGGCTGGCCGACGACAGTCGTCTCCTGCTTGCTGCTGGAGTAGCGGCCGGACGTGTCGTGCGGGTAGTCGGCGGCCGAGTCGCCGGTGTAGCTGTCGCCGCCCTGCGCGCCGGTGCGCTGGCCGCGGCCGGTGGAGCCGTAAGCGCCAGCAGCGGTCGTGCCGGAGCGAGAGCCAGAGTCGATGCCGTGCTGCTGCGCGACCTCATCGGCGCGCTGCTGCGCGCGAGTGCCGGTGCCAGTACCGCCAGTGGCGGGGGTGTGCGAGGCGTGCGCGTCGTAGAACTGGTCGTCGTCCGAGTCGTCATCGCGACGGCGGGAGGCGCCGTAAGCGCCGCCGGCGAGCGCACCGGCACCGGCGCCGAGGGCGGCGTTACGGCCCGTGTGAGACTGGTTGCGGTTAGACGAGCGGTTGTAGTCGTCGTCGTCGTAGCGACCGCCGCGCTGGTTGCGACCGGAGAAGCCGGAGCCACGGTAGTCGTCGTCGTCGTAACGAGAGCTGCCGAAGCCAGATCCGCGCTGGTTACCACCGTAGCGCTGCTGGTCGTAGCGGTCGTCGTAGCCGCGCTGGTTGTAGTTGTCACGGCCGAAGGCGGCGGTGCCGCGCTGGTTACCACCCGGGTAGTTGCGGCGGTTGTCGTAGTCGTCGTCGTCGTCGTGACGGCGGCGACCGGCGGCGTAGCCACCCACAGCACCAGCGCCGGCGCCTAGCGCACCAGCACCGAGGGCGCGGTTGCGGTTCGAGGACGAGCGGTTGTAGTCGTCGTCATCGTCATCGTAGCGGCCTCCGCGGTTACGGGAGCCGTAGCCGGAACGGTTGTAGTCGTCGTCGTCGTAGCGGCCACCGCGGCCACCAAGCTCGGCGGGGTTGGCCCAGCCGCCGGCACCGGCGACGTTGCGTCCGACGTTGCGGTTACGGTTGCGGTTGTAGTCGTCGTCGTCATCGTCGTAGCGACGGTTGCGACCATAGCCGGAGCGGTTGTAGTCGTCGTCGTCATCGTCGTAGCGGCGGTTGCGGCCCGAGATGCCGAGCGGGGTGCTGCCGGCATTGGAGCCGATGCGACGCTGGCTGGAGTCATCGATGTAGCGGCCCGACTGGGGGTCGTAGACCTGCGACTGCTGCGCGATCGGGCGGCCCTGGCTGTCATAGGCGCCCGCGGCGCGAGAACCGCGCACAGTGCTCCAGCTGCCGTCGGGGTTGCGGCGGCGCTCCTCGTGCTCGGCAGCGAGGTAGGCGGCACCGGCACCGAGGGCACCTCCGGCGCCAGCGCCGAGGAGGGCGTTGCGGCCAGAGTGGTCGTCGTAGTCGTCCTGGCCACGGACGCCGGTCTGGCGGTTGTAGCCACGGTCACCGCCACGGTTGTAGTCGCGGTCGCGGTCGCCAGAGCCAGAGTAGACGGCACCGGTGGCACGGTTGTCACGGCCAGAGCCGGGGTAGTTCTGACGCGAGTCGTCGCGGTCGTAGCCACGCGAGTTGTCGTCGTAGCGGCCGGACTGGTTGCGGCCGGTCTGGCCGGTCTGGCCAGTGGTGCCGGTCACGTTACGACCAGTGCCAGACTGGTTGCGGCCGGACTGGTTGTAGTGGTCGTCGTCGTCGTGGTCGCGGTGGCGGCCGGCGGCGTAGCCTCCCGCAGCTCCCGCGGCGGCACCAGCAGCACCGGCACCGAGGTTGCGGTTGCGGTTGCTGTTGTCGTGGTGGTCATCGTGGTCATCGTAGTGACCCGACTTGTTGTAGCCACGGCCGGACTGGTCGCGGTCAGAGTAGCTGCGCGACTGGTCGTTGTAGCGGCCCTGCGTGCCCTGCGTGCCGGTGGTGGACTGGGAAGGGTGCGTGCCCTGGGTGGTCTGCGAAGGGTGGGTACCCTGCTGGACGGCAGCGGTGCCGGTCTGGCTGGGGTGGCCAGTCTGACCACGCTGGCCCTGCTGGTTGCTGCCAGTGTTCGAGACGAACTGGCCGGTGTGAGGGTCGACACGGCCGTCGCGCTGCGAGATCTGGTTGCCGTCCTTGTCGTAGACGGCCTGGTGGCCCTTGTCGCCGTGGCGGGCGGCGGCGGCGCCACCGGCAGCGCCGGCAGCGGCACCAGCACCGGCGCCGAGGGCGGCGGCAGTGCCCGCACCGTGGCCGGAGTCCGTGGTGCCACGCTGGCCCTGGGTGCCCTGGGTAGTCTGCGAAGGGTGCGAGCCCTGCTGGACAGCAGAGGTGGTGCCAGTCTGGCCGGTCTGACCGGTCTGGCCACGCTGGCCCTGCTGGCCAGTGAAGCCGGAGCCACCCTTGGGGCGGCCGTCGGAGTCGAAGAAGATCTCGCTTCCGGGCTGCTCGACGTAGCGGCCAGTGTTCATGTCAAGGACAGAGGTCTTCTCCTTGATAGGCTTGCCGGTCTTGCCGTCGATGAGCGTCTTGGTCTCAATACCGCCGTGGGTGGTGTACGTGCCGTCGGGGTGGACCGTGCGGTCCTCGGAGCGGTGGGTCGCGACGTAGTTGGCGCCGTCGGCCGAGGGGAGGAACTTGGCGCCACCGGCGGCAGTGCCGGCCGCGTGCTTGACGTGGTCCTTGTCCCAGTTGCCCTGGTTCTCGTACTTGCCCGTCTTGGGGTCAAAGACGGCACCAGTGCCCTGCTGGCCCTGCTGACCCTGCTGGCCGTGGCGGCCGGCAGCGTAGCCTCCGGCAGCGCCGGCGGCGGCACCAGCGGCACCGGCACCGAGAGCAGCGCCGGTTCCGTGACCGCGCTGGCCCTGCTGGGCGTAGCGGGGGTCCTGCTGGCCCGCGACACCGCCCTGCTGGTAGCGGGGGTCGTTGGAGTTGTAGCCGCGGCCACCGGCACCGCCAGCGGCGAAGTTCTGGGTGGCCTGGTCGGCGCGCAGGTTGTGGCGGGTGCCAGCCATAGTGCGCTCGCGAGGCTGGACGATGGTGAAAGCGTCCGAGTGCCAGGTGGGGCCCTGGCGGGCGCGGTGCTGCTGGTACAGGGCCTTGTTGGTGATAGAGTCCTGGGCCCTGTCGACGCCCTGGGCGGCGAAAAGCTCCTGGTCGGGCGAAGTGACGATGGCGAACTGGGCGTTGCGCTCCTCCTTCTTGGCCTTGGCCTTCTCCTTGTTGGCCTCGGCGCTGCGCTTCTTGTGAGCGTAGAGCTGCTTGAGCGCATCCTGGCGCGTGACGCCGTCGGTGTCCTTGGCGTCGGCCATGGTGTTGCGGACCGAGACGAGCTGCTCGTCGACAAACTCGAGGCCGTTGCGGATGGCGTCGTTGATCGCCTTGGAGATGGCCTTCTTGATGGCGGACGTGGCCGCGGGCTTGATGAACTTGTACAGCGTGTCGTGCTTGGTGTCACGGAGCTTGAACGAGAGCTCGTCAACGTCAGTCTTGACGTGGCCGATGCGGTAGACCTCGTCACGGCGCGTGGGGCGGATGACCTCGATCATGATGTCGACGCTGATACCGTTGCCGGAGACGACGACGTCGGCGAAACCGCTGTCAGAGAGCTTGGGGAAGCCCGACTTCTTGCGGAAGGCAAACTTGACATCGCGAATGTCGGCCTGGATCTGGCCGAGCGAGATGCGAACCGTGTTGTACGACTTGTCGCCGATCTGCTGGTACGGCGAGAACGAGAAGCGGTTGCGGTTGTCGAACTCGATCGTGTTCGGGAACAGGTTCGGGCCGGACAGCACGACGTTGTCGACGATGAGGTCGAGCTTGTCGTCGGTGTACTCGGCACGGGGGATGGGGAAGTATCCGAGGTGCTTGATGAGCGAGGGCAAGATGACCTGGCGGATGTCCTGCCAAAGCTCGGGCTTGAAGGTGAGCTTGCCGTCTCCGTCGAACAGGAGGTCCTTGGTGAGACGGTGCCAGTCCTCGCCGAACTGGTGGTTGAGCTCGTCCTGGTCGAACTCCTTGAGCCAGCTCGAGAGCTGGTCGAAGAGGTTGTCCCAGTGGCCCTTGTACTTGCCCTGGAAGAAGTTCTTGCCCTGGTTGACGAGCTGCTGGCCCTGCTGGTCGCAGCTGTCGTCGAGGATGTAGCCGGGCTTGAGGAGGACAGCGCGGACGTACTTGGAGACGTTGGACCACCACTGGTGGAGCTGGGGGTCGTTGTTGGCGTCGGTGTAGAGCTGGTCAACAGCGTTGCGGACGCCGGTGAGGGGCGTGTTGTTGGCGAAGCGCTCGAGGATGGTGATCCAGTCCTCGGTGACGCTCTGAACCTGGCCGTCGGACTGGGCTCCCTTCATGGCGCCCTTGGTGACGCTGGAGCCGTGGGCCTTGTACTTGTCGAAGGTGTCGAGAAGCCAGCTCATGGACTCCTCGTACTGGGGGTCCTCCTGGAGCTCGACGACGGCCTTCTTGAGGCGCTGAATGAAGCGCTGGCGACGCTCCTCGGGAAGGACCTCGTTGACGGTGTCCTTGGCGTCGCTCTTGATCTGGCCTCCAGCCTGGGAGGCCTTCTGCTTGGCGTGCTGCTTGCGCTCGTCCTTGGTCATGCCGCGCTGGGGGTCCTGAGCCTGGGCCGACTGGGGAGCATCCTGAGCGGTGCTGTCAACCTGCTGAAGCTGCTCGTCGCTGGGAGCAGCGCGGTCGGCGGCGCGCGAAGCACCAGTAGCGAAGAGCTGGCGTCCGACGACGCCGGCATCCTTGACGAGCTTGCGAACCTCGCCGTTAGAGAGGAACAGCTTGACGAGGGTCTTGATCTCGGAAGCGGCCTGCTTGCCGTCGGCCTTGAACTTGTCCTTGTTGGCGGGGTCGGCGCCGCCAGCCTCGCCGCCGGCCTTGACGTCGTCGCGGAATCCCTGGTTGTCGACGTGGGCCGAAGCGTAGATCGTGTCCTGGATGAGCTCGTCGGGGTTCTTGGCCGCGATGATCTCGCGGGACGTGCCGATGATGTCACGGAAGTCCTCGATGAGCTGCTGGCCCGCGGGCGAGAGCTTGCGAAGGTCGATGGGGCTGTTGTCCTCGGCGTAGGCGAGAGTGGAGTCGATCTGGTTGTTGTCGGGTAGGTTGCTGCCACGGTCAGCCACTGCCGCGGTTCCGAGGCCAGCGCCATGACGCTCAGATAGACTCACCCATTCATGAACGCCTGAATGACACCGTAGAGCTTGAGCTTCTTGTCTACATCTCTCTTCTTGTCCTGCTCGTTCGAAGCGACAGTGACCTGCCCCTTGGAGGGGTTGGCGCTGACGCCGCTGTGAGTCTGCACTGGAGGGCGGTTAGCTCTGATCCTGCTGTGCTCGCTATCGAGGAGCCCGTCGCCGAGACTGCTTCGGGAGGCACGTCGGCAACTTGCTCGGCGACACCTCGGCGACGGATGACAGGGACTCTCGCCTGTCGCCAAGCTGGCACTCACTAGCAAAAGGATGTGTGACTGTACGATGGGGAGACGCTCTTCCCGCCCGGAACACTTATATTTGTATGACGCTGTATGACGACGGTACCTCGGGGGGAAGAAGTGGAGTGGTCCGAGGTGCAGCTGCCTCTGACAGCAGCGCTCAGTATGGGAACCGCCCAGCGAGCGTGCTTGGAGCCAGCCTGCGAGGTGTCCACATCGAGACGCGAAGACGTCATAGCTGCCTCGTCCCCTTCGAGTTCCCTTCCAGGTCCCCTCGTCCCTAGAGGCCAGACGCGGCCTGGCACCTGGCGGGTGTGCAGGTACTGGTGCATACCACTGAGCTTGGTCGTGTCAGGCAGAGCGCGTCGGCCCTCACGGCGGACGGAGCAGGGCAGGGTGGTGAGAGTTGTTGGTCGTCCCAAGAAATCAATGAGGGTATGATGTCATTGCCAACTTTACATTTGGATCGTCATCCCCCGCTCCCTCCTGCGTGCTTTCCGTCCTTGCCGTGCTCTCCGTGCTCGCTGTTCCCAGCGCACCCCTGCATTCCGCCTTTCGTGCTGGTACGGCGGACCTGACCCCAAGAAGCGCATGCATCCATCTCTTCTGCTGCGCGAGAGGGCACGCGGTGTGTCGATTAAGGACGGGGAGGCACACTGCCAACAGACGTCCCAAAATGATCCACCCTGAGGTCCTCATCTTGCAGCGCAGCACGACTGTGCACACAGACCGCGCCGAGCGCGCCGTGTCCCGCCCCAGTGTGCGGGCCGGAGACTTGCCGGATCTGGCTAAGCCAGCTGAGTGGTACCAGGGGCAGACCTCTGCCTCCGAGAGTGTGTGCAGTGTGCGTCCCCTGGTGACCTGGTGTCATCCACACTCGAGCAGGCTCGTAAGTCGTGAGCCTCGACCGTGCTCGTTTCGACGGCGAGAGCCCTGGCGATCTACTCGCACTGGCGATTCCAGATACACCTGGCATGCATGCCAGACAGCATGCCAGGCAGTAACCTCGGCTCGGAGGTGAACTCGGTGCTCGCTGGAAATCCCCACTCGCGTTCCCTTCAGTGAGCGTCACGGGGTCCAGAGCCAGCGGGACCACGGAACCTGCCCATGCTGCCTCCTTCGCCAGTCCAGACCGCACTGGCGAGGATGCTGATTGGGCACAACGTGCATCGTGCTATGCTCTTGAACGCAGCACGCATTCAGTGATCGATGGCAAAGAATGGGCACGACCGACGAGACCGAGAGCCCACTTCGAAGTCTATCCGCCTATGACGCCATACCCGCCTTGACTTTCAAGGTACGCACGTCCATTGCCAGTGCGGCAGTTGCCGGGTCTCTTGGACGGAGCTTCAAGAAGCGGCGGAAACACCGTTCCAAGCTCCCGATGGCGCTGAAACAGCTCTGGGCACGTTTCTGGTGAGCCTGGGTGAACGCCATGAGCCTGTGCTCTTCGCTTTTCTGAAAGCTCCGAGGATCGACGCGCCGCGAGCCGCACGCCACTGACGCAGACGCGCAGACGCGCAGACGCCAGACGCCACACCTTGCTCCCGCAGCAAGACCTGCACCGTCATGCATGCAGTAGAGAGCGTCAGCGGCGACAGCAACGTAGAAGACGGCAATCCCGACGAAGAGGTGACTGCCGATCCGGCGATGTCGTCATAGCTGCGCCTGACTTTGGTTGACTTCTTGTTTCAACTGTTTGCAGACGTCATAGCTGGCTGACGACGCTCATGCATGGTGGGCTTGCCATTGTGGTTGGCTGGGATCCTGGGTTAAGTGTGGGCGAGCAGATGAGCAGGTCAGTCCTCCGGTCCGCCAGTACAGGACGAGCGCTCCGTGCCGGCCCGGAGATGTTTTGGTGGAGGAGCCAGCTGGAAGCGTCGTACACTCCTGAGTGGCAGAAACGGTCCGCGGGATGAAGCTTGGTCTGTCTGTGTATTGTGTGTTTTGAACTGCACTGGGCCGTGCTCGATACGAGTTGTTCTGGCCGCAAACACGCTGGATCGGCGTTCCAGCCCAGTCATTGTGCTTACAGAATGGGTTGGGTGGGCAACTGCTGAAGTGGACACAGATGCCTTAAGGCCTACAGCCTGCCGAACAGTTAATGTCAGCACCTGGTGCAACGGCCAGCTTTGTGCGAGCTGAGTATTGTCCCGGACGTCCTCCCGCAGTTCCCCATCTTGCGGTGACCCTGGACTCGTGAGGAGGGCAGGGCTGGCGAGCGCATGAGTTCTCTCGTCTGTCAGCGCAAGATCACAGCCATCCCCCAGGAGTTCCCCCATCCCGAGTGATGCGGGGACCTGGCTTCGTACAAACCAGGCGGCGATCCTGGTCCATGGAACCGGCTTGGTCTATTTGTGCATTGATGCGTGCTAATATTACTGAACGGTGTTTGATGTGTGTGTCTGTGGTCAACAGCGGAGCTTCGGGCCAGCTCGGAGTCAGCGCCGTGTCTGGTTTAAGGACGCCGTCAGGGCCCAGCTGTCATGCCAGCACGACGGCCCGCTCACACTAGCAGGCCAGCTGGCCACTCGCTCCGCTCACGGCTCAGGCCTATGCCCGCCACGTCCGCTTAACGGCGCCGAGCTGGTCTCGGAGCCAGTTGAACCACTCCCTGCCATAGTAGTAGTAGAAGATGCCGAACATGGCGCCGCAGAAGTGCGCGACGTGGTCGAACATCTTCCACCCGCGCAGGATGCCGACGACGTCGAGGGCGATCATGCCCGCGACGCCGACGCCGATCGGGATCTGGATGAAGGGGAGGAAGATGATGCTGACGTGCGAGTTGGGGAAGGCGAGCGCGACCATCGACAGCATGGCGTAGATGGCTCCACTCGCTCCGAGGGAGGGCAGGATCGCGTTGTGCGCCGCGAGCGCGTTCGCGGGGCTGAGGCGCGCCGGAGACAGGAGAGCGCGCATCAGACGAGGCAGACGGACAATGTTCGTGAACAGGTGGCTGCCGAGCGAGGCGGCGAGACCAGCGACAGCGAAGAAGGCGAGGAACTGCGGCACGTCGTCGCACGTCGGGAGCGCGTAGTCGTTCTGCGCGAGGTAGACGTAAGCCGCGTTGCCGAAGGACATGAGCGCGATGCCGTTGAAGGCGAAGTGCCACAGGTCCTTGTGCGACACGACGCTGGTCAGCATCGTGACGCAGCTGCGCGGCTCGCCGCCCTTGAACACGACGGGGAAGTGCGTGAACCACTTGCGCATGAAGGGCTGGTAGCGCCGGACCTGCCACGCGAGGAAGACGGGGATCATAATGGAGAACAGGATCGCGGGGCCGCGCGCAGACGGGGATTGGTTCAGCTCCCACTCCTTGATCATGATGTAGGTGCGGAGGATGGGCACGGCGATCGCATTAGGCAGGAAGGACAGGTTGTCCTTCAGGCGCTCGACGCTCTGCTGCGCCTCGCTGGCGAGCGTCTTCCGCTTCGTGCGGTTGATCTCGCCGTTGGAAGGCGTGAACAGCGAGTAGCTCTTGACCTGCGACAGCCAGTAGGCCGTCTCCTGGTTCGTGTACCAGGCCGCGAAGGCGAAGGCGAGGACGGAGAAGACGAGGGAGAACTGGTGTCAGCGCGGCTACGGTTAAGAGGAAAGTAGTCTGGACAAGCGACTGCGCTTCCTTCCATCACACCCTACTCACCACAATCGGGACAAAGATACTCTGCTCAGGCAGACCGCCGGCCTCGGCAGCGCCCTGGATCGGGATCGCGATGCGCTTCGGCCTAATGCGGCCGAGGCGCTCGAAAACAGACGAGGAGGACGAGAACGATCTTTTTCCAAACGAGAAATCAGAGCGGAGAGACTTGATACCGGGGTTGAGGCCAGACTGAGCGCGGAGCGCAGACAGCACGGAGGAAGGCGGTGTCCGGGCAGATTGGGTGGTCAGGCTGCGGAGCGAGGCCCCAACGGACGGGGCACGGAGAGGGCGCAGCGCCGCCCCTATTGAAGCCGGCGCTGGCGCCCTCGCGCCGAGGCCGAGCCCGACGGCGAGGAGGCCTGATCGGAGGAGCATTTGATCGGAGATGGGGTGAGTGGAAAATGTCAGGAGCGGCAAATGCCAAAGTGGAGGCGAACGGTGACGCTGGTGGAGGTCCGAGTTCATGTTGGCCGGTGAGCCGCGTCAGCCAGGGAAGGGCCAAAGGAGCCAAAGTGGCAAACAGCGGCGTCGACTCAAAGTCCAATCGTCGAGAATGCATAAATGTCCAGAGGGTATACACAATGAGGAAAGGATATGCCAGGATCAACGGTATGAGCGTTGCGCTGTCGTGTCGTTTCGTCAAGTCTATGGTCTCCTAGTCTAGTCCTTCTTGAAGTACTCGCGGCCGCGGGCGTCCGTCTTGGTCCAGACGGCGACCGACTGGGCGGGGCACGAGAACTCGGCCCATCCGTCGTCTCCGATCGTGACCTCGCCCTGCGTCCAGCCGAGGACGTCGGACCACTTCTCGCCCGCGTGCTCCTTGCCGACCTCGACGCGCTTCGTGCCGGCCTCGGAGCCGTTGCACGCGACGCACACGAGGCCGTCGTGGTCGGCGTCGCCCTTGCGCAGCCACGCGACGCAGTTGGCGTGGTCCCAGTAGTCGACCTGGTCGCCGTAGGCAAACTCCTTGCGCGCGCGCACCAGGTCCGCGAGCTGGTTCACCGCCTGCTGCGGGTTGTCGCCGCCGCAGCCGTACAGGTCGCCGTAGAAGACGCACGGGTAGCCCTCCCCGCGCAGGAGGATCAGGGAGTAGGCGATCGGCTTGAACCACGACGCGACCCAGTTCTCGAGCGACTGGCCCACCTGCGTGTCGTGGTTGTCGACGAGGGTGACGGCGTCGATCGGGCGCGACTGGACGAGGGTGTCGTCAAAGATCTTGCGCAGGTCGTAGCTGTTGCCGGCCTCCGAGGCCTCCTTGAAGTTGCCTAATGTCAGCATTGAGTGGCGAAGACAGGTAAGCAGAGAGAGAGGAGAGCGAGGCCACTGGGCGAGGTGATGAGAGCGGAGCACACCACGCCCACCGCGCTCTCGCTCCGCTCGAGCACTGCTCCGACTTACCCTGGAGCGGCGTGTCGAACACGGAGAACTGCGTGCCCAGACCGTCGAGGTACGCGTTGAGCGCGGGCACGGAGTCCTTCCAGAACTCGCCGACGCAGAAGAGGTTGTCGTTGCCGACCTTCTCCTTGACATGCTTGACAAAGTCGCCGATGAACTCGCGCGAGATGTGCTTGACAGCGTCGAAGCGGAACCCGTACGCGCCCGTCTCGTTCAGGACCCACTCGCCCCACTTGAACAGGTCGTCGCGCACCTCGGGGTGCTCGTGGTCAATGTCGCTGAACATGAGGTAGTCGTAGTTTGCGTTCTCCGTGTCGACGTCGTCGGCCCAGTCCTTGCCGTCGCCCTTGATCTTGAAGATGGCCTTGGTGCCCGTCTTGGCGTCAAAGTCGATGCCGGTGAAGTGGTTGAAGTTCCACTCCATGTCGGAGTAGGACTTGTTTTTGGGCTTGGCGTCTCCGTTGGCATCTCCGTTGGCGTCTCCGTTGGCCTCGCGGTTCTCCTTGGCGTCACCAGAGCGGCCGGGGAAGGTGAACTTGGTCCAGCCCTCGATGTCGTAGGGCTCGGACACAGTCTTCATGCGGTCGTTGCGGTCGACCATGGTGGCCTTGAAGAGCTCCTTGTCGTCGGCTCCTGCCTGCGCGAGCGTCAGCGAGCGTTCACGAGCGAAGCGAGTCTCCTCGGTGAGAGCAGCGAGCCATCGGGTCTCAACCCCTCCGGATGAAAGATACCAGAGTCCGGCTTCAGCCGTGCGGGCCTCGGGCACTCAGACGCCCGTCCTCCGACCTGCGGCCGCCGGACTCTACTCACCTTGTGATTCAGCACAGCATCAATGTACGTGATGATCTTGTGCTTCTTGGCCTCCTCGATGGCGTCGAGCAGGTCCTGCTTGCTGCCCCAGTGCGTCGGCTTGGCGCCCTTCTGCTCGAACTCGCCGAGGTCCCAGAGGTCGTAGCTGCGTTATTAGCGAGCGCGGCGAGCAAATCGCGCGGAGAGAGCAAGCTCCGAGCACACCGAGGGTGCGGGCATTGAGCGAGGAGCGAGCGCAGCGAGCATGCTGAGAGGGAGGGGACACGGTTGGTGGGCCAGGAGTGCAGACTGGAAAGGGATAGCCAGCGGGGAGCACCAGCCGGTTGACAACGGAGTGAGGTCACAGGACTCGTCTCGAGCAAGCACATCTGCCGCGGCACCCGCAGACATTCCCACCCCACCCTAGTCCATTCCCCAGACCTATCCCAGCCTCACCTCCTTCCCCAGTGCTCTCCTCTCCACCTCTCCTCGCCAGCCCCGTCCCTCATACGTCCTCACTCGCAGCCACCAGGCTCCTCTGCGCTCCGAGCAACTTACACGTCGTAACCAGTCCCCTCCGGCGAAGACCCCTTAGTAGGCGGCGGGACCCAGCACGCGGTGATGCCCATCTCGGCGAGGCGGGGGGCGTCCTCCTTGTACTTCTTCCAGTGGACGCCGTTGCCCGGCGCGTACCACTCGAAGTACTGCATCATCGTGAAGTTGTCTGCGGTCAGCACTCACTTCCGAGGCCGCGCGAGCGCAGCGAGCGGGGACTAGGAAGGGAGCGAGATGCAGAATCTGTCTCTGCGAGTGACAGGAGTGACCAGCAAGTGACCAGCGAGTGCCTAGCCAGGAGAATATCGCTCGCGACAAGAGGCGAGCTAGGTCAGAGTGGTCAAGAAGGGTAAGGACAGCGCAGTCCATGCACTCGTCCTGCGTCCCCAGCGAAGATGATCCTGCAGTGGTCACAGGCAGTCAACTGTTGTGTCCCCTCGCAAGATGGGCTTGGTGAGGAACGCCCAGCTCATCGCCTCACGAAGACGGAAGGGAAGGTGAGAGGTAGGAGGTGGGAGGTGGGAGGTGAGAGGTGGGAGGTGGGAGGTGAGAGGTGGGAGGTGGGAGGTGAGAGGCGGGGGTGACTCACCCTTGTTGTCCTCCCCCCTGTGGTGCTTATTCGCGTTTGTCGCCATCTTGCTTGTTGTTGCTGTTGCTGAGTAACACGTTCGTAGAGAAAAAGTTGAAGGAGAGGATGACAGCTAACGCGTTTTAAGCTCAGCCTGAGCTCTGGGTAACTGGCAGGCACGACCCCACTCTACTTGATCCCTCCCCTTCCTCCCAGGCCTCCGAGCCAAGGTGACACGACACGTCCGGCACGTTATGGCCTGGGAAGAGCGGCAGAGCTGACGAGGTGGGAGGGGGATCGAAAAAGGCACAGGAACAGGACCCAGACTACCCAGACCACCCAGGCTGACTGAAGGGCCATGAAGGGATGAGCGGACAAGGTACCCGATCGACGTCATGACGTCAGTCATCCTCCTGCCGTTGTGTGCCGCAAGGGACCGCCCGGCCTGGATTTTGTGTCTTCCTGGCAAACCGGCAAACCGACAACACAGCGACAACACGTCGGACAACAACCTGCTTGCTATTCACCAATCACCAGCATACTAGCACTTGCGAGCATTTGAATCCTGCATGGTCTACAGTCTGCAGGCATGGCACTCACTGCCACGGCTGCTGTCAGTGCTGCTGTCAGTCTGACCCATCCTCTTCGTGTCACCGACTTTGAAAGGAACGACTCGAGTGACTTGCAACCAATTCATGACGGATCGGCAGCTGAGCGTCGCCATTGGCGTCAGCGGCGCATCCCGGACGTGCCTCACTACAAAGAGGTTGAGGCAAGCATTCAGTGCATCCAATCATCGGCAATCGATCTACGACAGAGCGAGACACACCCGCCCGCTATACACAGCAACACAGGGAGCGTGGCGCGCGGGTGCCCACAAGTGATGTTTTCAGATAGAAAGGATGTTCGCGCCGGTGCCTTGTTGCACCTCTTACGCCTTTGACGCATGCCTCCTACTACGCCGAAGCGCCCGGAGTTGCTGACGCCGGCGGCGCCGGGGCTTCAGCCGTCACCGGCGTAGCCGTCCCCGTCGGCGCGGCGGTACTCGCCGGAGTCGGCCCCGGCGTCCCGCCATCCAACAAGTTCCTTGCGCCCAAGATTCTCTTCGCGAGCGCGCCCACATTCGCGTCGGCTATGACCACGTCCGGACTCAGTTCGACGCCATAAGTCCACTCGAGCATTTGCTGGATGTGCTTCACCTGGTGCTCGTGCATGAGGACGAAGTCGTCTGGATCCTGTAAAGGACTGTCGGTAAGTGCCTCGGGCGGGGGACTGCCTGGCACACTGTCGCTGGACACTGAGCCGTGCGCGATCTCGGCTGCGAGTTCGCTGATCGCCAGAGGGGTCGGGCGGGGGGAGGAACGCGAGGCCGTGCTGGTGTGGCTCGTGTGCGAGGCCGAGCGGACGTGGAGGGGTTCGGGGGACGAGAGGCTCGCCTGGCGGCGAGAAGACTTTGCCAGCTTGCGCGCCGACCTGGGGACGAGGGACGCGTTGCCCTCGAGCGCGAAGAGGACGATGTTCATCACCGTGTCGTGCACGGCGCGGTAGGAGTGCATCTGGGCCGGGTCGGGTTTGTCCACTAAGTTGGTTAGCACACTGTCCTTGTTTCTCTCTTTCCGCGGCAAGCTCGATTGCTCACTGCGCGCAAGCTCGTTTGCTCGCTACACTCGCAAACTTACCGTAGATCTCAATCGGCGAGATGATAGACATAACGTTGTGCTTCCCGTCGTGGTGGTACCTGAGCTCGTAAAGCCCAGGCGCCCACGGCAGCCTTTTGCCGCGGAAGACGGCGATGCCCGCGTCGCCAGCCTCCCTCCTCTCCTCGGGGGGGACGGTCTGCTGCTCCTCGCCGCGGTACTCCTCCTCGAAGATGGGCACCCACTTTCCGCGGCTGCTGACCTTGGTCACGAGCTTGGACTTAGACGCGCCGACGCGGTAGATGCCGATCCAGTCTTTGCGGGAGTGGTTCGAGGGCGCGGTCCACGAGACCCTGATGGGTTGGCCGACGTGGTACCTGGGCACGGAGGAGGCGGAGGACGAGGAGGGCAGGGTGATGCTGTAGCGACTAGTGTCGTAAGCACTCATGTCCTTCGCCACGCGCGTGATTGTCATGTGCTCGCGCACGTCGGTCAGGAGGTTCTTCGTGTCCGTCGCGAGGCCGTGGAGACGCGGACGGGCTGATGTCAGTTACATCGCCGATCAGCGCAACTTACCATTCTCAATCAGGTCCTCGACCGTCTCGGCGACCTTGGCCTCGACCTTCTCGAGCGAGTCGCGGACTTCGTCGACGTAGCGCTTAACGTTGCTGACGCTCGCCTGGGCCTTGAGCGTCTTGCTCGCCATCGTCTTGACCGTCTTCGTGAGCCCGCCGTCCTTGCGCAGCCTGTCGCCGTAGAGACGCTTCATGTGCGGCGCCTCGACGAAGGAGAGGAACCACCAGTGGCTGAGGTGCGAGAAGGCGGCGAGAACAAAGACGAGCACCGAGTTGGACATGAGTGCGAGACCGAGGAAGGCCGCGCCGCCGAGAGAGCGCTCCGGGTTGTTCAGGAACCGGTAGATGCCCGTGTACGCCAGGTTGGAGGGGACCTTGTCGAAGAGGAAGAAGTCAGAGTAGAACCAGCCAAAGTCGCCGAGGACCTCGTAGATCGACGTCGCGGACCACACGTGCAGAGCCACAAGCAGCGCACCGAGGACGTGGCGCAGGATCGTGCCCGAGATAGTCCAGTCGGCCGGGAGGTGGTACGTCTTCCAAGCCAGCCCCGCGAAGGAGATGTACGTCATGACGACGCTGATGTTGTAGACCGCCTGCCAGTTCTGGAACGACTCCTCGGTCGCGCGCGTCACGACATTCTTGTCCGCGCCCGTCTCCTCGTCCGTGTCGCTCTCATCGTCCGAGGGGTACGGGTAGTTGTTCAGGTAGTGCCGGACGAGCCACTTGGTCTTGCTCTGGGCGCGGAGGACGAGGCCGAGGCCGTAGCTGTGGAACAGGCGCCAAGCGAGGGCGTGCACGAAGTGCGCGGCGAGGCCGACGCGCTTCGGCAGCGCGGGGACGAGAGCGGAGAGCGCGTACGCGATGAGAACGACGAGGGCAAAGTCCGTCGCGCGGAAGACGTCCAGGTTGCTCAGGATCACGACGGGGTTGCGGAAGAAGCGGTGCGTCAGGTCGTGGATGCTCGTGCTCATCGCGCGGGAGCGGCGGACGCGCTCGCGCTCGAGAGAGCGGTCGATAGTGTCGACGCCACCGTAGGCCGAGACGCCGGAGATGCCCAGTCCACCGTGCTCAGGAAGCTCGGGGATCTCGGGCTCAGTCTCAGTCTCGCCCTCGGTCTGGCCGGGGGTCGAGGCGTCGTGCGCGTAGGAGAAGTTGGACTCGACGGCGTGCTCGTCGACCGAAGCTGTCGAGGGAGGCACGGACAGGTCGATCGGGATGCGGGCCGCGAGGGGCTTCTTCGGGCCGCCGTAAGTGCGCTCAATGTGCGGGTTCTCGAACCACAGCAGGAAGGCGAACTGCGCCGCGTGGGCCGCGAGCGACACGAAGAGCACGGCGTACGATCCGACAACTAATCCATTAGTATTCCCGCTTCGGCGCAGAACTCACCAATCGAGAGACCATAGTAGCCGGCATAGCCGACCGAGTACATCGGGTGCGGGGCGATCTCGTACACGCCGTCAAAGACGAGGTCGTGCTGCATGACCATGAGCCAGAACGCGTCGCCCCAGTACCAGGCGTAGTCCTTCACGACGCGGTGGGCGTCCATCTTGACCCAGAGGTTGAAGACGATCAGAGACCAGCCGAACACCCAGCGGAAGATGTGCATGAGCACGCCCTGGTTCGCGGGGAAGTTGAGGTTGGCCCACGCGAAGAGCGAGTAGGACACGAAGTCGTTCAGGAGCACAATGTCGACGAGCTGGCGGAATATGAGCCACGAGTTGAACTCCTGCGGCACGTTGTCCCACTTGTAGCCGTCGCCCATCTTCATCTCGAGCTCGCGCTTCCACCAGCGGGCCCACTCGCGGCCCTCCTCGCCGGCCGAGTCGGACTTTTCGTCGAGCCAGCCCCACTGGCGCAGCTTGCGGATGATGTAGCGGTTCTCAGACTGCTGGCGGAGGAGCCAGGCGAAGCCAAAGTCGTAGGCGCCGCGCCAGAAGGCAAAGTAGATCAGGAAGAAGGCAGAGCGAAGAGTCGGGTAGCCGGAGAGCAGGAAGAAGAGCACAGGCTGGGACACGAGGGAGAAGACGGTCCAGCGGGTGAGGGACGAGCGGGTGAATGTCTTGGTCATGGTGTGGACGAACGAGTGGGTCTGGGGGACGCGGAACACTGCAGAAGACAACCGGTCACACGACCAGAAAGACGGTGTCAGCACACGTTCGAACTGTGTTTCTGTTGTATGAAACAACACGTACCCTCTCCACTGGGGGTCTTGCCCCAGTTGACCTCGACCTTGTCGTCGGTGTCCTTGTCCTTGTCCTCGCTCTCGTCATCTGCGGGGTACTCGTCGACGGAGGAGGTGGCGGTGGTGGTCGTGTGCTTGTTGATGGCGGTAGTGCGATGGCGGAGTTGAGCGGTAGCCTCTGAAGCCGGGTGGAGGTTGAGGTTTGCCTGTGACCCGGCGGCTTGTGGCTGCGTGCTCTGAGGAAGAGCGGCAGCTGGGGATGCCATGGTGGGTTGAGCCTTTTGGCGGAGTGTGAGTGAGTGTAAAGATCAGTCGACCAGAAAGAGTGCGAAAGGAAAAGTAGTCGGGCTAAGTGATGATGCATCGTGGATGGTGGCCATCGGGTATCCAATTGAACTTTGGGCGGGTGGACCGTGCGTAGCGTAGCTTGTGCCCTGGATCCTGGACTGATATCAGGCACGTACCACCCAGCCAGTAGTGACGCCTGTGGATTGTGCCCCACCCAGAGACAACTCAACCTGGCACGGAGAGGGACATCCGGCACATGGATTCTTCTGATACGAGCATTGATAAGCGGGGCCGCGTACCCGTAACATCCTTCCACGCACTCTCCTCTTCCTCTTCTCCTCCGTATCAATGACGTGGACTCCCCTCTTCGACGCCGCCGCGTTCCTCGGGCCCTACCCTCCCGATCACTCACTGCGTCGCACTCCTGATACGCTCACACATCCTAGCACAAAAGAAGTCACCCTCGGCTAGATACTACTCAATGATGCCACGCACACCGTCCCCATCATCCTTGCTTGCATACACTATCATCACAACCATCCTATTTACAACACTGTTACACTTGAATCATGTACACCCAATACCTGCAATAGTCCTGCTTCGTCGGTTTAATCGCCGCGCTGCCCGTCCAACAGAAGAAGCTTCCGCGTCTCCTCATCCCCAATGACCACCCCATGCACCGCACCCAAGTGGCGCCGCACATCGTACACTCGGAAAAACCGCTCACAGCACCCCTCGCCTCCTTCCTCGTCCTCAGAGTCTTGCTCCTCCTCCACACCCTCCTGCCTGTGCAGGTGGACATGCGCACCGTACGGGCACTTCCAGGGGCGGTACTGTTTTCCACCGGGCGCTGTGGCGGTACCGAGCAGCTCGGCCGCGATGTCGCTGTGGCTCTCGTCCTGCTCGGCGTCCTCGGCAAAGGAGGTCTCGAGGTCGCTGTCCTCGGCCGGACCAGGCTCGTCGCCGCACCAACCTGCGGCCTGGTGCCGCCTCAAACTCGCCGGACGGCGGTAGTGGCGCCCGCACACGTCGCACCGATGCCGGCCCTTGGCATGCACGGCCTGGGAATGCTCGTCGCGCGCAAACGCAGTCTTGTACACCTTGCTGCACCCCGGGTCGCCGCAGGGGAAGACCTTGCCGGCCGTCCCGTTGTGGATGCGGGGCAGCTTCTTCGGCACAGCGACGGGGGACTCGCCGACGTCCGAGCGCCTGCGTTTCCGGCGCGGCCGCTTCGAGAGCACGGGCGCCAGGTCTTCCTCCGACTCGGCGGCGAGATCTTCCTCCCGCTCAGAGTGCACTTTGAGGTGCTCCCGGAGGCGGGCGTCGTTCTTGAACGTCCGCCCGTGGCACTCCTCGTACGGGCACACGGAGGGGTGGGCCTCGCGCTTGTGCGCCCGCAGTTCGGTCCAGTTGGAGAAGACGGGAAAGGAATTGTGGTCGGGATGGGTACACATGTATCGGGTGGCTGAGGTCAGTTACCGCCGAGACGAAGTTAACTCACGATCATGCGTCTTGGTATGAGTCTTCAGCTGTTGCTTCATGGCGAAGCTCTTACCGCATCCATCGTGCTTGCACAGCCAGGGCTTGGTGCCGGCGGGCATGTGCGCGTCGGCGACGTGGTCGCGGAGCTGGTTCGCCTTGGCGAACACGGCCTCGCACTGCTCGCACGCGTGCGCCTCGGCGCGGTCGTGGCTCTCCTCGTGCCGCTTGCAGTGTGTCGCCGTCCAAAACCGCTTCCCGCACCCGTCCCGTGGACACACAAAGGGCTTCTCCTCCGCCTTCTTGTGCGTGCGCATGTGCGCGACGAGGTGGCTCCGGCGGTAGTACGTCTTGCCGCAGTCGTCCTCCTCGCACTTGTGCTTGCGCTCGCCCGTGTGCGTCAGCTGGTGCTCCTCCAGCCGGCACTTCTTGAAGTACGCCTTGTCGCAGCCGGGGAAGTCGCACGGGAAGCCCCGCACCACGCGGCACCGAGGCTGGCCGTCGATCGTCTGGCGTTTCGGCGAGCCTTGGGCCTTCGACCCCGACGCCGACGACGAGGGAAGGTCGGGGGCGGTATCGGGCGTCATGAGCTGGGTGGTTGCCAAAGAAGGAGTCGTCTCGCCGGAGTCTTCCAGGTCAAGACCGAGAGCGGACCCGCGCCGAGGAAGGGCTGTCCTCGCCTCGACATTGTTGACGGCGGGGCTCGCAGGCTGGCTAGACTGGGTGACCACGACCTCCGGCCGTGAGCCCGGCGTAGTAGCGCGAGTGACGGGCAGAGAAGCCGAGGCAAGACCATCCTGGATGAGGGGAAGACTGGAGACTGGCTGTGCCGGTGTCGATCGAGCACGCTGAGGTTGTGGGCGGCGAATCGAGCGAAGTGGAGGTGTGGTTGGTGGGGTTGGGAGACTATCCAGTTGCGCTGATCGCTGAATGCGGCAGGCACGCATCGGCCTGGTGGATAACGGAGGTTCTATCGTTGTCATGGCGTTCAGCCAGAAGCTGGCG
The DNA here is from genome assembly GCA_039545375.1 of Trichosporon faecale. NCBI lineage: Eukaryota > Fungi > Basidiomycota > Tremellomycetes > Trichosporonales > Trichosporonaceae > Trichosporon > Trichosporon faecale. The sequence continues at coordinate 260,187 of BCLU01000011.1, forward strand.
CTTCAAAGCTGGGTATCGAACGTCGAGATATGTTTGGTGAAGGAAGATGATGCGAGTGAGTAATGTGCAGAAGGTCTCACGAGGACATTTCGCGTCGGAAATGAGCGAGCCCCGTGCAACTTTTGTCAGCCCGTTTCAAATTTCGCCGTGACACGTCATTCCACAACACCATACAGTGCAAACATTCTGTACACACAACACGAACATGCACGACATGCACACGCAAACCGGCCTTCAGAAGTGCTCTGACGACGTCTAAGGCTGCATCGCTTTGCATGTTTCCGAGTTGAGCAGTCGAAAGGGAGGTCTGAGTGGCTGAAGGTGCTGATAGGGTCGTGAAGTCTTATCAACCTGAAGCCAGGGTTTACCACGTGGCCTGGCTGTACCATCACTCGTAATCTGCTTCCGCCAGGCCCCGCCAGACGTAAACATCGGAGGAGGGCGACTGATTTGTCTTTCAGCCGTCAACAACATCATCTAACCTAACAGCACAACCACACCATGTCGGCTGTCCCTGCCCCGACACCAAGCAGGGCGTCGCCGGAGCAGCCAGCTCCTGTGACTGACTTCACTCTCATCGAGTCGCAGAAGGAGAACATTCGACCGCTAGCCACCGGACGATCCGCCGCGACCCTCGGCGTCCTTTTCGACAAGAGCCGGGAGGAGGAGGCGTCGCGTGCCGTCGCCGAGGGAACAGAGCAGTTTCTCAAGGAGATTGAGGAGGCTGAGCGGCGAGAGCGTGACGGAGAGGACATGGTCGACGGAGTCCAGGACGTCCTCGACCTCTACAACCGGTGAGCTGGCGACCCTCCGTGCTTCAAGCTAACGTCAGATACGTTTCGTTTACTGTCCAGCACTACCCGTCATCACCATCCCATGTCCTGCCCCTGCTCGAGTCGACGACCCGTCGCTTCATCGACGATGTCCGTTACTCCCAGGACGCCCGCTACCTGAAGCTCTGGATCATGTACGCCCGTCACGTCGAGCGACGAGAGGAAGTCTGGGCGTTCCTCGAGTCGCGGGACATCGGCACTCGTCACGCGTCATTCTACGAGGAGTGGGCTATGGCCGCTGAAGGTCTCGGAAGGTGAGCTCGCTGGTTCTGCCCACAGCTAACCGACAGAAAGAAGAAGGCCGACGACGTCTACCGCCTCGGCATCGCCCGCAAGGCTGCTCCGCTGGAGCGACTGAAGGGACGACACCAGGCGTTCCTCGCCCGTATCATGGCACCGCCATCAGGTGTTATCCCGGACGACGACCCCCTGCCTCCGCCTCGACCAAGCTCGTCCCGCAGCGTACTCGGCCAGGTCGGTGGTGGCGGTGGCCTGAGCTCTGTCTCCGGTGCGACGCCAGCCCAGCCTTCATCACAGCGCATCTCACGCGGCACCAACGGCTCGAAGCTCGAGATCTTCTCCGACGCCTCTGGAGCAGCTGCCGACCCCGAGGCCTCTCAGTGGGAGGATTTTGGCACCCGCGACGGTCGCCGGAAGGAGAACCACATGGACGCGACGCCGTGGAAGGGCGAAACGCTGCCTCAGAGCGCAGCCCGTCATAGAGTGGCCCCGCGCACACCCAAGCTCGAAGTCTTCAAGGACACCTCCGACAACGGCGCCGTGCGACATGCCGACGACGCCCAAGCCGGTCTCGTCATCAGGGCCAAGGCGCCGCTCTCGGAGGCGGAGCAGCTCCGTGACGACCCGCTGAAGAACTACGACACCAGCAACGTCTCTAAGTCTGTGCCGACCCTACCTCCTCCGCCGCCGTCGGCGCGCAAGCCTGCTCCCAAGAAGAAGCACAAGTCGGCGCACGTGATGCAGCCGTGGGTGTGCCCGACCGACGGCCCCGAGCGTCCGACCGCCAAAGGAAAGATTGAGCGCTGCATGTTCGACTGGGATGCAACGTTCAAGGGCGGCGAGGAGTGGAGCTTCCAGGAGGTTCGCGCCAAGGAGATGGGTCTGTTCGGGCGGGAGTGGAAGCCGCTGAAGGCCTGGGAGAAGGCCTGGCACAAGCCCGGAGCGACGACGCCGAAGAAGGAGGTCAAGAAGGCTCGTCCGCCGTCGCCCACTCTCAACACGAAGCTCGCCAATGAAGAGGTCATGAGCCTCTTCAACCAGACGATCCACGGCGGCAAGGTCCGCGACCCGGACTTTGACACCGACAGCGACGACGACGATGAGGACGACGATGAGGAGGAGGCCGACGACGTTGCCCCTCTCCCGACGCCGCTTCCGCCTCGCCAGCCCGAGCGCCAGATGTTGAGCATGATGACGCCTGGCGGCATGATCCCTCCGACACCGACACCTGCGCAAGGCGCTAACGCGCGCCGCCAATCGCCGCAGATGAACGTCTTCGCCGACGAGAACGCCACACCGGCTCCTTCGCGCATGGCCGTGTTCGCCGACGAGAATGCGACACCCGCGCCCCGGCCGCAGGTCTTCACGGACGAGAACGCCCCGTCGGCGCGCAAGGTCAACGTCTTCGCTGACTCGACCCCGAAGCCCAAGCCGCTCGGCGGACGCACGCCCCTTGCTCCTAGCGCGAGCAAGCCGCGCGCCTTTGGTGTCCTCGAGGAGCCCGCCACGCCCTCTGCTAACATCTTTGCGGCTACCCCTGCTCCCATCAAGTTTGCCTCGCCAATCCAGGAGGAAGACGAGAACGCTGCCCAGGACGAGAACAACGGACCGAGTCGTAAGGCTTCGCCCCTCCCCCAAGCCATTGTCTTTGACGAGAACGCGGCTCCGAGCCGCAAGGCATCCCCTCTCGCCCAGGTTAACGTCTTCGACGAGAACGCCGCCCCTAGCCGCAAAGCGCCCCCTCTCTCGCAAAGCATGAACGTGTTCGACGAGAACGCGGTCCCCAGCCGAAAGTCCTCGCCGCTTGCGCAGGCAAACGTCTTCGACGAGAATGCCGTGCCGAGCCGCAAGGGCTCACCTCTCGCTCAGAGCATTGGCTCCGTGTTCGACGAGAACGCCGTCCCTAGCCGCAAAGCTTCGCCGGTTGCCCAGAGCACGGCTCCCGTGTTCGACGAGAACGCTGGGCCCAGCCGCCGTGCTTCACCTTTGGCCCAGAGCACCGGCCCCGCCTCTGCCGAGAACGCCGTGCCGAGCCGCAAGGCGTCTCCCATCGCCACCGGCAATGTCTTCGACGAGAACGTCCCTCTCCGCAGCAGCCCCTCTGAGCCGGCTGCTGCTCCCCAGACTGCCGAGCCCGAGCAGGGTCAGTACGGGGAGTATGAGGACTACTACACGGACGAGGAGCCGGGCTACGGCCGCCCCATGAAGAACTTTGACTACAAGAGCATCATGACGCCAGTCACGGAGCGGACGGAGAACACGATCTTCGTGAACCAGACGATGCGCTCTGAGATGCTCTCCGAGGCGGAGGAGGAGGACGAGGAGGAGCGGCTACAGTCGCCGCACCTGACTGCTGTGGCGGAGGTGGACGAGCCGCCATCGCGCTCGATGCGCCGCGAGTCGGGCCACTCGTCGCACGACTCGGTCGGCAACTGCTCCGGCTCGATCGACACGGGCGCCTTCCAGATTCCCGACGGGTACACTATCCACCCCACAGCCGCCAACACGACGTTAGGTCATGTGCACGACGAAACAGGGTCGTACGCGCGCGTGGACGTGGACTCCGAGCTCTCCGCTGCGCCCGCCGAGGCCGCCTCGAGCTCCGAGATCCTGGCTCAGATCCCGAACCCGTGCTGCCCGACCGACGAGGCTGTCGTCGCGACCCTGCTGTCGCGGATGGACCCGCCCTTCGTGCCCACCGAGGACAACCGCATGACCAAGTCGGGACGGTTATCCAAGCTTCAAGCAGCCGCGAAGATGCGCGCGCGCCGCTCGAGCTCCATGTCGCGCTCCTCCCTCGCGCCGCAGGAGGACGCCTACCACCTCTCGCTCGGGAAGGAGTACGAGATGCGCGAGAAGCTGGGTGAGGGCGGGTTCGGCGCCGTCTTCGCTGCTGTCGACGTCGCGGCCCGCGCAGCCATGCTGGACAGGGACGAGGACGAGAGCGACGACGAGGTCGACGAGACCTCTACGCTGGTCGCGATCAAGGTCGAGTCCCCCGGCTCGCTCTGGGAGGCCGCGATGCTGCAGCGCGTGCACTCACGCCTTGCCGCCGAGCTCATTCCCTCCATCATCCGTCCCCGTGGCCTGCACGCTTATGCGGACGAGTCCTACCTCCTGCTCGACTTCAGTGCGCAGGGCACGCTCCTGGACGTCGTGAACAAGGCCTCCGTCTGGGGCATTTCGGCCATCCCGAACGGACCCAGTGTGCCCGACGAAATTGTAGCGCTGTTCTTCACGGCCGAGCTCCTCCGCCTCGTCGAGGGCCTGCACGCGCAGTCCATGATCCACGGCGACCTCAAGATCGACAACTGCATGGTGCGCCTGGACGCGATCCCCTCCTCCGAAGGAGGCCCCTCTAGCTGGTCCACTCAATATTCTCGCGCCGGTCAGGGCGGGTGGAAGCACAAGGGTGTGCGGTTGATCGACTTTGGCCGCGCGCAGGACCTGACGCTGTACGACTCGAGCGAGCAGAGGTTCACGGCAGACTGGAAGACGGACGAGCGCGACTGTCCCGCCATGCGCCGCGGAGACCCGTGGTCGTATGACACGGACTACTTCGGCCTCGCGGGCGTTTGCTACTGCCTCCTGTTCGGGAAGTACATCGCGACCGAGACGGACGAGAACGGCAAGGTCAAGGTCGACCAGACCTTCAAGCGGTACTGGCAGGTGCAGCTGTGGACGCGGGTTTTCGACACGTTGCTGAATCCGTACGCCGACGCCGAAGGCGGAGGCGCCGCCGGCGGTGCCGGCGGTGAAGGAAGGGGGCCGATTCTGGGCAAGCTCAAGGAGCTCAGGGAGGCGCTCGAGGAGTGGCTCGAGGCCAACTGCCAGAAGAATGGGAAGAGCCTGAAGCAGCTCCTGAAGCGGATCGAGCTGAGGGCGATGGAGAGGCGATAGCGCGACGACCGACGAGCGTAGCGAGTCGCGAGTTGCGGTATATAGTCGAGGGGAATAGATAGAGTGCCAGTGCCAGTGTCGGATTGTATAATGTATCCAATTATTCTCACTTCTCGCACACCTCTCGCACGACGACCTAACTAATCTTCGTCGTCCTCAGCACACTCAGTGAACACGCCAGTCTGTCAGTCACGACACGCAAGGCTGGCATGAGGACACTCGCCGCCGCCCTGCGGGTGCCGGCTCGAGTGCGTATAGAGTATGCATAATGACCCAAAAGCACAAATCTGAAAAACCAGAAGACTATCGATACAATGAACCCCCCCCTCAAGCTCTGGAGCCGGAGCGCGCGAGTACGCAGACTACAGCTGCTGCTCCATCTCCTCGTACAGTTTCTCCGCAATCTCGAGCGCTTTCTGCCGCCGGCTCCTTCCGTCCGCCGGCGTTCTTGGCCCGTCCGCGGAGGTGCGCGACTGCCTGCTGGCGCCGTACCCCGAGGTCCATTCTGGCGCTGCCGAGGAGCGGTAAGACGCGAACGCAGGCGACCCGTGCCCTTGGTTCGGACTCCGCGCGCCGCTGCCGATGCTCTCGGCTGCGTGGGAGACCTTTGATGCTCGCCGGCCGCGCGCCATGTACGCTAATGTCGTCACCAGGTTGGGCGTAGAGGCGCCGCTGTGCTCGCTGATCCTGTCGAGTTCCTTGGCACGCTCCTCGGCTGCAGCGGCGGCGGCGCGCTCGGCCGCTTCCCGCTCCTCCTTCTCGCGGCGCTCGCGCTCTTCTTCGGCAGCGGCGGCTAAGGTTTCCGGCGCGACGACGTCGGTCAGGTCGGCGAACTCGGCGGGGAGGAAGGCAGCGTCGACGCCCGCGAACTCCATCCCGCCCGGAGACTCTATTGGCGGACTCTGTTGCGGGAGCGACAGTGGTGGGGGCTGCGAGGGGGAGGGAGGGATCGGGGGTGTCTCGACGTCGCGGCTGCCGCGGCGCCAGAAGGTGACGACGGAGCTGCGGCGGGACTGTCGTCGCGCTGCTCGGGCTGCGTCGCGGACCGCCTTGGCTTCCAGGCGTCGCTGCTCCTCGATGACGTGCGGCGGCTCAGAGGCGAACAGCGCCTGCATGAAGTCCAGGCTGCCGCCTGACTCTTGCCGCTGTAAGCTGTTTTGCGGGGCTGCGACGCCGTCACCGCCGAAACTGTCGAGGACAGTTGCGACAGGCGCATTGTCGATAGTGTTCACAGGCCCGACACCGGGTGCGGCGAACTCGGATCCCCACGGCTCCTTCGCCTCGGCGGGGTGCGTGTCGTGCGTCGTCGGGTGCTTGGCCCGCCACGCAGCGTACACGCCCTTCGAGAGACAGGGGTCGACGAACAGCGCAAGGCAGCAGAAGACCATCCCCCGCCCGCCGTAGAACCAGTAGTACACGCAGTAGAGCGCGTAGGCCGGCGTCGTCGTCACGCCGTTCACGGTGATGAACAGGTCGCCGGCGGCGATCAATGTGTTCACGATGATCATGGCTAGCGGGTAGAGCGACACACGCAAAGCGATGCGGATGAATCGGTCCTCCAGGTGGCCGAACGCTCGCTCGTGGTCTGATCGCCGCCGCTTGCTGATTAACCGCACGATGGAGAAGGTCTTCCGGCTGGGCTTCGACTCTTCTTCCGAGTGGGGATCTGACAGGCTAAGGTGGTTGATGCTGTCGCCGCCGAACATCGCCCGAGACGTCGCACGACCCTGCAGGAAGAGCTTGGTGAGGGTCTGGTGTCAGCTAACAGAGGAGACACTTCCAGCATACCGCTCCAACGCAGACTGTTGCAATAACACACGACAGTAGCTGCCACAGATAAATGTCCAAGACCAGCCTAACGACACGCTGCTGCTGGTGATCGGCCGTCATCCAACTGAACGTCAGCTTTCAGCCATCGACCTCATAGCTCACCAGACATTGATGACCGGGTCCCAACCGAAGTGGCCAAGGGCAGCGGGGATGATCGGGATGAAGAACCCGATGCCGGTCGACAAGCCGATGTACCATCGCTCGAGCTCTGTGGGTCAGGTCAGCTGTGGCTTCGGTGCGAGTGAGACAACCGCACGCACTCAGGAGGATCGGGTTGATCTGAAACACGACGGTGAGCATGAGGTTGATCGCGATGCATGTCCAGATGAAGTTGACGCTGATGTCAGCAATTGCCTTGAGCTTCACACTCACGTTCCAAGCGTCGCGACCATGAAGTAGACACCGGCCGAGCAGCCGTGCAGGCTCACACCTCCTGCGAGCACGACCTGGGTGTCAGTTGTTGTTACTCCCGCGTATTGTTCGGCATGCCGCGCCGGCCGCCAATGGCGCTGCTTTCACCGGAACGCCCTGCATCAGGTCCGGGCCCCCGAGTGCGACCCGCCGACCCCGGCGCCATCGATCGCAGCCGTCCTGAAGCGCAATCAGGCCTGAGATCGCGAGCTTTGGGCGTGTCCGCCAGCGAGCCATCGAGCGGGGGGCGCCGGCATGTGAAAAAGTTCAAACGACTCACGCAGATGTACGACACGTCGTAGACCGTCTCCCACACCATGCTGTAGAGTAACAGGCGGAACGAGAGGCGCTGCAGGTATCCGCGCGCCTGGGGCACGCTCCAGACCCAGAGCGACACGAGGAGGACCACGAGGACGAACCCGATCGAGATCCCGGCCGCGATGGCCGAGATGTGAACGTTCAGCTGCCTGTCAGTTTGGTTTCACTGTGTGCGACAGAGCACGCGCAGCACCGATCAAGTGGATGGATATGGCCGGTGGGACTCTCTCCACCATGACTGCGGGTCGAGTCTGCGGTAGGACGTCCATGAGAATGATGATCGCTCAAGGCTCAAGCGGTGATCGGAGCGCAGGACTACGTACCTCGATTCGGTCATCTGTGAGGTTGAACATGGCCCGGAGGCCAGCTCGTTGTGAGCAGTGGAGGGGCCGGTGAGCAGGGTATGTTGTGGGTGGAGGCCTCTGATGCTACTTTGCAATGTGGTCGAGTGGCGATGGCGGTGGGACAGGTTAGCCGAGGCGAGGAAGGGGAGAGTTAAGTGTCGAAGGGGAAGGGGACAGAAGGCGAAAGGGATGCCGGGGTTGAGTGGGGGTGGCAAAGGAGGGTCGGGGTAGATGTAGTCTATCGGTGGTCGGGGTCGGAGAGATGGGCCAGAGGACGATATGAACGATGGAGAGGGGTTGACAAGGGAAGAGGAAGGCCAAGAGATGTCAGAGTCGAAGTGGTGGGTGTTGTTCACTATGGAATGGCAGCCGCGGTAAGGGGACAAGGGACCGACACAGCACAGGGACAGAGGACGGGTGGCCGGATTCAGAATTGCCATTAACAACTCGACTAATGCATCATCCCATTCATTTGATTAGACTATTAGTCCGTTCCTTGGACCTGAGTCCTTCGGTGCTGCACATGCTGCAACTGTCCTCGGCCTGCATGGTGCATGCTCCAGCTCCACTGCCGTTCTCACAACCCACAGCCCACAGCCGTCGCGCGCTCCTCTGCTCCATAAGCCATCAGACGCCCACATCTCGGAACCTCCATATCTCGTGACACCCACCGATCTCTGACCATGATGGAGCTTGTTTCCTTTGGCTTGGCGTGGCCCAGTCCTCGGCCATTCATTAGCGAGTTTACACTCTGTGTGCGCAGCTGATCCTTCTTCCGCCTGATCGATTGACCCACTCATTCTCGCAGATTTGCAGCCAGGTGAGGCTAGCACCGAGCTGGAATCAGGACATTCATACCTGCCTCCGAAGTCAGTCCTCACAACAAGCAGGGCAACGACGTCTTTATCACTGACCTTTGCCCTGTGTTGTGATCGAGCACAGGACCGAGTCCGACAACCCCGAAAGCCAGGGACAACGGCAACGAGGCGCAGAAAAGAGGCGGCAAAAGGGTCCCGTGCCAAATTGCTTCGCCCTGTGAAGGCGGCCGCGTGGCCTGACGTAACCACCGCACTGTGCCGGTGACCCAGGTTTCGGCCCTTCGCAGTGGCCCTTGCATCGTACTCCCTCCCTAATGAACAACAACGCCGACGACGCAACGGACTGAACTCTGTTCGTATCGAGACTGCGTACTGCCTTCTTGTCCTGTTTGTGCAATGTACGGACCGTGGGGCTCAATGCAGAGAACAGAGACAAGGTTATTCTAGAACTCCGCTTGAGCGGTCGGAGAACAAGGGCCAGCGGCGACCTTTGGAGGGCCGAGACTTCACCGAGACTTGCGAGCGGGCCTAGTGTGAGACTGACTTGCTATACTCCGATCAAAGCCCTGTGCTCACGGCATCGGTGCTCACGCGGCCGTGCGTCCATGAGACAGCGAGCCTACTTAGCATCAGTCGCCGGAACAAGGGACAGAGCAGAGACCGCCTCGGCGTCATGAACGTACACGCGGCGATGTCCTCGCAGCTTGGCAGGGAGTCGGAACGCCACCCTCACCTCTAGCCAAGGCTTGCCCGGACGGCGACGCGGCATCGGCATCGAGAACGCCGCTCTCCGCTCTCCTGCTTCAGCATGGGTCGGAGCGCGAGTATTTGTGGCCTTGCACAGCAAGCACAGTGTGAGCTGTGAGGGCCGATCGGACATCTGCTGCATACCGCTGCTCCCTGCATGGCGCCGAGCTCGCGAGTAGGCGGAGCGCCACCCGCCCAGCCCTTATCCGCAGCGCTATCAGCACCCACAACTGCTCTTTCTGCACACGCCTGCGTCTCCGCATGGTGCATACGATACGATAACTCTCGTCTACGTTGCCGTTGGAATCATGTTGTCCCGCTGGCTAACATTCCAATGGCCCCAGTATCAACAGGCCCCACCTCATTACAATATGTCCGTCGAGCGCACGAGCCCGTGCAATGCTGCCCTATCTCTCGCCCCCTCCATAGCCAGTCGCTCCAGGAATAGATTGCCTCGCACTCTGCTGGCGAGGGCGGGCTCGTGCAATGAGCACCAGTGCAATCGCCGGCAATCTTCGGCTTCCAATTCACTCACGTACCTCGTGAGCTCGTGATAGAGTTCACACCATCCTGTCTGTGACTTCCGGCGCCGGATGTCCGCAAACCGCTGTGCCGAAAGCATTCGCCGAGGCCTGCGTGTACCTCCTGTGTGCACACAGCAGATACGACGGTCGATAAGCGTTTATCGGTGTTATCTTATCTGTCTCCTCTGCACACAGATGGTCACACACTCGCACATCCCGTTTCCAACTGACATAAGCCGAGAACGACTGAGTACGCGATGAACAAGATTTCATAACAACGGGCTCGGACTGGATCCGTGACTCAATTATAGATACTACAACCTCCTCGCTCCTCCACTGCCAATGCAAGGCAGTTAGAGCTCACGCCGCTCGCACTACTCGCTTCGCTCGTAGTACTCACTTACTTCTCATCGCTGCCATCCCGCGAGGTCTCCTGCACAATCTCCGTGGCCACCATGCTCTCCCTACGAGCCTGGAGCACGACGGGGCCCTTGTAGTACTTCCGCGCGTTGACGAGGTACCACGCGGCCGCAATCGTGGAGAATCCCGCGAACACAACAGAGGCGTAGTTCATGCTCTCGGGCGTGACGGGGATCGCGGTCGGGAAACAGAACAGCACAATGCTGAACGTGATCCACACGACGCACACCGAGTTGATAGCGTAACCGAACTTGCCCAGGCTGAACGGCGCGTTGCGCACGAGCTTGCGGCCGCGAAGGAGCGAGCACAGGACAGGGAAGGCGTAGCTGCATCCCAGGCAGATCGTGGCCGTGTTCGTGAACGCGGAGAAGGCGGCGGTTGAACCGAGGTAGATCAGGCCGAGGAGGGCACACACAATAGTCGAGAGGATGAGCGCGTTCAGCGGCACGTCGAAGCGGCCGTTCACGCGCTTCCACCACTTGCTGCCGGGGATACCGCCGTCGCGCGAGAACGCCCACGTACACCTGAGGGCGGCGGTCATGCTGCCCACAGAGGCGAAGAACCAAATCCCCAGAATGATGAAGAGAAGGCCGAGTGCGCCGCCCGGGCTCCCCACGACCTTCTTGTACAGCGTCGGCATGGGCTGGAGGCCCGCGCCGGCGATCTCGAGCAGCTCGTCCGTGTCGCGAAGCACGAAGAGAATTGGGAGCAGGTACACGATTCCCGTGATCGCTGCCGCGACGACGGACAGCACCATCGCGCGAGGCACTTCGTGGCGCGGGTTGTGCACCTCCTCGCACAGGGCTGCGACCATGCCGTATCCCGTCTGCGTATAGGCGGCCTGCAGCAGGCCGATGAAGAAGGACCAGCCCACCGGCCACCCGGACGCAGAGGCGTCGAAGTGCCCGAACGCGTACGCGCCGCTGTTCCTGGACGGAGCCTTCACGAGCAGACTGATAATGATCGCGATCACGCCGAAACCGGTCCAGTACAGGCAGAGCGTGTTCAGGAACTCGAGGTGGCTGGCGTCAGCTGGGCCTATCAGACGTCGCGGCGCCAGCGGACACCTGGGCCACCTGGCTCACCCGTGCTGCGGGGTAGCGGGGCGCCGACGTACTCACCGGTTGAAGAAGAGGTTGATGAGGAGGACGCAGATGAGCGACACCCAGTACACGAGGCAGGTCTGCCACGCCGTCGGGACGTAGTCGGGGTGGTACAGCGTGCCGGCGGCGAGAAGGAGCTGCGAGCCACCAAACACGATGGACGCCGTCACCGTCCAGTTGCCGACGAGGCCGAGCCAGCCCGTCAGATACGAAGCCATTGCGCTGTATTTCGGCGTCGACAGCATCGCAGACCAGTAGTACACTCCGCCCGAGGTCGGGAACACGGAGCAACTGCCCGTTAGCTTGGAGCGAGCTCGAGCTCACATTTCACCCAGACTTGACGCGATGCATAGCGACATGCACGAGACGAAGATCCACTGCTTGTCAGCTCGGGCAGACGATATATGCACGTACACCGTACAGGATGGTCACTGGACCGCCGTTCGTGAGCGCGATGGGGAACGCCGTCGATGTACCGAACGGCACAGCCTTGATGTCAGCGAGCGTGCCAAGACAACTAGCGCACCATGATCGCAAAACTCAGACCGAGAATCGCTACCATTCCGAGGTTGCGGTTGAGCTCCTGCTTGTAGCCCATCTCCTCGAGGGAGTGCGCCTCGGCGTCGACGGCCTCGACCTGCACGACGTCTCTCTTCTCCTTGATGGTCGTTTCCTCCATCGTGACCGTCTGTATCGATGTCGAGCGGGGGGGCTAGTGTTGTTGCTGTTTCTGGACTAGTGGTGTAAATGAAGAAACGACAGAAGCAGATCCAGGTCCGAGATGCCGGCTTGTCTGGCCCAAGGACGTGGAGAGATCACGGGATCTGGTCGACAAGACATCGCCAAGGTCCGGAAGCCGTTGACAACCGTGATCCACAGTCTCGACGATGTCATGAGTCGAGTCTGGAGCTCTCGCTTCCGCAGACTCTCTTCGCTCATGCCCCACGGGAATCTGAGCGGCGTCCAAACCCTTGATACGATACGAAACGATGCCGCGGCCACGATTGGTGGGCTCGCTCGACCCTGAAGCTTGCAGCTGCCCAGTCTCTGCCCATGCCCCGCGTCGTGTGCGAGATAACCTGCGCTCTGCGGGGGCCCTTTGAATAGCCCCTGGATACCAGCAGATGCCCGAGAGGATTGCCGGGAACAGATACCACAGCCACGTACATCATCGCTCCTTGCCCACCTCCGCGATGACCAATGCGCGAGCTGGACGCGGTTATGACTCGCAGTGAGATAGCCTGTCGTGCAGACTCTCCGACGCGGGTGACCCTGCACATCGAGATCTGCGAAGCATGCGTTCGAGGACACCGAGCACCCTATCAACACGCGCGATATGGCGCAGGCTCGAGCACGATAACCGCGCAGATAGTGTGGCTGACCACGGCTATCGCACGTATTTAGAACAAGTGCGTCTGGCCAAAGCTCGGCGCTCCGAGCACCACTCTCAAGTGTACGAGCACCAAGAGATAGCGGTAGCTCGCGAAAGCGACTCGAGCAGCAGAAGGATCCTCCCCATCCCCCATCGCAGCGTGAGAACGGTCAGAGGCGGCAGCGAATCAGCAGCCACCACCCCAAGATCTCCACCCTGAGATCCGCGGCAAAACCATCTTCCAACCTCTCTTCCGCGAGCTGTCAAAGTCGAAAAAGAGGAATCTCTCTATCGAGAGGCTCCGACCCCGGCCCGACTCGAACGGACAACCTTCAGGAATACGTGTGTATATCCCAGTCATTGGAATCTGAAGCGCTACCAATTACGCCACGGAGTCACCGTGATGTGGTCTTGCCGGTGATCCGCGCGCGGGCACAGGATCCAATCGCTGCGAATCCCAGCCCGGAACAGACGCCCGTTGTGCAAGCGAACGCTTCCTGAGGTCCATGTGCAGGTAGGAAGACGATGTGACGGCGGAGAGATGAGGTGAAGGCTGTGAAGACGCAGTGAGAGGGCGTTGTGAGATTTGTGATGGACTGTTGTGGTTGTGGCGGTTGTGCGGTGTCCTAGAGGTTTTGGGTCGTTTCGTGAAGGATTTGTTGTCACGAGCAGCACCAAGAGGCCGAGGGAGGCAATGCGAGATGTACACTTTGGAGTGAGCAAGACAGCTTGTCGCCGTTGGAGGGGCAACCGCCCCTACCCTGGCGGTTTGCCGCAGCAAAGATGAAGGGACGATCTCGATCGGCGGCGCGCTATCGAGGGGCGGAGATGTGTTGGGACGAGTACTCACTGCGGACTTCTTCGCGAGAGTTGCCACTTGGTGTATTGCCGGTTCAGAGCAAAGCTGTCTTCGAGAGGACTAGCAGAGGCTGGGAGAGCATGACGGTGAGTAAGAGTGTTGGCGGAAGAGGCTGTGGGTGATTGCGACAATGCGCAGACCAGTGAACGCTGTGGTACCAACGAAGAGAGGGCTGAGACTAGCGCCAGGGAGGGACCGTCGTGTGCCGCTGCTTGTTAGCTTGTTCGCAGTCCGCAAGTTGCAAGCTGCGGCGGAGAGACGCGAGGCGCAGACGGGGCGTAAGGAACCGAGCTAGCGGGGCGAGCAGGTGGGTAGCGATGACGCCCCCGCGTTGGGCATTGCGCAGCGTCGCTGAATGCGTGCAGGTCATCCGTACATAAGCTCGCCCCTCGCTCTCAACGCTTCTGACTCTTCACTATCTCTCACCTGTCTCCTCTCCTCTCCTCTTCTCTTCCTCCGCCTGTCAACACAGCCTGTCTGCGACTCACGTTCCTTCTATCCCTACGTTCCTTACTCCACACTCTCTGCTTGTCATGACTGTCGCACCCCCCCTCCCCGCCAAGTGCACGTTTTTCTACTCGCCACCCGCTCTCGACACCGAGTGTCCCCTCAGCGAGGAAGACGTGCGCCGCGTACTCAGGAGGGCCCAAGCCACCGCCCACCCCCGGACCTGCCTCGTGCAGAGCCCTACCGGCACCCACCCGCACGGCACCGTTGTCTCGGTCACATTCCCATCCGACGCAGGCCGATGGGCAGTGACCATCATCGACAGCCACGACGGCGCTTTTGTCCTGTCGGGCGGGGATGGTAGGGATGGGGTGACTTCCGTCCCCCTCGTGCGGCAGATGCCAATCCGCAACTTTGAGTGCCCCGAGATGTCGGGCCTCGACGCTGCCGTGCTCGCCATCTGGCTGACGCGGAAGTACCGCAGCCCCGACGTGCTCAACTCGCTCAGCTCCCTCGACATCGACGGAGATGCGGCGCGCAAGGATCTCGCGGCGATCCTCGCCGGCGGACCGTGCAAGCTCTCCAACGGCACGGTCCTGTACGGTGTCGTTGACGACGTTGCCAGTGTCGCGCAGGGGTACACCGAGGATCCTCCGCCTTGCGTCCAGGCCGAGGCGCAGGCCGACAACCGGGCTCTCCGCCGCGCCGTCAAGCGGGCCAAGCGGTACGAGGCCAAGTACCGGCGGTACAAGGCCAAGGCTGCCAAAGCGGCCCGATACAAGCAGGCCGCCAAGCACCACCGCGCCATGCACGCTGAGCTCCGGGAGCTCACGACCGCGCTTATCGAGAACATCGCGGTCAACGTCGACAGCGCTGCGGCGAGTCCACGACCTGCTGCGGACAGCTCCTCGGGGGACTCGACCAGCGGGCCTATAATCGAGAACGAGCCCAAGCCGCAGGTCGACCCGAGCTCGTTCGACGGATCCGACACCGATCATGATGCGTAAATGTCAATACTCAGTAACATGTAGCTATAACGACTATTAACGTATGCAACGACCTAATACGATCCTGATCTGCTTCCGTGCTCGAACTTACACTCGCCTGCCCTCCGACTCACACCCGCACAGAGCGAACTCGCGCGCTCGCCTAATGCTCGCAGAAGCTCCACCCGCCGATAGTCTTGAGGACCTCGTTGGACGCGTCGACCTTGGCGCTGCGCTCGTCCATGAAGTCGAGGCGGATCTTCTTCGCCGTGTCGAGGTCGTACGGGCAGTCAACATCCCCCATGACCTGCCTGACAAGTTCCTCCGGCAGCCTGTCCTCGAGCGCGTTGCGGCCGGCGTGTCCCCACTGCGCCTGCTGCGGCGGGACATTGGCCGTGCTAACAACAGGGGTGGCGGGATCGACGAGGAAGAAGGCGAGGATCTTCCTGTGTCCCGGCTTGCTCTTGTCGGTAAGCTCGAACGGCTCGACGCGGTGCTGATAAGTGTTCGGGAAGACGAGCACGCGATCTTCCTTCGCGAGCAAGGAGCCGTGGTCCATGATCGCGCCGGCGTCCCAGTCCGTGTCGATGTCGAAGTACTGCTGCGGCCCGGCGTGGTCGCCCTGGTCGTACTGGAACTCTACCGTCAGGCCCTCGTCGCCCTCGCCGTTCGCGTTTGTGCGCAGCGCGAGCCGGCTCTCGCTGATGTTCTCCACGTCGTAGTAGTACAGCGCCGTGGCGCAGATGCGCTCGTTGTGCAGGCCCTCAAGGTGCCAGCTCCCACCACCGTACGTGGGATTCTCAGGCGTCAGGTGGATGTTGGCCATCTTGACGATGACCTGGAGCCGCTTGGCGCCGCCGAAGAAGTCGGACGTCTTGAAGGAGGAAATGCCCGGGAAGGCGTAGGACGACAGAGCAGGGTTCGGGTGCTCGATCGGGTGCGTCGTGTTGTACCACTCCTCCTGGCGCTCCCAGAAGTCGTCGTCGTCGCTGTCGTCCTCCTCCCCGCGCGGCATGTTGCCGCTGTCGCAGTACCTGTCGCAGGCCGCCGGCGTCGTGCACTCACGCACAGTGCGCATGGCCTCGATACGCTTGCGCGGCTCCTTGTCCCAGTCCCAGGACATGACGCGCTCATACGCCGCGTCCAGCATCGGGAGCACACGCGCGAGCACGCCGCCGCACACGTCGTACAGCTCCTTGTACTCGACGGGGTGCAGGTTGTTGATGTAGCTCGCCCACTTGACGTGCGTCTCGCCGCCGGCGTACTCGAGGTCGACCTCGGCGGGGAGCCACTGAAACTGCTGCGAGAGATGCGTCCGCTCCGAGCTGCCCGGGAGCTGCTCCTGGCCCTTCTCGATGCGGTCCAGCTTCTCGTCGAACCATCGCCAGGCGACGGTCGGGTTGGCCTGCTCGTCGGGGTTGCGCGTCGTCTTGAGCAGGGCGGCCTTGAGCTCCTCCCGCGACTTCTTCTTGTACGGCTCGCCGATGACCTGGCCGGCGCCGATGAGCTCGAGGGCCGCCTCAGGCGAAGCGATCACGCGGTCCGTGAAGCCGCGTGAACGGCCGTAGACGAGCGGGAACAGAGACGGGTGCACGAGGTCGAGGACCTGGTCGTTGCTGCCGGGGTGCCAGTCCTTCTCCTTGTCGGGCACGTCCTCGAGGCGGGCAGCCTGGGCGCGCAGCTTCTCCTTCAAGTCCGCCGGAATGGCGGTGTCGGTCTTGAACGCGGCGGCGCTGCTCTCGAGGGCGGACACGATGCCCGTCTCCTCCGCGATGCGCGCCTTGTCCCTCAGCTCGCGGACGCACCACGCGAACATCTTGTCGCTGAACCCCCGGTTCCAGGGGAAGGGCAGCGCCTGTACGGCGGCAGAGGGTCGCGAGTCACGGTCCGTCTTCCAGTCGACGAGCTCCTCGCCCTCGTTGCATGTGGGCGCCTCCCAGTCCGTCTTGTTCCAGAACTCGCCCTCGGTCGGCTCGGACCCAAGCCGCTCACGCAGCTCGCGGTACCACTTGCCGACGATCACGTCGTCGAACACCTTGCGCGTCCACTCGGGCTTGTCGGTGATCGCGTCCATGAACGCCCACATCGCGCGCTCGCGCGTCGTCACCGTCCCCGCACGCCAAGACTCCTCCTCAATCGCGGAGGGGAAGAAGGCGAACGCATGTCCCGCCGCTGCCTTCGCTTTGGCCGGGTACGTCGCGGTGCGGTAGCCGCTGGGTTGTCAGCTGGAACCCATCAAGGAAACGGCGCAAGGTGGGCGAGGGAAGCGCGGGCTACTCACCGCTCGTTGTTGGTGAAGGAGGGGTCGAACTGCTTGACGTGGGCGTCGATGTCGAGGCCGAGGCCGGGGAGCTTGACGTCGGCGGGCCTGGTGAGGCCGTTGTCCATTGTCATGTTGAGTATGGTGAGTCGGGAACGCCAGGTGAAGAGCTTATAAGCGGTAGCGAACACCGTGACAGAGAATGGTGACAAGTCAAGATGAGAGATGAGCAGAGGTGACTGTACTCTGGTGTCTGTGTGTTTTGGTGGAGGAACAATTGTCCGTGCTGTGACAAGGGGAGGGGAGGTCGGGGGGAGGAAGACACAGGGAAGGCGGTCCGAGCCGATCAGTCCAGTCGGATGGTGCGTGGCGTCTTCGGGCTGTGCTGCAGTCGTGTCAACCGCGTCGACCGCGAAACGATGCAGAGCAGGGCAGAGGAGGAGCTGTTCGGTTCTAGCCCTGTTGGGGGTTGTGCAATATTGAGAGAGAGCGCGTCGAGGGCGGGTATGAGGCAATTCAGATCGGATCCGGGGTCCTCGAGCCCTTAGCACCCGGAACCACTGGGGCAAGATACCGAGCCGACCGATGGTGCCCTGGGTGGTTTAGCTCAGCGAAGCGCGTCTCCTCTCATATTGGGCACTCGACGCGTTTGCATACGAGGGTAAGCATGAGCGAACGGGCTGTGTAATGAGGAAGGAAGAGGGGTAGAAGCGTTCCAGAGGTTGAAGAAGAGGATTGACGGTGTTCCAAGCCGCAGATCCCCGGTAAAGTCCGTGCCTAGCTGCCGGCTGCGCGTCGCGTAGAACACCGCAGCGAGGTCTGCGTATGATCTGCACACGGCGCTCGGAGTTCCGACCTCTGCTCACTGTCCGCGTCAACAAACACATCCTCTGCCCTATGCCTCATTGGCAGTCTGCGTTGCGAGTCTTGCGAGTCTGTGCTGCGCTTTGACGTTGTCCCGGATCAACCACGTTCCGAGACGAGACAGAGCCCCATCCGGGACCTTGTTCGCTTGGACCCTTGAATTTGCCAAGAACACACGTTCAGCCGCGCAGGCCGCATACAGAGTGCACACGTCCCGTGCTCCTTCCTCGTCCCTCCTTGCTCCTCCTTGCTCCTCCTTGCTCCTCCTTGCTCCTGCCAGCCTGCAGTCGTGTGTTCGTGCACCCTTCCGGCACTGACAAGTGACACCGTGCCAACGGCCATGGCGGCAGATCTGCGGCTTGCGGCTTTCTACTCCCGCCACTCCGGCAGATGACTGGACTTGAGTATTATAGCTTGAAAGCCGGGGTTGTGAAGTTGCCGCTCACTGCCCGCTGCGCCGGAAGCAGAGTTTCCAGAACGACCAGGTTGCCCGCAACCACTTTCTCTCACTTTAGCCATAGACTTCGCCGCGCACCAGACTGACAACTCTGCTCGAGTTTGAGACTGACACTTCTTATCTCTCTCTGCTCCCCTCAATCGCTTGTTGTGCACTACCAACTTACCCCGCTGCAAACGGTTCTCCCCCGCTGCTCCCTCGCTGCCTCCTCGCTGCTCTAGGCCACTCATACTATACTCGTTCAGCGCTGCAACGCCTACTTCGCTCGCTGCTGCTCTTAGGAACTCTCGCACTCGCTTCGCTCGTGCTTGTGCTCGCCTGCCACAGTACACATACATGCACTACCGTAGTCGTGTCTATTACAAATGCATGGTTGGGGGTATGGGGGGTATGAGTTGAAGTGAGGTGAAGAAATGAATGCCTTGAGAATACGTTCCAAGTAAGAATAAGTCTGTAGTACTTGTTTCTTGTGTGAGTGTGTTTTGTCTAACATTTGGTAGGTCGGTCTAGGGGGGTGACCTCGTGCGCTGGGCCGCTCGCTCGCTCTAGATTGCGGCGACCCATCACTGCCGTTCCTAACGGCCGTGACCGTAGTCGTCGAGCGGCCCAAGAGGTCCATACGTCTTGGAGCGCTGGCGCGCGTGCTGGCCCTGGTGTTGCCCACTTTCGACACTGGTAGAAGTCGCTCCGTGGTCCTGCAACTGCACGCCCATGCTTGCCGGCTGGGAGCCGCCCGACGAGCGCGGCGACAGGGGTCTGTAGTCGTTCGGCGGGGATGCCTTCGGCGTGCGCGTGTAGTCGGCCGGCTGCGCCGGATGCCGGTGTAACGGGCTCGACTCGTTACGTTCTGGGCGCCACGCGGCCGCCGGCGGCTCGTCGAAGCCCTGGTCCAGCAAAGCCGCCATCTCGTCCATCCCCAGCACTTGCGTGCCCGGTCGAGCCGCGACGGCGTTCGGCGCAAGCGCCATCGGCGGCGGAGGATAGGCCGGGTGGTTCTCGTTGTACCCGCCGATCTCGGCGCCCCAGACGTCTTCCTCCGACGACATGATCGAGCCCGAGTCGTCCGAGAGCGCAGCGCGCGAGACGTTGCGCGGGATCGCGAGCGCGTCCGGGTCGTCGTTGTAGAAGCCCTGACCGTGCGTGCGCTCCATCTGCTTCCTGCGTTTCTCCTCGCGGCGCAGCTTGCGCAGACGACTGCGCTCCCAGTCCTCCCATCGTCGCAGCGGGATCGTCGTGCCGTCAAAGATCGCCTTGTCGCCACCGTGGCCGGCCTTGTCGACGACCTCACCCTCGACCTTTCGCGTCTCGCCCCAGGAGAAGTCGTCAAAGTGCCAGAACGAGTAGACGGGGAGGACAAAGTTCCACACGGGCAGCGCGCAGAGGTACACGAGCATCCAGGCGACGTAGATCATCTTGCGCGTCGTCAGCGTGATGAGCACGGCGGGGAGACCGAGAATGCACGCGAGCAGCATGAGCGGGATCGCCTCGACGAAATCGGTCGGCGGCTTGATGATCGAGTTGATGACGAGCGCTCCCGTCAGACAAATGGCGATCGGCAGGACAATCGTTCCGACCAGGTCCATGAACACGACGAACTGCATCGAGAAGCAGAACGTACCGCAGAGGTCGCGCACGAGCACGAGCTCCATGAGGTTGTGGATCGTCGAGTTGATCCAGCGACGGCGCTGGGACAGGAGGACCTTGAACTCGTCGGGGGCGATCGTGCGGCAGCGGGCCTGCGGGAGGAAGACGTTGCGGCGGTGCGGGAACGTTCGGAGCATGATCGTCGACAGGAAACGGTCCTCGCCGAGGAGCAGCAGGTTCTTCTGGTGCAGCGTCACGACGTCCGACTGGCTGTACTCGCGCACGATTTCCGGCTTGACAAGAATCGGGACCCAGTCATCGTCGTCGTCCTTGCGCGCCTTGATGCGGTACATGGAGAAACAGCCGGGCAAACAGGTGACGCCTCCGAAGACCGACTCGAACGCCTTGATGTGGTGATGCGAGATGTAGTATTCGAACACTTGAATGGCCGTGACCCACGATTGTCGCTTGTTCGCGATACGCGTTTCTCCGCACACGCCCATGACCCGGCTGTCGTTCGCCATGCAGTGCACGAGGTGCGTCAGCGAGTCGGGGTAAACCTTGGTGTCGGCGTCGACCATGAGACACAGTTCGAAGAAGTCCGGAGTGACGCCCATCAGCGTCTGCACCTTGCGGAACAGGTCGTAGTCGAGGGGCGTCATGCGGTCGTTGTAGGTGCAGCGCGAGAAGAAGTTCATGAGGATCAGCTGCGAGTCACGCTTGCCACGGTTGCCAGGTTTGGCGTCGTTGGCCTCGGACGGCATGCCACACTTGACGACGATAACGGCGGGCGTGCGGTGGCCGTTCTTGGTAAGATAGTGCCCCGCGTAGACCATGGCACGGTTCTCCTTCTTGGCGCCAGATCCGACGGCAATATATCCCATCGGTTGAGGGTTCCCGAATCGAGGGTCGGCATCGAGCATACTAACGCAGATGTCGGGCGTGCTCATCTTCTCGCCGGCCCCCGTGATCATGCCGTCGCAGACGATCCACAGCAGCTTGCGCTGATCGGGGAAGGTCGTCGAGGCGATCGAATCCAGCGTTCCACGGATGCCTTCCTCGCCTTCCGAGTAACATGTGATGAGGCAGACCGTGAACAAGTCCTGGCCGATCTGTGCCACGTCCATGATCGGTGCAGGGGCAGACTTCTGGCCGTTCTGCCCAGACGCCCACGGGGCGGTACCGTTCTGATTGTTGACCGACACATTGGCACCCTCGGGCATGACGGTAGGTGCGATGGCGCGCCCGTGAACGTCTTGCTTCTCGACGAGGCGATGCGCGATAAACCAGTTGAAGATCAGGGCCATGAAGAAACGGATGAGCACGACACCGAGAATGACACCCAGCGAGCAGTACAGGAAGAGCGCGGCGACGAAACATCCTGGCGTCATCTTGTCGATGTGACCGGCGAGGTAGCGCGACTTCATGCAGGGAATGGCGTCGCGCAGCTCCTGGGTGTGGTAGAACTGGTTCGTGACGTCCTTGCCCGAGCTGCGCTGCTTGTCGAGTGCTCGTCGGATCACCTGGTCCACCGGGTCGTTCTCGATCGAGTTCGGGTTCGCGGCCAGGTACGGCCCCATGTTCAGGACGAAACCGTCAAGCACGAGGTAGTCGTCGAGCTCGGCAACCTGCTCCCACGAGTATCCCTCCCAAAGCGTCAGGTTCTTGAGCTTGAGCGACTCAACCGTCTGCTTGTTGAGCTGCGGGAGAGAACAGATGGGGTCCGTGGACGTCCCGGACGGGTCCCTCGTGGGACACAGAGGCGAGGTGGCGTACTTTGCGTTCTTGCCTTGGCACTCGGGGTAGTCGTCGTTGTTGCGCTGGAAGAGCATCGTGATGTCCTGGCCCGACATGTTGTTCGCGAGCTGGTAAAAGTTGACGTGCTCTGGCGTCGCCGACTCGGAAATGTCAAAGGCGTATCCTCGGATACTCAGAGTGCCTGCTGTCAGCTGTAGCCCCGCATGCTAGCTTACTGTTCCGTGATCCAAGTAACTGGTACGCCTTGTTGGACTCGCCTCCCGGACAAAGGGCGGACTGGAGGCCCATGGTCGCGAAGCCGACAATGGCGCCCATGATGACGGCGATAGTGCAGAGCGTGACCTTTTCCCGCCACGCCTGCTGCGTCTGCTTGTCCTTGATACCGCATGCCCGAAGGAGTGCCGGTGGAGCGTAGAACGTAGCGATCCACGACGTCAGCACCCACCAGTTCCAGTTCCCGCCCTCTGCCGGTGTCGTCTGTGCCGACGTGCCGGGGTTGATGAGAGGCTCGGGTGCGACATGTCTCTCGGGTCTGGTGAGTGTTTTAC
The DNA here is from genome assembly GCA_039545375.1 of Trichosporon faecale. Classification (NCBI taxonomy): domain Eukaryota; kingdom Fungi; phylum Basidiomycota; class Tremellomycetes; order Trichosporonales; family Trichosporonaceae; genus Trichosporon; species Trichosporon faecale. The sequence continues at coordinate 282,810 of BCLU01000011.1, forward strand.
TGCGTTTGACCGTTCCGCCTCTCGTGTTCGCGCGCCGGAGCGTCGGGTTGCGAGTGGGCATGGGCCCACTGGACGAGTAGGGGAGGGGAGCATCGTCGTAGCGTGCCATCGCTACACTGTGTTCAGGTCGAGGCAGCGAGTATCATAAAGCGTGGAGGGTCGGAGGAGAGTCGGAGGGACAGCAGGTCGTGGGTGAGTTGGGGGCGAGTGTGTATGCAAGCGTTGAAGAAAGGGCGTATGTTCGTGTGGTTCGTTGAAAGTAATCGAAGTGCGATGGGCGAGGTGAACGTGGTAGGGTCGTGAAGCGAGTGCGCTTGTGCTGTGGGCCTGCGCTAGCGGAGGAGAGTGTGGTGGTACAAGTACGCTGGCTTGAGGAGGATTGAGGCCAGTTGGGGCTCGTGGATTTTGGGAGTGGGTTGTGCGCACAGATGAAGTTGTGTGGTGGTCAAGTCAAGCAAAGAGGAAAGTGCCAGTTGGAGGGCGGGGGAAGGCGAAGGGATCGTTGGGGGGTTGGTTAGAAAGTCGGGGGAAGGGACTGTCGGGGGGCGAGGACGGGTGTGCGAGCGAGTCAGTCGATGACGGTGACGATGTCGTCGGAGAAGTCGGAGAGGAGGGATGAGGGGGTGTGCAGCAAAAGGACTTGGTCGAGCAGAGAGGGGAGAGCAAGGATGAAGACGAAAGTCGAGCACGGTCGCTAGTTGCCAGGCGGGTGGTTGATTTTGCGTTGCTGGTGCTGGTGCTACCGTGTGCTGCACTCAGAGCAAGGGCCAGGGCCAGAGTGCCGTTGGCCGGCGGGGCCAAGGCTAGCAAGGCTACCGCGCTACCGGGCCCAAGGACGCAAGGAAGGAGGCCAGGCGCGTCGACAATAGTGTCCCGGGTTAGAACTCTAACTAAGCGATTAGGAGTGGATTAGGAGGAGAGTAATAGGAATCGGCAACGTGTCAAGACGTGTCAAGGGTGAACCCTGAGGCTTTGACGAGACCTTTGCAGAGTCCTGAGGCCCGACCTGACCCATCGTCGATCACATTCAGACCCCCACGCCCCTCTCAGCTCAGCGTCCACTCCGAGTCCTCGATGCATACGCCTAGGTCTGGGACAGAGTGCACAACGACGCCACCAGCTGCCACCAACTCGAAATTGTTTGAACTCTGCTCTGGTCGAAATTCATCCCCGCTTGGCTCCCTCTATTTCGGTCCTCGACTCTCCATCTTACTTTAGGCATTACAACCTTAGTCTTCTGTCTGCGTGTGCCGGTCTGTATACGGCACTGGCATTTCTATCCCCGTCCACACTGCGGACGATATGGCACACAGTATCGCACGCAGCCCTCCATGCCCTGCAGTGGTCCAGAAATTTCTTGGCTCCGGGTCGCACCCACCTCTCGTCAGTCTTCCCTGGTGCACAGATCACGTCGGTGGCATCACACATCCAGCCAAAGGTCACAGAGGGCACACTCGGACGGGCCGGCCCTGGTCTTCCCTGATATCACCCTGGGATGGCCCTGATCCGTTCCTGACCACCTGCTTGCAACGCGTCAGACTCTCGCGCTTTCGCTGCATGCAGAGAACAGCGGTACGGAAGTAAAGAGGCTGATGCACGAGCCCAAGAATCCGGGCGGGGCTGAAGATCTGGACTAGATCTGCGCGCTGACCTCATTGCCATCGAGCAAAGAGGCAATTATGCTTGTGTGTCTGTGTAAGAGTGAAGGAGTGAAGGAGCGGCAAAAGCAAAGGAGGATCGGAGCTGGACCAAGTCGGAATCTACAGCCCTGAGCGCAGCACACACAGCGGCCATCGCATCCCCTCCGACCAGTCGCTGCTCGTCATCACTAGCCAGTCCCAGTCGGCAGCATCAGCGAGCGAACGGCATGGCGTACTGGCGTATGACAAGGGGCTCGCGCCTTGAGCCTGCATGCGCCGTGTGCCGTACGCCGCGATCCTCGAGGCATGCTGACCTGGGGCCAGTCTGGCCCCTCCTCGGCCTTGCGGCCTCCTTGCTCTTCAGAAACTGCCGCACCCACAACCAGCGTCCAACGGCAGCGGCGACCCAGCCCGTACGCAACCTTGTCCGGCCTACTCGTGCCTCCTGTCCTCCTAGCCATCCGCAGTGTGGTTGGATGCAAGGTACGAGCCCGTCGTGCCGTCGTCGTAGTATGACCAAAAAGCTTACCGGGTAACTGAGAGGCACGGGGAATTAGGTTGCGACGGTGATCTGCACGCAGCCTTGCTGATTACTCCTCGCAGCTCAGCTGCGGCGGATGCCGGGGCCTGGCGGACCACGGGCTGGACGGGACGGGACATACATCGTCTGCCCACTGGCCAGTGGTCACTGCCAGATCTGTCAACGAGACCCACAAAGCATTGCGCGTCGACACGAAGTCGCTCTGAAACGTCTCTTCCTGCGATCTGGGGGTGTAAAGCGCACCGCTGCATGAGGTCAGCGGCCATTGGGCCTCCGCGCCGCACGTTCTGCACGTTGATACGCCCACATTGATACGCGCTTCGGGGCATTCCCCTACGCACAGTGGGTCGGCATCCTTTCTGCGCACCAGAGGGCCAGCGGGTGCCGCGGGTCCGCACTTTTGGTAGATCGACCCTGACGACTCATCCTCACTCCTCAGCGACACCCGCTGCTGACGCTTATGCAAGCCCTTACTCTTCGGCCTGTCTGCTGCCTGCACATCGCCGCGTTCGGATATGACTGGAAAGTGCCAGTCGCATGCCACTTACGCACACGCGCGCACGCGCGCACGAATCTTAACGTGCCCAACCTTACATCATGGACACATGTGTCGTCGCTATATCTGCTTCCTTGGCGCGCTAGTCGCACCGGGACTGGTTTTGCTGGATACTCTGCTAGCGCGACTAGGGCTTGGCAGTAGATCGCCCATGACCGAGCTGATGATAAGACTAGGAGCGGCCCGCTGATCGGCCGAGCTTCTGCGGATTGGGCGTCGGGCAACCGGCTGAACTCGACGCGCACGTCAAGCTCCACGCAGGTCCCTTTTCCGAGGACCAGATGTGCGGCATGAACTGCTTCCGATACCGAAGTTGAGTGCGATGTCGCACGGGAGCGGGCACGGAGTGCTACCTCAGAATACGCTACTATTCCTGCTTCTGGCTGTGCGCTTCACTACTCCCTCGGCAGGTTGGAGTTGTAGGCCCACGGCCACGACGACCAGGCGCTTGTACTACCGCTAGCCTCGGCACCAGCGGTGCCGGCCCCACTGAACATCGCGTTGATGTCCATTAGGGCGCTCGTGTCAATCGGCGTTGTGCCAGTGGTGCCCTCGAAACCTGAGCCAGTCGCGCTGGGCGTAGCGGCTGAGGTCGTAGCGTGCGCGAGCACCTCGAGTGGCGATAAGGTCTCCTCCGCTGGTCGTCCAGGGTTCGGCGCTGGCATCGAATGGAAGATTTGCGCGTTGAGCATGTCCCAGAGGTTGTTCTCCGGCGGCGTAGGGGTTTGGACCGGCGCCGTCGATGTTGACTGCACCGGGAACGGGACGAAGCCGTGGTGCGCCATCTCTGTCCGCTTCCGCGCGTCGGGGACAGGCGGCGGCGCCCAGCCAAGCTTCTTCAGCTGCTCCTGGATCGAAGGGTCTTTGAGGAGATTCTCGACGTCTGGCGGCTGCCCGGGCGCGGCTTTCTTCGGTGCACTAGAGCTAGCTTGCTTGGACCCGCCAGGGTTCGTGGTTTCCGACAGCAATCGTTGAAGGCTCGCGGCACTGGTCACGCTGCACTTCATCGTCGTGCCCATCTCCTTCAGAGCGCCGATGCACGCCTGCACGTTCTCGATGCTGGACTTGGCTTTCCGAGACTGCTTGATGGCGTTTCGAGCGCTAAGGAGATGCACGGTGCCGGCGCTGAACACGATCTGGCTTAGCTGCACAGTCGAGTACTGCAGCCCGGGACACCGCCGGTGAATCGTGATGATGTCGACAATCTTTGAGGCGGCCTTCTCGCACTTCGCAACCGAGTTGTCGGTCAGTGTATCCTGCTGCCCCGACTGCAGTTGCGCGAACCACGGTCGGTGCAGAAGGATCATCGTGAAGAAGTAGAAAGCGTGCAGGTTGAGGATGTGCGAAGGAACGATGGCGTCCGAGTCGTCTGCGGCCGGCAGTCGCAGAGCCTCAGGAAGCGTCTCAGTCCACTGTTCGAGGGAGGTACTGGAGGGAGTTAGTGATCAAGGGGCTTTTGTCAACTCACTCGAGCTCGGAGACCATGTGTCTGATGTTGTTGGAGCGCGTGTCGAAGCTTGTCGAGTACACGGTACTCAGCACCCGCTCCGAGATGATGCAAAGCTTGCACATCCACACCCATGTAGTGCTCCGCCATCCCTTGACGGGTTGTCGAGGGAGAGCCGACATGTTGGCGACAAGATCCTTCGTGATGGGGTCGAACGAGTATGTGACCTTCGTCTCCATGATCGGGTGCCAAAGCACATCATCTTCCTCGGGGTCTGGTGCTGGCACGGGAATGTCGTGGTTGCACAAGACGATGCTCGCACTTCGTCCAACGTACGTGCTCCAGCATCTGACGAGTCAGCAAGGATCGACAGGGCCGACTCACTTGTCCAGAATGTACGCTGAGTAGAACATCTTGTAGCGGTACTGTCTCGTTTCGTCCGATATCGTGCCATTATTGACCCAGTACGAGCAGCTCGTTCCAAGTCCCACTGTCGGTTAGCTGCGGTTTCATGTATCCCGAAGCTCACAAGCTTGAACAAGTCTGAATCCAACTCCAGCATACACGAATCCCAAGTTCTGCCGCGCGACAATGGCGTGGTATGTTCCGAGCAGTAATACGCCTGAAACGGTGCTGAGCATCGCCGACTCTACTTCGTCCTCGAACAGGTCCTTTGCTCGCCTTGAGAATGCCGTCCGTAACCGCTCGCGCACCTGAGGGTCAATCTGCAGGAGCGAAACACCGATGGCGAGAACAATGTTGTGCAGCATCGGGCTGTAGTACGCGGACTGCCGTGGTCGGATGACAGTGCCGTCGACGATAGGGGCGGTTCGCAGGTCTGTTCGGAACTCCTTCTCGTGCACCCACATGCACTGCGGGTTGAAGTAGTCGAAGAAGAGTCGCAGTACCTCGTCGTGCGTCGCCTGGTCCAGCTCCGGGGAAGGGAGGGAAGACTCCTCCTTCCTCGGGGTCAAGTTCGCAACCCGCTCAACCCGTCGTAGGGAAGCGCCCGCAGAGTTTGAAGGTAGCGCTGGCGCAGATTCGGGGTGCTTGAACACGGACGTGTGACCACACTCGACGAGCTGCCCCGTTTCCTCGTCGATCTGTAGTCAGTCAACTGCACCCGAAGCTTCTCTCACCTTGAGCCGATCAGACCCATGGTTCACGGGTTTGAGAGCCTTCTTGTCCTTGTCCTCTGACGTGGTCTCGTCGATCGCAGTGGGACTGATGCCGTGTGACTTGAGGATGCTCTCGAGTGACCGGACGCGCGACTCCAGCGAGGCGACATAAGCTTTCGGTGTCGACCGCCGGCCGTCCTGCTCAGGGGTGTACACGCAGTCTTCCTTGTACACTTTGCATATGGCTGCACGTTAGCTAAAGCGATGGAGGGCGAAGCGAATGCACGTACCGCATGATGGTTGACCTCCGTCGCACTTTGTTTTCCTGCATGCAGTGGTTAGTACCTTGTCGGTCACGGATCAAGTGGGGGAAGACACGCACCTTAGCCGGCAAGAGTTGCACGCTCGCGAAATGTGGGACACGCGCCTGCGCGATGTCTTGGGCCCGAGCAGAGACTCGTCTGCTGGGCGAACGCGTGATTTGGTCCGCTCTTCTGGTGTCGGTTTTGTGACCATTGTTGTGGCTGATGATGAGAAAGCAAGGCAGAAAGTGACCGACCGGTCGCGAGGTGGATGCAAAAGCCAAAGGTGCAAGGTCCGAGATCTGGTCCGTGTGGGCCCTCGTGCCCCTCATGCCGCGGGGCCGGGAGCGGGCACCACCTGAGGAATGGAAACCACGGCCAACTCCGTCCAATGGCTGCCCTACGGGGCTCCCACGGCGATGCCGATGGTGGCCGAACTTTGCCGGAGATTAGAATCCCGGAGGCACCATGATAACAGCGTCCTCCGACGTCGGCGTGCGGCTGCTCGTCTCGGAGCACCAATCATCTGCTGGAAAAGCGGCCACAGCGACAGCAGCTGGAGCTGGTATCGGCCTGTTCTTCGCTTTCCCTGGCTGAGTTGCTTATCGCGGGATCGTTGACCAGATGCCACGCGTGCCTCAACCATTGCCTGCCCTCCTGTAGTCAGCCTGTCCCCTTCGAATGTCGATTGAGCTACAGCTCAGTGAGCTGTGGTAGGCAAGCCAGCAGCGAGGAGAACTTCCGTCTGTCAAGAAATTCTGAGGAAGCTCAGTCTCCGAAGGCGTGGTGGGTAAGTTGCGCATGTGCCCACAGTGCGAAAGAATTTTCCACCTCTGCACGACGTCCGCTTTCATGACGCAACATTAATGGTGTAGCCGGTCACGGGCGTTTCATATTCTTGAGCAACATCGGGTAACCGTTGCCGCGATGGGAGAATAACACTTGCAAAGCTGATTCAGCAAACGTCACAAGTGCCTCGAATCACCATGCCAGTAAAACATGGAAGAACTCCGTCGCAGCTGCGAGGGCTTGCTTCCTTCACTCTGTCACACTAGCTGCCCAACAAGAAGCGACTAATATCAGCCTGATCGTTTCACTTCTCAGGACTTTTCGCTTCTCCTGACAAGAGAACGTCATTTCCACAAGATCTGGTGTATCTTCATCCGCGATATCTGCCCTCGACTGCCACAAACCCTATCATTGCTATTGCGTCCTTGCGAGTTTCGGTCCGCGATCAGACTCGGAAGAGCACAAGCCCCACAATTCTCGCAATGCTACACGCATGCTCACGCTCTTAGAAGCCAACAGAGTCTCGAGGTATGTGAACTACATGGGCTTAAAGTCTTACAGTGGCTCGGTGATGTTCACCAGTCACGTGACTAGGTCTACTGACAACGGACTACGGTAGGAAGCTTGAGATGTGGAACGGATAAGGATGATGCTGACAGAGCGCAGGCATGCAGGGAACACTACGTTAACTGTGAGGACGTCCACTCGTGTTGTCAGCCTTGTGGCCTTGTGGGTGGTGATTTGCGTTGGTCGTTTCTACGGTGGAGGACCGCCCTCAAGCGGAAGCAAAGTGACGCTGTCCGCTCACCCAACGTCATCGTTGTTGTTCCTCTGTCTCAACATCAGCCGACCAGCCGACCATGGACATCGACAGCGACATCGACGCACGGCTCTCGGCAGCGGCAGGACAGGGGCAGCGCGAGCGAGTGGAGGGATACCTCTCGCTCCTCGCCGAGCTGCTAACGACCAAGCCTGTCCCCGTGCAGGCGCTCGTCAAGTTCGGCCAGCACTTCACCACCTCGACGACCATGGCCATGGTCGTGGGCTCGCGCGTGCTCGATGCCCTTGTTGCCGCGCTCTGCGCGGGACTGCAGCTCGACGTCGACATCAACGACAACGGAGATAAGGAGAAGTGGACGCAGCTGGGGAAGGAGGCTTTCGGTGGTGAGTAAGAACCCGCCTCAGAGCGGGCAAGCGGTCTGCGTTCACCGCCTCTGCTCTGCTTCTACGAAGGAGCTGGGGGAACTTGGTTGCAAAAGCTGACATTCAGATGAGGAGGGCGAGGAAGCAAGGAAAGCCGTCATCGAGGGTGTATTGGAGCCGGACCTGGCAGGCTGGTGTGAGGAGCAGACAACGACACTGCGACACGCGCTCAGTTTGATTCGGCAGAAGGAGGAGGACTGGCACGGGGCCGCGAGGGCGCTGATGAACATTCCTCTCGAAGGTGGTGGGCGGTAAGTCAGCTGTTGTGCACATGTCAAGCTGATGGCAGAATCGTCACCGATGAGGACAAGTTGGCAGTCTACATCAAGATCGTCCGCCTGCTCCTCGAGGTGAGCTTTGCTTTCTGGGCAGCCAACTGACATGCAGTGCGGCGAGTCGGGCCACGCGCAGACGTACTTTTCGCGTGCCCAGTCGCTCATCCAGCCCAGTACGGACCACAAGACGCAGCTCGAGTTCCGCCTGTCGCACGCGCGCTTGCTCGACTACTTTGCGCGTTTCACAGAGGCTGCGCAGAAGTACCACGAGATCTCCTTTGACACAGCGATCGACACGGACGACCGCGCGCACATGCTCGCCGCGGCCGTCACGACGTCGATCCTCGCCCCCGCCGGCCCGCCAAGGCAGCGCATGCTCGCGAGCCTGAACCGTGACGAGCGCGTGCAGTCCCTCCCGCCGCACCTCGGCACGATGCTCAAGAAGATGCTTCTCGAGTACATTGTGCGCCCTGAGGAGGTGGAGGAGTTCGAGCGCGGCCTCGAGCCGCACCAGCGTGCGATCGTCGAGGGCGGCGGTACGGTGCTTGAGCGCGCTATCCGCGAGCACAACGTCGGCGCCTGCGCCAAGGTCTACGACAACGTTGGATTCGACGGACTCGGGGAGCTGCTCGGTCTCGATGCCGCGGCGGCGGAGGCGACTGCTCGCCGAATGATCGAGCAGGGACGGTGAGTGTCATGAGCTGGCAACCGTTCGCTCTTAGCTTATATCAGTCTTCGCGCTTGGATCGACCAGCCTCTGGGCTTGCTCTACTTCGAGTCGCGCAACGTTCATGACTCGGCGGACGCGCAGGGCACCGCTGGAGGACTCGGCATCGAGCGCACCGAGGCGCCGATCGAGCCCGTCTCGTGGTCCGAGAGGTGGGACGATCGCATCCGCGCAACGAGTCTGAAGGTGAGCTGATAAGAGCGCGCGATAAGCTGACAACTAGGTCGAGGCCCTCGCGGCCACCATTCAAGAGCGCGGACTCGTCGCGTGACCTGATACTGTATATACATCTATGACCATGTAACATTCTACTTGTGCAGACTAGCGCCATCATTGCGTCCACAGCGTCCCAATCGGCTCGACCGGGTCGAGTGCCCGCTGCGCCTCGGCCCAGATCGCCTCCTCGACCTCGTCGAGCGTCCCCTCAGCCGAGACCTCGACCATGCGCTCCTTCCCGTGTTTCCGCCTGAGCTCGTCGAAAACAGCAGCGAACTGCCTCCGGACCTCCTTCTGCAGCTCGACGTTCTCGTACCGCTCCTGCCCGTACGCGCCGCGCTGGGCCGCGACCTCGGGGGAGAGGGTGAGGTACAGTGTCAGGTCTGGCAGCGGGAGACCAACGTCCGGAGCCTGACAATAGCCGAAGTCGAGTCCCTTGGCGGCACTGAACGCAAGGCCACTGAAAGCGTACCGGTCCACAACGACGGACCAGCCCGCCTCGAGCGAGGCGAGGATCGAGCTGACGCACTCCCAGCGGTTCGCGCTGAAGAGGAGGTGGATCGCGTGGTCGTCCATCTCGGCCTTGGACTGGAGGTACGCGTCGATCATCTTGCCGACGCCTGTCGTGCGGTCTGCGGTTAGCTTTCGCCCCTCGCGGCAATCCAGCTGAGATCGCTATTACGGACACCTGGCACTTACCGGGGAACTTCTGGAGGCGAGCTTTGCGGCCCTCCTTCTGCAACCGCGCGATGAGGCGGTCGACCTGTGTGGTCTTCCCGGAGCGGTCGAGACCTTCGAACACGATGAGTGCGCCGCGCTGCACCATTGTCGCCCTCGTTGTTGTTGTTTATGTTGGCTGGCGTTGACTTCTGGACGCGCTCGCGTCATGACCTTCCTCCTGGACCGCGCAAGTGGAGGTCAACTCGCTGTGGCATTTAGTTCCGCTAATCCAAAAGCAACATGTTTCATGTAATCTGGCATTCTAATGCTTATTTGAACCAAGTTGTGGTGATGTGTCATTCTCATGCCTTGGATGTCAGGCCCACTCACTCGCTGTGCAAGTGGTGACGTTGTACTGCTCTCAGGACCCGTGCTCAGCTACACCTCAACATCAACCTCTAGACACCATGGCACAGCGGCTCCCGCCCCTCGTCATCGACAATGGTACCGGCTACACCAAGATGGGGTGAGTGTCTCTCGACCATCCGCGGGGCTCTGGCGCAGACACAGCGCTTCCTCGCTGGAGCCCGTGCTCGTGCCAGCGCTCCGATGTCCAGCGGACATGACTTCGCAGGACATCGCGGACAACGGACACCTAACGAACCAACATACTGACATGCAGCTTCGCCGGTAACTCGGAGCCCTCGTTCGTGTTCCCGACCGTGATCGCGACGCGCCAGGCGGCGTCGAGCTCGAACCAGCCCCGCGGAGGACGCACTCAGCCCACACGAGTCGGCGGTGTCGAGGATCTCGACTTCTACATCGGCGACGAGGCCATCGCCAACAGCCGGTACGCAAGCAGCTGTTTCAAGAGGACTGTCAGCTGACTATCAGAACCTACTCGCTGCACAACCCCATCCGCCACGGCATGATCGACAACTGGGACCTGATGGAGCGCTTCTGGGAGCAGTCCATCTTCAAGTACCTCCGTGCCGAGCCTGAGGACCACTACGTTCTTTTGGTGAGTTCTTTGGCGATTGACGAAACTGACAGTCAGACTGAGCCTCCCCTTAACCCTCCTGAGAACCGCGAGAACACGGCCGAGATCATGTTCGAGTCCTTCAACGTAGGAGGCCTGTACATCGCCGTCCAGGCTGTGCTCGCGCTCGCGGCGTCGTGGACCTCGTCCAAGGTCTCGGAACGCACTCTCACTGGTGTCGTTATCGACTCTGGAGATGGAGTTACACGTGAGTTGACCAATGGTCTGGTTCAACTGACCCGCAGACACCATCCCCGTTGCGGAAGGCTATGTGATCGGATCCTCGATCAAGCACATCCCCATCGCCGGTAGCGACATTACCAAGTTCGTGCAGCAGCTGCTGCGTGACCGCGGAGAGACGGCGAACATCCCGCCCGAGGACCAGATGCGCGTCGCGGAGAAGATCAAGGAGGACTACACGTACGTGTGCCAGGACATTGTCAAGGAGTTCCGGAAGTACGACGCGGACCCGTACCGCTACTTTGCGCGGTATGCTGGCGAGCACTCTGTTACCGGAAGGCAATACAACGTCGACGTCGGATACGAGCGGTTCCTTGCTCCGGAGATCTTCTTCAACCCCGAGATCTACAGCTCAGATTTCCTGACGCCTCTGCCCGAGGTTGTCGACAACGTGATCCAGAGCTCGCCCATCGACGTCCGTCGTGGACTGTACAAGAACATTGTGCTGTCGGGAGGCTCGACCATGTTCAAGGACTTTGGCAAGCGCCTGCAGCGCGACATCAAGCACATTGTCGACGGCCGCATCCAGATGTCCGAGGACCGCTCCGGAAACCTGATCAAGAGCTCTGGCGTCGAGGTCAACGTCATCTCGCACAAGCGCCAGCGCTACGCCGTCTGGTACGGTGGCTCGCTGATGGCATCCACGCCCGAGTTCTACAACGTCTCGTACTCGCGCGCCGACTACGAGGAGTGCGGCCCCAGCCTCGTTCGCCGGTTCTCCATCTTCGGCTCGGCCAACTAAGCGGCGACGCTGTCCCGTGTGCCAGCAGCAGGCAGCGCTGGCGCCGAGGCGATCATAGGTTGACGCACAAAACGTAGTCTTTTAGATAGAAGTTTATGAATACCGTAAGCAGGGAGCGGAGGTTGGCATGCATGGCTCGTCGATGCTGGCCACGCTGGCGCTGGCGAGTGCGATGGCTGGGGCCAACAGCGAACGGCCGAGGGGGGGAGTCAGGGTCGGAGTCGGGCGATCGGCGGCGGTGTCCTACAGCGAAATCCACGAGTGCCCATAGCGTCATCGTCTGTCGCTTGTCCTGGCCGTGGGCGGGGACGCCCCGCATCCGCCATACCCGCACCGTGACGCCTCGTCGAGCCCGAGCCGAAACACGACTCACCTCTAGTCACCACAACATCCCTCCCTTGCATCCAACCACTCCAACATGTCCCGCCGTTCCTCAGCGTCAGGACTAGCTGGTCGGCGCTTCAGCGAGGAGACCCTCCAGCTCCGCCGGCGGCGCTCAGTCAGCGCGACTCAGGGCGTCGACGCCGCCGAGCTCTTAGCCTCGCGCCCACGCAGGCTCAGCATCACTAAGCCCCGCGCGGCACGCAAGTGGCTCGAGTACCCCCAGCTCCTCGTCGCTGTGCTCATCGTTGCCGTCTTCCTGTAAGTGTGTCCGATATGCAGATGTCACCGTCCCTGGTCCATCGCCCTCTTGGGTTGCGATCGAGCTGGCCGGCGGCAAACACCTGCCGGCGAACATTTCGGCGGTTCACTCCACCTGCTCCAGCTAGGAGGCAACGGAGACTAGCTGACACCCAGCACCGGCATCGCGCTGTCGATCATCTTCCAGACGTCGATCCCGACCTCGGTCCTGCGCAACGTGCACTCCCAGCTCGCCGAGCGGAGTGCATATTTCGCGCGCAAGTCGAACATCTTCAACCGCGTCTTCGTCAAGAACGCCTGGGGCTGGACCGTCGCGGCCTACCTGTTCCACCTTCTGACTGCGCCCGGCCGGCCGCCAAACAGCACCGCCGTCGTGCCCGGAAAATGCAACCCGGCTTTGCACGTCTGGTCGCCGCACCAGCGGCAGACGCGGAGCCAGCGCATGGCGACGCTGGTCTTAGCCTCGCTCGCGTGGATCGCGTTCACGGCGTGGATGTTCGGCGCGGGGCTGAACGACCGCATCATCCAGGCGACTGGCGGCGAGTGTGCCGTGCCCCTCCGCGGCCTCGCGAACCGCTTCGGCATGGCCCCCGTCGAGGCGCTCATTGCCGACACTGGCCGGCAGCCCCACGTCCACGGCGATGACGTTTACCTCCCTCTCCCGAATCGGTTCTGCCAGACCACGCCGCTCAGCGAGAAGAACCACCCGCACCTGTTCAACTTCCTGCGCGACGCGCACGGCATCCACGAGCGCGTGCATGCTGCCCTCCGCCTGCCGCCGCCGCGGTGGAGCGGCGGCTTCGACGTCTCCGGCCACGCTTTCCTGCTCACGCTTGGCGCGCTGATTCTGGCATCAGAGCTGGCGCCGTCCTGGCGCTCCGCTTTGGCCAAGAAGGCTGCCGGCGTCCGCGTGCTGAGCAACACGAACATGCGCCCGACGCTCCGGCACCGCCTCCACGTCCTCAGCACTATTGCGGGCTCTGCGCTCCTCGGCCTGTGGGTGTGGATGCTCTTCATGACGGCTATCTACTTCCATGACCCGGATGAGAAGCTCGCGGGTCTCGCGCTCGGCCTCATCGCTGCTTTCGGCGTGCACCTCGCCGTGCCCCGACAGCCGACGCAGGTCGTCGAGTACAAGGTCCGCGGACCCACGCGCCGCCCCAGCCCGAAGCGCGAGGACAGCGTTGAGGCAGCCAACAAGGTCGTCGGTGACTATGAGGTGCTCGGCGACGATGGCGAGGTCGAGGTCCTCGATGAGAACGCCGTGTTTGTCGAGTAAGCAACCAACCCCTAGATCTATACACTCCTTCTCCTTCCCTAGCACGAGTACACGACATGAATCTGAAGTCTAATGCCATTCGTGGACAGAAGTGAGCGAGGGACGCAGACCCACGCAGGCCCGCGCCCGTGCGCCGGTTATAGGAGACCATGTTACAGCATGCATGAGACCGTGAGACCGGAAGGCGACCCGAGAGACCAAGAAGGAAGACGTAAAACCTACAAACAAACGTTGTTACAGACAGGGATCAGTGGGACATCTTGATGCCGACAATGACGGCGACGACGACCGCGATCGCGATGAGCGCCACGGCGCCAATGATGATCTGTCATCTGTCAGCTTGCTCGCATAGAAAAGTCAGCTTCGACTCACGGGCGTCCTAAACGAGCGCCGGGGCCGGACGTGCGTGAACCCGATACTTGGGTGATCGAGATCGACCTCTGGGCCTGTCGTCAGGATCAGGTTCTGCCCAGTGAGCTCGCCGCAGGCCGGAGACGTACCCGAGTGCTTCTCCTCGTCAAAGTTGACGAGCGGCTTGGGCTTGGCCCTGCGTCCGCGGCGCTTCTTCTTGCCGTTCAGCGGTTCGTCTGCCCCATCTGCCAGTGCAGCCGCGTTGGCGCCGAGCACGCCCCGCGCGGCCGCAATCGCCTCCTGCGCAGCGAGGAAGGAGTCGCGCCGCGTCTCAACCTCCTCGTCCCCGTCCGCGGGCGTGACCGAGATCGTGGGGATGATGAGCGTCGACTCGGTCTTCTTCCGCCCCATCGCGCCGAAAGTCTCCTTGAGGGATTTAGAGGAGGACTTTGGCGTGAGCGTGCGGATCGAGGGGACTGGCGGCAGGGTGTGGTGCGCCGGCGCAGCGTTCAGGAGTGCTCCGACGAGCTGCTTCTCGTCGATATGTTGCCTGTTGTTAGCTCGCACAGGCACGGCACGCGACAGCTCACATCGCAGAGAGGGCTGCTTGTCTTTGGCTTGAGATGAAAGGTGAGGCGCTTAGTCAGAGGATGAGCGAGAGGTGCGGCGGAGTCGGGGACGGTGAGTTGCAGAGGAATGGTGGTCAAAGGAGGGAGGTGGCAAGAGAATATGACAGAGTGCAGGCGGGCGTGCACTCGGACAAGAGAAGGGAGAGGGTCGTCAAGTCGTTAACAGGGAGAGAAGGGGGTGTCTGTCCTGCGCGCGTTGCTTGCGAGGATGGTGGCCGGGTCGGGATCGAGCTGTGACCACGCTCAGACGGGACAGGAAGTGGAAGTCGGGATTAGAGAACGAGGAAGGTGGTGAAGATGACGAAAGGAGTGTGATGGCGACGAACAATGTGGTGTAGAGTAGAGTAAGGTGTGAGCGTGCGTCGTCGTTGGAGAAGTGTGGGACCGTGCGTGTACGTGGTCTGGTCGCGCTGGTCGTGAGTGTGTTGTTGTGTGGACTGAGTGGGTGGACCTGAGTCGCGGTCAGTGGCGGTACCGGTGCACTGGGCGATCTCTGTGTGAATGCGTTGTCTACGTCAGCGATCATGAGCAGCGTGCTTCAAGCATTCATGCACCCGAAAGGGGCAGTCATGCAGTCGGGACGCCCAGAGTGCCTAAGCCATCGCGTAGTGCACGTAGCGCAGGAGACAAGAAGAATGAATGAATGCCGACCGCGACGCCAAGCACAGGCCCACGGCCCATATCGGCGCACACGAGCCCTGACCACCCCGGGCACACAGCGCCATCGCCGCCAGACACCATCATCGCACGCGACAAGACCCGTGCCGCCTTTGTCCTTCAGTTCAACATCCAGGACACCATGCAGACATGCACCCGCCGGCTCCGACTGAGGCGGCAACATGCACATCCGACGCAGCCGGTGCGGATACGGCGTTCGTCGATCATCGGTTCCGCCAGCAGACCGTGGACTGTGAGACGTTGGCTGAAACAAGAAACGCTTCGAGGGGGATAGCTCGCTGCATGTTGCTGAAAGCAGCAGTTTCCGGAGTAGTAAGCAGTAGTGCGTTCGAAGAGTAGAGGAGGTATCAAGCAAAGAGCATTGGAGTTGTCGTTGCTGGGATCGTCGTCATCATTGCTCTTGATGCTGAACGCGCGTCCTCACTAGACGCGACTGCCACTAACGGAATTTGCGTGTCCGCAGCGGGAGCTTCTCTGCAGTGGTCGGCTGCTGTGCTGCAGCGTGGCCAGCGTGGCACCGGTGCGCCCTGGACAGTCACGTGATGCGCAACCACGCCCTCCAGCTGGCTGCACCCTGGAACGCGCCGTCACTGCCCTCAGCGCAGTGGTCGTCATCCTCGAGTGTCCCCTCTCCATCTCTCCAGTTGACTCTGACGACCCCCTTTCCCCCTTCACCCCATCTCCCCCTTCCCCGCTTTCCGTCTCTTTATTCCCGGTTCGACTGTCGCCCACATCGACTGAAGAGCCACCAAAACCAGTTTGAATCACTGGCGGATTCAGTATACCTCCACCTTTCGCACTTTCCACGTCGGCACAACCACCTCCCCTCCTTCCGTCACACCTAGAGTCGACGACGACACCCCGCCACCATGGGTGACAAGCCCATTGTCGTAAGTTCACGAAAGCTTGAAGGAACGTCGCTGACATACAGTTTACCGAGCATGTTCAGGTGCGCTAGAACGATTCCCCGGCCGAGCGCTCGGGGCGAGAGATGAATTCGACTGACGTAGCACAGCTCACCGCGCTGGGCATCCAGCCCGCGTCCATCTCGTTCCAGACGTTGACCCTCGAGTCTGACCACTTCATCTGCGTGTAAGTTGGTTACCTTCTGCAAGGAATTAACTAATTCCAGGCGGGAAAACGTCAACGACACGAACCAGGTCGTCATCGTCGACCTGGCTGATGCCAACAATGTCATGAGGAGGCCGAGTACGTGTTGTGCGCCGTGTGAACGCTGACCGTTTCAGTCACCGCCGATTCGGCGATCATGCACCCCAAGGAGAAGATCATCGCCCTCAAAGGTAGGTTGCCTGCCTACTTCTGTATTGCTAACCGCACCCAGCCGGTCGTCAGCTCCAGGTCTTCAACCTCGCGACCAAGCAGAAGCTGGGATCTCACGTCATGAACGAGGATGTCACGTTCTGGGCTTGGATCAATGACACGACCCTCGGCATGGTCACTGAGCACTCGGTCTACCACTGGAAGGTGACTGAGGGCCAGGCTGCGCCTCAGAAGATCTTCGACCGCCACGCCTCGCTCAACGGCAACCAGATCATCAACTACCGCATGAGCGAGGACGGTCAGTGGCTCGTCCTCGTCGGAATCTCGTCGAACCCCGCCGCCGGCCAGCCCGGTTCGAACGCCTTCAAGATCAAGGGTTCGATGCAGCTCTACTCGCTCGAGCGCGGTGTCTCGCAGCCCATCGAAGGTCACGCCGCGGCTTTCACCTCTGTCAAGATGGAGGGCGCCTCGCAGCCTAGCAAGCTGTTCTGTTTCGCCGTCCGCTCCGGCAACGGCGCCAAGCTTCATGTCGTTGAGATCGGGCACCAGCCTGGCCAGCCTCAGTTCCCGAAGAAGGCTGTCGACGTCTTCTTCCCCCCGGAGGCCACGAACGACTTCCCCGTCGCCATGCAGGTCTCGAAGAAGCACGGCATCATCTACCTCGTCACCAAGTTCGGCTTCATCCACCTGTACGAGGTCGAGAGCGGACAATGTATCTACATGAACCGCATCTCGGGCGACACCATCTTCACCACCGCCCCCTACGAGCAGCTCAACGGTATCATTGGTGTCAACCGCAAGGGCCAGGTCCTCTCCGTCAGCGTTGACGAGGACACCATCGTCCCTTTCATCCAGAGTAAGTTGTCAAATGACCTCTATAACTGACCCCAGACACCCTCAACAACCCCGAGCTGGCCATCAAGCTCGCCACTCGTGCCGGCCTCCCTGGTGCCGACAACATGATCATGGAGCAGTACCAGCGCTACCTCCAGAGCGCCCAGTACAACGAGGCTGCCAAGATCGCTGCCAACTCGCCCCGCGGGATCCTGCGTACTCCCCAGACCATCGAGACCTTCAAGAGTCTGCCTAACGTCCCCGGCTCGCTGTCGCCTATCCTGCAATACTTCGGCATCCTTCTGGAGAAGGGAGAGCTCAACAAGTATGAATCGCTCGAGCTCGCGCGCCCCGTCATCCAGCAGGGTAAGAAGCAGCTCCTTGAGAAGTGGCTCAAGGAGAACAAGCTCGAGTGCAGCGAGGAGCTCGGAGACATGGTCCGCACTGTCGACATGAACCTCGCCCTTTCGGTCTACCTCCGTGCCAACGTCCCCAACAAGGTTGTGGCCTGCTTTGCCGAGCTTAACCAGTTTGACAAGATTGTTCTTTACTCTAAGAAGGTCGGCTACACCCCCGACTACGCGCAGCTGCTCCAGCACCTTGTCCGTATCAACCCCGACAAGGGTGCCGAGTTTGCTACCCAGCTTGTCAACGACGAGAACGGACCTCTCGTTGACCTGGACCGCGTCGTCGACATCTTCATGGCCCAGAACATGGTCCAGCAGGTCACCTCCTTCCTCCTCGACGCCCTCAAGGACAACAAGCCGGAGCAGGGTCACCTCCAGACTCGTCTGCTTGAGATCAACCTGACCAACGCTCCTCAGGTCGCCGACGCCATTCTCGGCAACGAGATGTTCACTCACTACGACCGCCCTCGTATCGCGAACCTCGCTGAGAAGGCCGGCCTCGCCCAGCGCGCCCTCGAGCACTACGACGACATCAACGACATCAAGCGCGTTGTCGTCCACACCCCTCTGTTCAACTCGGACTGGCTCATCAACTACTTTGGCAAGCTCACCGTCGAGCAGTCGTTCGAGTGCATGCGTGAGATGCTCAAGTCCAACATGCGCCAGAACAGCGCCATCGTCGTCCAGATCGCTACCAAGTACTCTGACCTCCTTGGCCCCGTGAAGCTCATTGAGATGTTCGAGCAGTTCAAGTCGGCCGAGTGCCTCTACTACTACCTTGGCTCGATCGTCAACCTCTCCGAGGACCCCGAGGTCCACTTCAAGTACATCCAGGCCGCCACCCGCACTGGTCAGATCCGCGAGGTCGAGCGCATCTGCCGCGAGTCGAACTTCTACAACCCCGAGAAGGTCAAGAACTTCCTCAAGGAGGCCAAGCTCGAGGACCAGCTTCCGCTCATCATCGTGTGCGACCGCTTCGACTTCGTCCACGACCTCGTCCTCTACCTGTACCAGAACGGTCTCACCAACTTCATTGAGATCTACGTTCAGCGTGTCAACGCTGCTCGTACTCCTCAGGTCATTGGTGGTCTCCTGGACGTCGACTGCGACGAGAGCACCGTCAAGAACCTGCTCATGTCCGTTACCGGCACGTTCCCCATCGAGGAGCTTGTTGAGGAGGTTGAGAAGCGCAACCGCCTCAAGCTCATCCTTCCCTGGCTCAACCAGAAGGTCGAGCAGGGTTCGACCGACAAGGAGGTCTACAACGCCGTTGCCAAGATCTCGATCGACTCGAACAACAACCCCGAGGCCTTCCTCAAGGACAACAACCTGTACGACCCCGCTGTCGTCGGAAAGTACTGCGAGAAGCGCGACCCGTACCTCGCCTACATTGCGTACGCCAAGGGCTTCTGCGACGACGAGCTCATCAACGTCACCAACGACAACCAGATGTACAAGCACCAGGCTCGCTACCTCGTCAAGCGTCGCGACGTTGACCTCTGGACTCAGGTTCTCAACCCCGAAAGCATCCACCGTCGTGCTCTCATCGACCAGGTCGTCACCACCGCCATCCCCGAGTGCACTGACCCCGACGATGTCTCCGTCACCGTCAAGGCCTTCATGCACATGGAGCTTCACGGTCCTCTCATCGAGCTTCTCGAGAAGATCATCCTGGAGCCCTCGCCCTTCAGCGACAACAAGTCGCTCCAGTCGCTCATGTTCCTTACCGCTATCCGTAACGACAAGGGACGCGTTATGGGCTACATTAACAAGCTCGAGGGCTACGACGTCGAGGCGATCGCCAAGGTCGCTACCGAGTCCGAGCTCTACGAGGAGGCGTTCACGATCTACCAGAAGCACAACATGCACGCTGAGGCCATGAACGTCCTCGTTGAGCACATGGTCTCGATCGACCGTGGTGTCGCCTACGCCAACAAGGTCAACGAGCCCGCTGTTTACAGCCGTCTCGCCAAGGCCCAGCTCGACGGTCTCCGTGTCAAGGACGCCATCGACTCGTACATCAAGGCCGACGACCCCTCGAACTTCGAGGAGGTCATCGAGATTGCCAACCGCGCTGGCAAGAACGACGACCTTGTCCGCTACCTCCAGATGGCCCGCAAGACTGCTCGTGAGCCGAAGATTGACACCGAGCTTGCCTACAACCTCGCGAAGACCAACCGTCTCCGTGACATGGAGGAGTTCCTGTCGATGACTAACGTCGCCGACATCCTCGCCACCGGTGACAAATGGTGAGTTATACTGCGACACGCGTTAACTAACATCAGTTTCGAAGACGAGCTCTACGAGGCTGCCAAGATTCTTTACACCTCGCAGTCGAACTACGCCCGCCTCGCCACCACCCTCATCTACCTCGGCGAGATGGCCGAGGCCGTCGAGGCTGCCCGAAAGGCCGGCAACACCCAGGTCTACAAGCAGGTTCACGCCGCTGCCCTCGACAAGAAGGAGTTCAAGCTTGCTCAGATTGCTGGTCTCAACCTGATTGTCCACGCCGAGATGCTCAACGACGTCGTCAAGCTCTACGAGCGTCAGGGCTACTTCGAGCAGCTCATCTCCCTCCTCGAGGCCGGCACTGTTCTCGAGCGTGTCCACATGGGTCTGCTCACTGCTCTTGCCGACGCCTACTCGAAGTACGCCCCTGAGAAGCTCATGGAGTACCTCAAGACGTACTGGCAGCGCATTAACCTCGCCAAGGCTATCCGCTCTGCCGAGGCTGCCGCGCTCTGGCCCGAGCTTGTCTTCACCTACATCAAGTACGATGAGATGGACAACGCCGCTCTCGCCATGCTTGAGCGCTTCGGCGACTGGGACCACGAGCAGTTCAAGAAGGTTATCGCCAAGGTCGCCAACACCGAGATCATCTACCGCTCTATCTCGTTCTACATCTCGAACCAGCCTCTTCTGCTCAACGACCTGCTCGCCACGGTTAGCACCCGTGTCGACCACGCTCGTGTCGTGAAGATCCTGCAGGCGGCCGACAACGTTCCTCTCGCCAAGAAGTACCTGATTGCCACGCAGAAGCTCAACCTTCGTGTCATCAACGAGGCCTACAACGACCTCCTGATCGAGGAGGAGGACGCCCAGACCCTTCGCTCAAGCCTGGAGAGCTACGACCAGTACGACGCCATTGCCCTCGCCAAGCAGCTCGAGAAGCACGAGCTCCTCGAGTTCAGGCGAATTGCTGCTCTGCTCTACCGCCTGAACAGCAAGTGGGAGGAGTCGCTGTCCGTCTCGAAGGCCGACCGGTTGTGGGCCGACGCCCTCGAGACCGCCGCCGCCTCGCAGTCGTTCGAGGTTGTTGAGGAGCTCGGAGAGTACTTCGTTTCGATCGGCAACAAGGATGCCTTCACCGCCCTCCTCTACGTCTGTTACGACTACGTCAGGCCAGACTGGGTCGAGTACCAGTCGTGGCGCTTCGGTCTCGGCGACTACATCATGCCGTACAAGCTGCAGAACGCTGCTCAGACGACGCAGAAGATCGCCGCGCTGGAGAAGGAGCTCGCCGAGCTCAAGACGAAGCAGAAGGCGGCCGAGCCCGAGGAGGAGCAGAGCACGGGCATGCTTGGCGGATTCGGTGGCCGCCTGATGATCGGCGGACCGGGTGGCATGAACGGAGGAGGGATGATGGGCCAGCCGACGGGCGGGATGATGATGGGCCAGCCGACCGGCATGATGCAGCAGCCGACTGGATTCTATTAAGTTTATGTCTGAGTATACGACCCCATCTCATCTCCCGATCTATCTACCCCTATCTTTGTCCCCTACTCCCTCTCCCTCTCTTTCTCGTTAGCGGTTAGCATTGTGCGATATCGGACGGTACGCGGCACGACGTGTGACATAAATCACAGTAGAGATATGAATAAATAAGAATACGCCAAGCGGTGCACGGTGGCTGGACTTGAGGTGAGGGACTGTACTTAGCGTCGGAGCTTGCAAAAGCGATTGACATCAGCCGATGGCACCCAACCACGTTCACTGCGTAGTGTTCACGTCATCCATTCTCCATCGCTGCCGGTCTCACTACTCGCCGACGGATGGCCACGACTTCCCTCGCACTTCGTGGCGGCCAGGCGCCGTTTCGGGGCCGCTCAGAGCCGGCGACATCGACAACTCCGACACATGCGCGCCGCAGCAAAGGACTGCAGTCTTCGATGGGCCAATGGAGAGATCGACCAAGACACATTCTACCTCGCGACGGCCAACAAGGCCCTGGAGCTGTCCGTGGCGACTTACTGTGAAGGCTGACAGTCATCAGGCAGGAGCGCGAGACAGAGGAGGCTTGACGGTCGCGAAGGTAAGCCCGAGACTTGCGCCGAGTGGCGGGCAGGACATAAGGCGATGGCCTTGCATGCCTCGAGGCTTGTGGGTAGAGACGCTGCGTTCGATGCTAGCTATCGCGCACACGATGCGTCATCCCGTTAACGAACCAGGCTCATCATGCTTCCCCGTCGACTCCGCTGCTGCGGAAGAGGACGTGCTGACATTCGTCGAGGCGTTCTCGACATGAACTATCGTGCCGGCGGTGACGCGCGCGAGCCTCAGCTCAATCTCGATACGACCGGAGTCATGGCCGCAGTTGACCGCATACCCCTGCCTCCTGTTCGGATAGTATCCACAGGGCAGCGGTATCGGATCATGACGCCGGATTTTGCAGTGCAATCGTGCTAGGTCTTGGTGCACACGAACTTGACGGCCGTGAACAAACTTGATCGGGAACGAAACCAGAGTGGGAACAAAACCGGATTCGGTGCAACACGAGGATTAAACGACACTCTGTTCGAAGGAGCCAACAGTCATCCCCAGCTGCATGATGATACTGCTCGTGCTGGTCGTGCTGGT